>OZ024914.1:14340681-14720702 GCA_964017125.1 Flabesymbios commensalis | reverse complement strand
AGCTAGCCCTGAATAAAGATGCTTGGAACTTTTTCGGTCGCTCTTCAACGACCGGTGAAGTGTGGCAGTGCCAGTGCTCCCCTATTATGTAGTTGTCCCCCTCAGCGTGTTGTTTGTGTGATGGCGAGGTAATTTAACTCCGTCTGTTGTTTATCCTTAGGCTTACCGACCAATATATTATTCAAGTGGATCCAAAAATATGGAATTAATTTTTCTTACGGGAAGTAAGCTAGTTTATAGGCCTACCATAGGCAGATGCAAATGACTAATTTTTCGACACTGTATTGTTTCTATTTCTGCAGACTACATTCCTTTAAATAAATCAATGCATACATAATTTCACTTTGTTAGCATCAGCCAATCATCTTATATGAGTTAATTAGTTAAACAAATGCAAATAATTAGTCATAATTGCAACATTGTTTCTTCCACTGTATGGTCTGTACCATTGTGTAAGCATTACATTTGATATTTTTTGTCATTGTTATAAATAGGTTTTGTTTAAATTTTTATAGAACAGTAGGTAGTTCGTGAAATACATACTTTTTCTCTCTGCCATTTACACATAACACTTATCAAGTTGTACAAAAAACACTTTACTTGCTATTCTTGTAGCGAATCTACAAAGCGGACTTGGAGAATTATAGCATTTTTAATTCCCAAATGGTATTATTCTGCAAATAACCAATTTGTTCTATCTTATTTTATTTTGATTTCTCCACATATATATCAATGCATACATAATTGCAGAATATCAGAACATTCGAAAATATTTGTTGTTATTGCACATCATCTATTCTGTGAAACGCAGTGACGTCACTCGGTAAAAAAAGGTTATATAAGACCCCCTCCCCCATACTTCATTTTGTGAAACTCAGTGACGTCACTCGGTGAAAACAAGGTTATATAATACACCCCCCCCCCATACTTCATTGTATTAGCCGTATCGGTGAAAACAAAGGAGCTCAAGGTCATTGAGTTTCACAGAATAACTTCAAAAAACATATTTGTAACTTATCATATTATCATATTATGCCCATTTCAATATTTCCGTTTCAATATATTTTGATATACTGTACCCTGAACTGTTTCGTTATTATAGATTATATAGTTATTATAGATCTAACTCGTCATATTTTCGCTCGTTATTTATTTATACTTACATAATTTGGTTACGATCTGCCAGTCATCCAATATGGTCAGATAATTAGATAGACAATGCAAATAATTATTCATCATTGCGCTATTGTTATTTTTATTGTTCATCTGTACCCTTGTCCAAGCATTACATTTGACACCATTTGAATATTTCAAAATCATCTCATCTCGAATATTTTTATATCAGATTATAAAATGAGGCACGTACATATATTGTTCATATAATCATTACGTCATTTAAATTCAACACACTTACCCAGTCTTTCCAAACCTATCTCTACACATTTTTTTTGAAAATTCTTAGAAAAATATCTCTTAAAGTACCACCCTCAAATGTATTTGTGAACTGATGAAATGGTACTATTAATATTTATTAACTTATAAGTATATATTTTGTATAATGTATTCCCCATTTGCTAACTAACGTTTAATCATTAAACAGCTAACCAATGTAATTACTTAATCAATGCTCGTGGTGCCCCTGGGTGTAGAAAATTACAGCATTTGTCAAAATGCAAAATGATGCTTCCATGCATCGTGATGTTTTAAAGTGTTAACCTTCCGAGGGACAGATCCAGGATTTCAAAGGAGGGGGGGGGTCCGAAAATTGTTGTCTTCGCAGCCGCAGATAAACCCCAGTTCGAGGCTCAACCCAAGATAATTTTGGGTGTCAAATACTGATTTTGGTGGGATTTTTTTATAATTTAGTTTCTAAAAAGGGACCAGGACCCCCTTGACACCCCCCCCCCCATGGATCCGTCACTGCCTCCTAACATCCAAACTTATACCTTCATGTCCACTTACCTTGAGATGTGAATTCAAGGTAAATAAAAACGCTTAGATTTTAGAAATTGTATGACTTTATAAGTATAATATCTCAAATAAAATAGTTATTGTGATGGATTATATCAATCCTCTTGTCACACGACGTTGTTACGACGTTAAATCAACGTCAGGAACGTTGATTTAACGTCGTAACAGCGTCGTGTGCACAATTGTAGTGCTGATTGGGCGCAGGCGTGATGGTGTCAGCGGAGTAACGAGAAACAGATACGTATTCTGGATGACCACCATACAAATATGTGAGATGATGCTACTGGCTGATATGGCTTAGCAAACAGCTACTGCTCATCTGGCTTATCTAGCGACGGTCTCAATACCGAGCTTTATTTTCCGGCAACAAAAACCTCTATTTGAAACGTGTTTGGTATAGTCAATCTCTTCTCAGCTCTTATCCTTCATTCTCCTATTATAATATATTTTCACCCTCTCTAAGTTGTGGCGCGCTGTAGTGCGCCACAACTTAGAGAGGGTGAAAATATCGGTTTGGAACTTGTTACTTTCTAGGGTGCAGATCATTAACCGTGTAATTATGCTTAATCAAACCAGCAGTGGTGAATACCTTCCAAAACACACACAGTAACAAGCCGTATTTATCATGTGATAACCTGATAACATAGACCCGGTGTCCTGGTTCGCCAGATACAGTGTCTCGTGGTATCAGTCACTGCTGCTGAGGTTAGGGAAGAAGCCACTTCTATCAAAGAAATAATCGGATTGATAAATCGATCAGGCTGATCTGCAGAATTCAAGTAAGTAGCTGATTGATTCATTTCTTTATTTATTTTGCCTATTGCATAATTATATACAGTGCAGATGCACATTATCTATATGCATACACATCAGAACATATAAAAAAACAAATGAGAAAAACCATACATGTGAGATATAATACTATGCTAAGCATATGAAAAAAACATGATATAACCATATGAGTAAATAGCTAATTGCTTTAAAGAAATTAACGATATACATGCTTCATATTTATAGAACTTAATGAAGTCACTTTTTTAAGGTATTGATTGTTCAAAACAGCTACAAAAATAATTATTTTACAAATCGCGTGTGTTTCTGTTTTACATCGCAAATCAGCAGGGTTTGCTTGAACACTAGATAAATTAAAAGTTCCAAATATTCCGACTAGCTTGCAGTTGTGTGATTTGAATTTGTTGAATTTGTCAATTGCTCACTTAGAAAAATGTTACTTACTCGCATAATATTTCTCCTCATAAAATAACATAACAAAATAACTCTGAGGACCACAACGTGTACGACAGTACGAATCACTAAATGTGTGATCGGCATTAGGTATCTTGAAGTCTCGTTTTGCTGTTATATATTACACATATTTGAGGCTAGGATGCATATAAATCTCAAAGCTCCTCAAATAATCGGCCTAATAATGGTATTCTACCCTTAATTCAAAAAACAACTGAATGACGACGGTGATTTGATTATCTGGTCATCTGACATGCTAAATCATTCCTTCATTAGTCGGGGGTAGAATATTGTACTTGGTTCAAATAATGTCATTGTGCTTTTTGTCGAGTTATGTCCCATCAATATCGGAGCTGAGGTTTTCGCATACATCTACCAAATAAAAAACGCACTTATTAAAATCAAAATCACGTGAATCATTAACCCTTTAACCGCCAAATTATTCAATTTTAATTTTCACCCACTTAAAGTTGTGTCTCGCAGACGCGATCCACAACTTCAAGTGAGTGAAAATTATTCAGATTTGAAAAAATGGGGGTCAACTCTTTTCAAATCTTGCTGGTTGATGTCACATTTCATCTTTAACATATTTAAAATGTTGTACTTAATGAGCTAATAAAAAATGAAACCCGAATATATGCGGCACCGGCGGTTAAAGGGTGAGGTTTCGTGTTCCACATGCGCGCCTTCTACATTTGGATCTACGAATCTATTAAATGTCGTTTTTCCTCCTCCACGGCAGAATCATCATGGGCGACGTGTACGGACAAGTGAAGGAGTCCTTGGGCTGTGGAGCGAGGTGTATGCAAATTATCCTGTTTATTTTCAACTTCATAGTCTGTGTGAGTATATAGCCTTTTCCAAGTAGACTCAAGCCGTTGAAGATATGTTGGTTTATTGTTGGCCCATTGTCGCAGACGATGGGCCAGCATTAAACCAACATTGTTTCAACGGCTTGTGTTGGCTGGGTTTTATCCTTTTTTATTTGTCCTCATTAGAACAAAACTTGAAAAAGAAATGGAAATAAAATTTGCTAGATTACCATATGTTTTGATTCAAATTGTACTTATAATAATTTTACTCACCTGAAATTGTGAGTCGCGGTAGCGAGACACAATTTCAGGTGTGTACAATTTTATATAAGGCGAAGATTCGTTGATTAATTGGTTCTCAAGCCCGTCGAGTCACAATAATGGGAAATCAATAACAAAGTAAAATTGAAATTTCGTCTTTTATTTTATTTTACCGCCGACCCGCTATTTATCGATCTAAATTGAAATAATAATGTAAATTATGCTTTTTTTAGATAAAATGAGTCGACATTGTGTATGTTTAATGTTACAAAATCGAATAAAAAACTTTTATTTTAATTTTTATTAATATTGAATGAAATTTCTTGAGAACCAATTTATAAAAAAAAAACTGTGACCTAAGGGTTAATGTATGAATAATATATAAACTTTTATAGACCCTAAATCCTCGATGTCCCGAGCTTATAGGCGCGAAAATTAGAAGAGGTGCTCAGTACCGTAGTCGTTATTTCATTCCGGGTCACCAACTGAGTAAGCCAGGACACAAAAGAACTAGGTCGGAAAAGCTTGGTTAAAATAAAATGTATCTGTTTTTTAATTTTCAGCCCAACGTTTGTAATTGTTGGTTTAGATCCGTAGTTGCGTTATCTGATGTGATATTGAAAAGGATTATATCCTATTAGAAAAATAACACAGTAAGGTTATCTCTTTTTGCTTCAAAACATTCTGTTTCTTATACAAGAAAAAATGTTTTTCCAAAAATCATTTTGACAATAATTGCGTATACATGATATAACATTTTAAATATTATATATATTAACTACCGTTAAATATTTGTTAAAAGTTTGTTCAAAATATTACATGGCTCCTTATATGTGTATATATAATTATTAAGAAAATATAAGAATAGAACACGGGCCAAATCGAGCAATTCAATGGAGATGTACACTTGTTTATGAGATTAATTTGGCAAAACGGTATTTATATGTTTTTGTTCGCCATTTATCGGTAGTTATGATCATCTACTTATAAAAAAAAATCATAATTATGTGGATGTTTGGGTATTTCAATATCTCAATTTAGTACTACTTTAACAAAAAAACCTCCCCAAGGTTTTGTAATTTAGATATTTTTGTAAAAAGTTTCTTTCTGAATGACAACCATGAAATCAACCATTTTCCTTTTTTAAATATTTTCTTACACTGAAAAAATACATGAAATTATCAATTAAAATTATTGTTTTCATATGGTACAACAATCTCATGCATTTTTTTTTTGGTTTCGGAGTTTACATAAAATCAGTAAATTGGTATTTACCACATCACAAAAAATTATTAATGAAAAAAACAACGAATGATAATCGGGCTTATGCCAAAAACGTACCCTTGCACAATATCAAATGGATGATATTAAGTATCATGCCGTCTCCTAGATTTGATGTCTTACAATTTTCGACAACTTATTTTTATTCAAAGTCTGTTAGTTTGGTGGGATAGCATCAGCATGACTGATGAGATGCAACGTGCATAAAATAGACACGAATCAATTATTTGCATTCCGTCAAAAGTAATATAACTTGAACAATATATAGTTTTGTTCAAAGGCTTACTACATCGTACTGCTTGAGGTGCTTAACTCTTTAAGTGCTTCATTACTACTTAACATTTTCCTTTCATTTGAAGTTGGCATTGCTCACGCAATTGCCAACTTCAAATGAAAGGAAAATACCTCCTCACTTAAAAATTAAACCTGCTAAATTTCACAATGGGGGCTTTACTCAAGATTTATACATGCATATTTGTTCAATTTCTGTCAAATTTTAGTTGTGGAAAAACAGTATGAATGCGCTTAAAAGCGTCGCCCGCACTCAAAGGGTTAAGAGAACTATTCACATTATGCTATGCGATGGACAATAGTGAGAAATCAATGCGAATTCTTCCTTTTCATAAATGGACATCACAAGCATAGAGGTGTCTCTTACATCTTAATATAAGGTCAAAACATATAAATAAAACAAGTGAGGTGTTTAATTAATTACAACAAGAGTAGGCCGATCTTAATCTAAAAAGAGGATATTATGTTCCATTCAATTTAAAAAGGAGATATTATGTTCCATTTAAGATACTTCCTCACGATTTTCTCCTTGCAGATCTCCGGTATTGTGCTGGTAGGGTGTGGAATTTACATGGCAGTGGCTGAACCTGTCAAGGACATACAAGAAATACTGGCCGGATTCTCAGACCATCTCTGGTGAGCTGGCATTCTTTGATAGCGTAAGGGCTAGGCGTCATATCATGCAATATGTTGTATCAATTAATTGGGGAAATATGCTGTATAGTGTAAATATGTTATTCACACGGACGTTTAAATCCCCCCATTCACCAGGTGGCGACAGTACCGGGCACAAACACTTCAACAAGTCAAATATTTGTATGTGGGTGTGTACTAATGATTATTAGGGATAATATATATCAATCAATGGCGATCCATTCTCAGTGTGAAATGGTTCAAGATAAAAGATAAAAGTGCTAGTATGTAAAAGAAATTTTGTATAAGAAGGATGCACTTTAAATAAACTGCATCCTTCTTTTATCAAATATATATATATATATATGTGTGTATTATTTATATACATATGGTATCACCACCCTAAATTCAAATCCCATTAAAACGCATATATCATGTCAACATTCTAAAGGCCAATTTCTACCTACCTACCCCCGATTCGAAACAACATAATAAAGCCAAAGCGGTTCTTGTTAAAAAAAACAGGGCTGAAAATGGCATGCAAACCAATGACTTCCCCCGGAATTCTCTAAATATTCCTACACCCATTCCCAGAAAGAACACTGTGTCCATCCTAAAGTCTCATAAAATAGTTAAATCTCATATCCTTCACAAAGAAAACAATGTGTGCTTGCAAACTATCCACAACGTTCCTGTATTTTTTTTAATTCAGCACATGCAAAAACAACCATATAAAGCATTAATCTGTGTACGGACTCTCCAGCCAGCTAAGCCACCCCCTTGCATTTTGGCTTATTTAGGGTGGTGAGACCATATAGTGAAAAACATATGATTCTCTTCATTACTTCTTGTGTATCACGTGAATAGGTACTCGGCAGTGGGCATCGTGATCACAGTGGGCGTGTTTGTCACCATCATCGCCTTCATGGGGTGGTACGGCGCCAAAAAAGAAAGCACATGCCTGCTCTGCACGGTAAGCAGACACAATTAACTTGAGAATTTCCCCAAATATATTTCCCAAAATAATATCACGTTAACCTGGCGTTGCGCTTTGCAATTATTTAACAAAATGATGGAAATACTAACATTATATGATTACAAATGTCAGTAGTGCCAATCATTGATTGAGTTCATAGCTTGCACATGATCGAGTCACATAACACTGGTTTTGAAAATAGAAAAAAGTTTTGAAAAATGATTTACTGTATAAATATTTATCGATGTATCATATTCTAGTAGAGTGCACTATGCTAGCATTAATCACAGTAAAGGACAAGTTTGTATTCATTTATTCATAAGATACTATATAATGTATATCACACGGGACAGTACACCACTGGGGTGTCTCCTTGACGGTGTGTCGTTAACGAGAACAACGAATGATCCAGCTAACACGAAATGTTAAATTAATGTTATTTCAACGTTGGTTCGGCGTCTCGTGTCTACCCAATGCTGGTTTACTGTTGGCCCACCGTCTTCGACGCTGGGCCAACAGTAAACCAGCATCTGCCGAGGAGAAATGACAATGTGAACTTTAACCCTTCTTTGCCCAAGTTCGCAATAATGGCGTGTTGTGTGTATCTTGTTATATTGCTGGATTGTAATTATTCTGTTTTCAGTATTCCTGTATCCTGCTGATACTGTTTCTTCTGGAGCTGACTGCAGGCACTCTGGTGGCTGTGATGGAGGGTGAGGTGAGTGGTGAAGAGTGACAGTAACACAGTAATATAGTATCAACTAGTAGACACTAGACCTTGAATCAACGTTGGTTTAGCGTTGATCCAACGTCGTAGACGGTGGAGCAGCGTTAAACCAACATTGATTCAACTTATTGCGTCTGCTGGGTAGCCGCTAATGTTCTAATCACGTCTATATCTGTTTTTAAGCGATATACTTTGAAGGTTAGCAACTTTGAATGTTTTTCTTGTCAGTGAAGCATCCATGAAAAATCATATGAACTGAAATTAATATACTTGTCAACTCTGCCACCATGTTAGTCATTTTGACCACCGAATTACAAAAAAACGACATAAAAAATATTGATTCTACATAAATGTTACTGCCAGAAACTGTTATATTATAAAGGTCGTTCAACCACCGACTCGGATGCTGGACGAACATTAGGCCTGCATAGGTTCAATGTGTTGTGTTTGCTTATATCGCATTTATATCTGGCCGTGCCTATTGTATAAAATGCATTCATAAGATTTGTTACAAAAAATCACGAGTCATTATGCTTCACATGTAATGTTCATGGAAATGACTACCAAAGCTATTATTGTTCAAAGTACAGTGATTTAAGAAGAAAATGCATCCCAAAATATTATTCAACATGTCTGTCGATGATTACATTGTTTTTTAACCACTGTTATAAAGGACCTTTTGAAGATATTTTTCGGCTTTTGTTTGTTGCAGAAGACTATGTGTCTATTATTTGAATAAAGATGTATTGATTGATTGATTGCTTTGAATTATTATTTTAGATCAAAGGCTACTTGCAGACTAACATGGTTAAACAGGTGAAGACCGGCTACGTGAATGAGACTGCTCCTGGTCTGAGCCACGCGTGGAACTACCTGCAGACTGAGGTGGGTAAACAAATAGATAACCTGTCGCTTACCTATATCCGCTCACGCAAAATGTGACACCCGTATTGTGTTCACTGGGGCACGTTTTATGACGCTTAAAAGAAACGAGCGCCTTTTAAATTTTCTTAACCTTTTCTGCTTGTATAGGGAGGATACGAGCACGCTGACCCACTCGTCCAATATTTGGCAAACCTCGTATGCTAACAAACTATTGTCAGCGAGAATGTTAGTAAAATCCATCCCTGGGCCCATTGTCAAGCCGCATAGTGACGATTATTTGCGGGCCTAATTAGAGGAAATACATTAGGTTAACTAAAATTGTAATTCTCATTGGCCACCCTCTGTGTGAAGTTCTGTGCTGATTCATCAGTAACAGGGTGTTCAGCGTCACCATGACACACATACATGTTCCGTTCTTGTATGTGTAAAATAGATGATCAAAACCTATCACATCATTGATGACCACCTTAATGGGTTTTTATTTTCTATTACGGTGTGTGTCAACATATATAATATATAAAACATCAGTTATAAATACTTTTTGTAAATACGTTTTGGTCAAGTTGTGTGAATTGCTGTGCCAAAAACTTTCAAAGGATAAAAAATAAATCTACAGAATAAAATAATGGTAGCAAAGTTAAGTTGGAGAACCAAAGGAGGGGGGAGCAGAAAATAAAATGTAAGGTGAAAAAAATATGCATCATGTAGTATTATCAGTCTAGACACGTTATAAATGGTTATTTACCGTGATATTTCACATATTTTGCATTTTTGTTGTATGGCAGATGAATTGCTGTGGATCGATCAATTACACCGACTATGATGGCAGCGAGTTTGTAAAAAACATGAACCGACCGGTAAGTGGGCGTGATTATATATAGATCTATACATTTAAAAAAGTGGACCACTTTGCAGCAATTTTTTATCAATCATGGTCTCATCACCCCAGATATCTGTATCATTGAAACACATGTTTTTATACCCTCACCCCCCCCCCCCCCCCTGCCAACTAGTAACACACATTTCATGATATGAAGTAGTCTGAAATATAATATTTAAATAATAGGTTCGATGTACATGTACGTATGCCACCCAGATTTCGAGCTACGCCACCTGGTGACTGAAAATGACACCACCGTTCAAATCAGGTTAAAGTTCATACCCTCCGCCACAGAACAGAACACATCCTTTTACGTCTGCAAGAATAGCATAAGCGCGATATTCTGCATCGTAGCAAAGTGTGTTTATGAAAATACCACGAAATGTATAACTTCTCTGTATTTTTTTTATTCACCAGATGGCGAAATACCCGCGTAAAATATAATTTGTATGAGGATTCCTTCATTATTAGACACCTCCTTGGATTTCGGCTTATTTAGAGGGGTGAAACCTAACGAAATAACTGAACCAGGGAACAACCACACACACTACCACAAAATATGTGGTGTTTCCCGTTATTTCCATTTGCTTCATGCTTTCAATGAGGTTATATATATCACCTCCTTGATGCGTTTTATCTATTCGCCCGTTCAGTATTTAATACTTTCAACTTAAACAGTTGAATTTGTGCCTAAAAAACACCACGAGTTTATTCACTTTACGCTGCTAGACGTAATATAATAATTCTTATGATATCGCTATATTTGGGGGGGGGGAGAGGGTCAGTCAGTCAGACAGTCAGATACAATACCCCAGCTATGGTACTTCGAAAAAATGTTGGCTTACCTTCGGCCAACCGTCTGCGACGCTGGCCCAGCATTAAACCAACATTATTTAAATGTATCATGTGTACTGGGCGTAGGCCGACCAAGGAAACGCGAGAGATGTGATATCAATGTTGGGCCAACGTCGCAGACTGTTTGCTGGGATATATATTGACAAAGTCCTGTTCACAACCACTGTTAATCATATTGACTAGATTGCAACGTCAAAGGAAATTGGCGAGGCTGAGATAATCTGCCTCATTACTGGAGTATGTGCACGTGGGAGGTTCCGGACACAGATAATGCGCCAGAACCCTACAGTCTACTCAGCGAGCTTGTTTTGTTCATTATTGAGTAGTGTCGAAATATGAAAAATGCTGTTATTAAAATTTGCTCGGCATTTTAGAGTAGAAATTGTCATCCACTTGTTTTTACATAATTAGGGTGTACTGAATTCGAATCTGCCGGATGACATTATCTATTTTGTGTCCTTCACCTTCAAATTAGCAAAAACAAAATGGCCGCCAAAATGTAAATGAAACCTCTTTTTTATATGATTTGTCGCACAAGAATGGACAATTTAAGGTTTCTTCATGATTTGGAGGCAAGACATTCGTTTCCATCATCTTTTGATTATTTGAGCATTTACTCTGTGCTACTTCGGATTCAAAAGCTTTCGTTGTCGCAATATTATTGTACATTGTGCCACGTGGGTTTTGCATATCCTAGGGTGCCACCATTCCATCTCTCGGGGGGAGGGGGGGAGGGGATTAGCTGGGGTTTTCGTCGCCGACAAATTATTTATTTCAACCCGGCTCGGGTTACATGTTTATATAGAGCAGTTCTTGAAGTAAATTAAAAAAATACTCCAGTCCCCCCTCCCCCGCCCTGGGGATTGAATTGTGGCCCCCTTAGCCCTGTGCTGCTGAAGTGAGGTCTCTATTTTTTAGCATTTTGAAGCTGGAATTGCTGACGCAATTTTTAGCTTTAAATGACAAAACAATGTTTATTTCTGAGAATTTGAAATTGAGTTATTTGGTGAGCTGAGTATTTATCACAAGCAATTTTATCACTCTCAGTGACAACGTATTTGGTTTCCGGTGTGCTTCAACCCTTTAACCGCCGGTGTCGCATATATTCGGGTTTTTATTTTTTATTAGCACATTAAGTACCACCTTTTAAATATGTTAAAGATAAAATGTGACATCAACCAGCAAGATTTGAAAAGAGTTGACCTACATTTTGTCAAATCTTAATAATTGTCACTCACTTGAAGTTGTGAATCGCGTCAGCGAGACACAACTTCAAGTAGGTGAATAGTCAAATTGAATAATTTGGCGGTTAAAGGGTTAAACCGTGTATATAAGAGTTTAGCGACAAAAGTCGTTATTAAATCGTCTTATTCCAATCAAATCTCTGCTATTGGGAAATAAACGTGTGCTTAAACATCAACATTTGCATATGTTTGGTCCCAAAATAACAAATATGAATAATTTTTACCCACTTGAAGATGTGGATCGCGGTAGCGAGACGCAATTTCAAGTGGTTGAAAATTAAAATAAGTTGGCTTCGCGGCGCTGTTAGGGTCAAAATGCAGAAGCCTGTTGTTATGCCAGTGATAATCATAGAGTGGCCCAACGTTGGCTCAATGCCAAAGTGCACATAATTTGATGATGCATCCCAAGCCAACGTGATACACTGGTTCAATGATTAACGTTGATGCAACGTCCAGCGTTACACTAGCTCAGCTGGGATATTCTCTGGTTGGTGATTTCAAAGTGCAATTTTGGCACAATTCTCCAAGGTTGCCCATCTGCGTCTAATTATTATGTTGCACTACTCAGTTTGAAATTAAAGCCTAGAAAACAAAGATATTGGGCAACTGTTTATTTATTGTTGGTCCACCGTATACGACGCTGGCGCAACATTAAATAAACATTGGGTGTAAGTTTTGCGTTTGGTACAGTACATGTACATACCGGTTATAGTGACACCATAAAGAGCTGTACCAACATAATTCTGCTTGTAATCGAGGACTATCGTGGACATTTGACAGAATCATATTTTTATCTATGTCACACAATATACAGAAACTGAGAGAATGTCTTAAATAATGAAAAAAAAATCGGGTGAAAAGGGTCACAATTTAAAACGTGATTTGATCAGTTATAGTACCAAGGGCCCATCCCTCAAAGAATCTTAAAATTAGGATTATCTTAACTTTCTCTTATTTGCATTGGAAAAGTTAGGATCATCCTAACTTTTCTAATGCAAATAAGAGAAAGTTAAGATAATCTTAATTTTAAGATGTTTAGTGGGATGGGTACCGGGTTACCAGAAGTCTATCCCCACTTTTGTGTCAAATCAGGTGACCTAGCTCACTTATATGAAGATACATTTCGGGGATATTTAATGCACACGAGCCACCCCCAGCCAATAGATTAAATATTGAGTTTATAATTTAAATGGCATACTAGCAACCAGACAGACAGACAGACATACATATATTTTATTGACAGAAAAAAAGTTATTACAGACTTATTCGTCATAGAAATGAAAGAGATATATGTACATGTATATACAAGATTGTCAATTTGTTAAAATCATATGACAATATACATGGTATGACATACACAGCTGAAATCATGTTAAGTGGCATTGCCGAAATAAAAACTGGGTATAACATAAATGACTACTACTTAAAATAAATTAAAAGGCATTGCCAAGATAACATAGAGGTCTATCATTTTGTTTCCCGCATAGTAGCAAAAAAGACACTCTGGAAAGCGTAGAAACCTAAGATATATACAAGTGCATAATTATGCTACAGTAACTGTAGTATGCAATAAGACAATGGTAAAAAATATGGCATTTTTTTAAATTAAATTTAATATCATGCAAGTACCATAAATGTGGCATAAACAGGTAGCTCCAAGTCATGTGACCATGCAAGCACAGTCGCTATAAGCTCGGAGATTCCCTGACATTGGCTAGTGGTGCAAACTTAACGACATAATAACAGTAGTAATGGCGGCTAAAAAGTATTTGTGCAATTCACACAGGACATGGCCCTCGCACAAAAACATTACAGGGTATTTTGTTTCACTACATTGTTATATTCACACTGTTTCAATCACGACCTATTTAGTACCACATACTCGGAGTTACAATGTGTTAGAGATAAATTTAATATTGATGATATCGCTGGCTCCCTAATAGTAATTTCACTAACAATAACTATTGTACTAAATATATCTACACATAAACAAATAAACAGCCTTGTGAATGACCATCTTTTATCTTTGTATAATTATTACAATTAAAAAAATTAATAATAATTCAATTGTAACATTGGAGCTGCCGAGACCCTATACATACTTTTTCTATAATTTTATGTATGAATCCATTGTGCAGAGATAGGTATAACTGTATTGGACATTTAACCCTTTGACTTCCAGGATCCAGATATACTGGTGTAGGAGTTCTATTTTTCGTCATTTGAAGCTGGAATTGCTAACGCAATTTCCAGCTTCAAATGACGAAAAATACATAAATGTAGTATATATTTGACGAAAATTTGTGTCATTTTATGGTTACGTTCTTTGACGAATGACGACGGAAATTTCCGTCATGTATGGTAGTGAAAAGGTTAAGTGCTTCGCCATAACAGTATTTGTGTTATCTATTTGAAGCAATTATTGCTGCTCAAATGTGTATCGACAATCGTTATATTAATACACCTGGCATGTTTACTGATTCCGAACAACAGGTTATAATTATGAGCCTATATACAGATGTGTAACAACTATGCTTAGGGTAATAACATATACAGTTTTATATTAATCTATTTCGAATTGGTGAAATAACTGCAGTAATAAAAACATGAAATGGATGTAAAGCATGCAAAATAAAAATTAGAGTGTCAACGGCTAGTAATGGACTGGCTACAACCCAGCAAACACAAGACGTCGCGCCAATTATTCAACGTCGTGTGGTTGTTGGGGGAGAGTATTTACGTTTTATAATTTTAAAATCACGACAATAGACTCGGAATATGTATCGAGTACATTACTTTGTAATTTAACTGTTTGACTTGATGTACATCTTACCAAACTAAATCGATCATTTCTATGACTGATACATACCGCCAACAAATGAATAAATACAGTGTGTGTCAGTAAGTTATAGATAAGTGCAGCTGGTGTTGTTTGCAATTTGTTTCTTATTCATGGTAACAAACCCTGCGGCGGAAATTACCACGCGTCAGTTAATATGGTCAACAGCCACATTGATGCTGGAAATCGCACGACTTGCAATACAATATGGTTGTTGGCCTACATCAATACTGAAAAAATAAGAAAAATAAGTCATGCTGTTAGCATGTGCTTACAAAGAAAAAATATTTTCTATATCATGATTCAGACCTTAGACTTAAAATACATCATGTACGGTATGCCAAAACAAATCCTTTCATAAGAGCGCGTCATCATTTAAATGTTCTACACAGACTGCAGTAAAATTCTGAAATATTCGTAAGAATTTACATAAGAAGTTACTGTTGTTTTGTTAAGGTGAATACATGACTTTGCTATCTTTTCAAGATACCATTATGTTTGTAACATACACAGAACTGTTAAATAAAAATTTAATGCAAAAATTTTGATACAGATTTTAACAGTCACCACAAAAACAAGAAGCTATAATACAAAAATATGAGCTTATTTCCAGTATTCTGAGGTGTGGCTGGACTTCCAGCCCAAAAAATGTCGTACCAACGTTGGTACAAAAATGTCGTACCAACGTTGGTACAATGCTGGCCAAACGTCTGCGACGCTGGGCCAGCATTGTGCCAACATTGGGTACACTTATCATGTTTGCTTCTATATCCTGATCAGAGATCTACAATACACTGGCCAATTATTGTCATCAAAGTACACACACATCTCATTGCTATCATCTCGCTGTTATCATTATACAGTATAACTATTTTGGCACAGCTGTGCAAAATGCGCACATTAGTCTGTCCGACGGTGACAAATGGTCTAAAATGAAAGTTAGATTTTTGTTGATTACTCAGTCAATTTTCAAGCGATTTTCAGAAAATAACTTTATCTTTATCCAGCGTTAATCATTTTATAACAACCATGACAATTTTAAACGTTAGACTATTTGACATGTAACGGTCATATCACATCTGTACAATAATCCACAAATACAAGACGTTGACCCATTGTTGTCTTGGTGTTTGTAAAATACACATCAACATTGTAAAATAAAATTCAAAGTGGCATGCTGACAATACACCGGATGAAGTTAATCGGATTAAAGAGGAGCATCAAATAGACACTTAGGCCTCCTCCATGCCACATGGTATATCATTTGAATTATACACTTTTGGTTACAAAATATTCACGATCAATTGATGTAAATTAGTGAATTAAACCTGATTGAGGACTGACTGAGTTCTCAATGACAATCTTTCATTTGGACAATCCTTCACCGTTGGACTGACTTATAATAGTTCACATTTTTACAATCACTCAACAAACACAAGACGTTGACCCGTTGTTGTTTTATTGCTGGTCCAGCGTCACAGACGGTGGCCCAACATTTCACTGACAATGACTTTATATTTAGCACCTTGTGTTTTCTGGATGTGACGATTAGATATAAAATCACGAGAATCACGACAGATTAATTAAAGTTCGTCTAAAAAAGAGCTTATTGAGACCACATAGTGGGTGGTGGCACATATCTGTGTGAAATATTAACACCCCACTCGAAAAACAATGACATCTGAAAATACATCTTTTATCCAGTTTTAGTTTGTTTTCTATATACCTACTTACTATTTTCTTTTCTTCTGCCCAGTTTATTTCAGGAGATAAAAAATATTTTTCCTTCTATGTTTTTTCTGCTAGTTTTTTTTAATAGGTCAAAAATTGTTTTTATTTTGTAGCCCTCAATAACTTTTCTAGAAATTTGTCTGATGTTTTTTATTTGGTCGCTCCCAATAACTTTACCAAAAAAGGGTTCAATGTTTTTCTATTAATTTTTTTCGCCCTCCCTCATTAGATTTTGGATTTTTTCTGATCTAAAACAGAGAAATAAAATATAGTGGCCTAACAGTACATTAAAAAGTAGTACTGCTGTATTTTTCAGGTGCCATACAAATGCTGCCAGTACCCCGACGACACGAAGGATATGGAGAAATGTATGAAGGAGGCCAGTTACTACAATGGAACTGTGTTCGAACAGCTCAACAGTAGGGTATGTAGCCTACATCTTCCCATTTATTAAGCCTTTTGTCGTTGAATTGTTTATTTATATTTTTCATTCATTTAAAGCTGGAATTACAAACGCAATTTACACCTTACAATTACGAAAAATATGTATATTTATGAAAAATGGTCATCTACAAAAGTTAATTATTTGCTTAACTAATAATCTGTAACAAGCTATATTTTATAGATTTCAGTGCCGTTTTATATGGTCTGACACCAGCCTGAAACAGTATATGTAGGGTTACAGCAGTATAAGGGTTAATAAGAGATATTACGCTTTCATCTGGGGATTTTATTAAGCCTTAATATATAAGGAGCGAGCTGGTATAAATTATCGTGAACTTTGCCCACTTTTTACAAAAGTGAAAAAGGACGTCGACTGTCCTTGCATGTCATGTCATCCTCCTTAACATGTATAGGCAGGAAACGAGCACTCTGATGCACTGGTTTAATCGTTGGTAATTCTCGTAAATCTAAAGAGCTTGTTGGATTAGCCACTCAGAATGCCTTGATGGAGCACCCGCCCCTGCTCGGAAAGTATCTCCTGCTGCCAAGATATCAGTACATTGCTTGCGTATACGTACTTCACACACAAGAGGGGAAAGGATCACACCATACAGAGGTGATTTTCCCGGGGGTGGGGTGGGGGAGGTGTACAAGACCCATGTGAGCACGGGTTGAAGCTGCTGTGTAAACAAAAGGGGAGAGGGTAGCAGCACACACATCAAACACCACGGGTTAAAGCTAGTATTAACCCTTATCCTGCTGAATTAAATAACCTAAATTTGTAGCCACTTGAAGTTGTGTCTCGCTACCGCAATTCACAACTTCACATTGCGGCTGAAAATTACGAAAATTATGTGTTTTATTTGACACCAAATATTTGCAAATATTGATGTTTAAACACCAATTTCATTCCCAATAACAGTGATTTAATCGGCTAATAAAAATAAATTTAAAACGACTATAGTCGTGATTAGCAGGCAAAGGGTTAATATAAAAATGGCTCTTCTAACATTTTATTTTGAATTATTAATGCAACGTACATAATTTCTAACGTAAAAGTAAAGATGTATTAAATTTTAATGCAATTATGATTTTTAGACCCAAGTACTCAAATTGTGTTTTTATTTTGACCACAGGGCTGTTATAAGGAGCTTGATGAGTGGCTGACAAGTCATGCTGGAATCGTCTATGGAATAGTGTTCGGGTTTACAGCTGTACAGGTCAGTCAGATAACAAGTGAAGCGGCGGCCTAATAGAAAAAAAAGCCCAAAAAATAGTCCATGTTTAACAAAGGCAAAATATCAAAACTGCGTCCTTGTAAAGTGAGCAGGTCGTCGGGTCGTGGTAGCGAGATACATATTCAGGTAGGGGGAATTTGAATTATTCAAACCTGCGATCAAATGGGTTAAAGATAATATGTTTTAATTATATTTTAAAAGTATCGGAGTATCAAGGCGATGATTGTGTCTAAAGTGTCTATTCATAAATATTAAATATATAGATACGGTGTCCAAGTATACGTATTGCATTATATTAACTCTTTAAATCGATAACTAATTTTCTATACTTCCTTCAACCAAAAACCTGGTGCAGTGGTTAAAGCTGCCTGCTTGAAAAGTCGGGAGATCGCGGGCTCGAACCCCACTATAGCCTCCGAATATCAAAGAAACAAAATGTTTCTTCCCCGCTCATTCGTATAGAATAAATATTGTGGGGAGCCTCCGTGACCGAGAGGTCCCTGGCCTCAGACCGCCAGGACCCAAATTTCGAATTATGTGTCTGGATGGCAGTATCATCTCATTCATCTCACCATCCTCAGGAGGTTCTCCTGGCCCAGTTTAGCTTAAATATGCACAAATGTGGCCTAAAACCCCATTCATTTCATTTATCCCATATAAAAACACGAAATATTTGTCTTTAATATTATATTTTATTTCAGGTGATGTGCATCATTATGGCTCTATGTCTACGCTCAGCATTTGTGGAGGCAGAAGAAGGAAGTTATTAAAACAAGTAGAAAAGAATTGCAATTATTTTTGTAGGACACACATGTTTGATAACAAGCAATGAGCTATGGATATTTTTTTACTTGTATTTACTACATTTCTACATACTTATTTTATATGCGACTTAGATTTAAGGTGATACAATAATCTGAGTAATTAAAACTGTGCTAATGACTAATCATGTGATAATGACGTCGTCTATAACTGTTTTCAGCTTTTTTTATTTCCCCTTCAATAAATAATTGCAAGAAAAGTGAGCATTACATTTGCCAATTGTTATCCACTTTAAGTTGTGTGTCGCGGGAGCGAGACAAAACTTAAAGTGAACACAATTTAGGTCCTAGCATTTAACCATTCAAAGGTTAATGTACGTGATCTAATTTATTATAATGTATTTGGAAATACGATGATTTGAATTTTTCGTATTACAATACATATAATTACAATACAATAGCATTACCTTTTTGGAATGAGTGAATGAATGACAAAATGAATGAATGAATGAATATATGAATGAGTGAATAAATGTATGAATGAATGAATGAATGAATGAATGAATGAATGAATGAATGAATGAATGAATGAATGAATGAATGAATGAATAAATGAATGAATTAATGTGCTTTTAGCTTTCTTTCGGTGGGTTGAATTAGCAAGAAATTAAGTCCGATGGGCAAGAATGATCGACAGACTAAGAATTAAATTAGACAGATTGTATAATACATCAGTATTAAGAAGACTGTTTCTTAGATTATTACTAGAATATTTTCAATACAGCGCATAGGTCACTAATAAATCGTGGTGCTGCACTTTCTATTGTATTAACAAATTAAACTACTTATTTTACTATTAAATAGATGAGTGCGTTTAACAATTCAAAATATAATAAATTTCTGTCTTAATGATACCTAACAATGTAAATACATTTTGTGAAAAGCGGAAGATGACGATATTACAGTATCCGTATCTCATGATGCTATGATCAATATAGCGAGAAATGATTAATACCATGCATGGAAGCACATCAATATTTTGTATATGGCAAACACATTGTATTTATAGGTTACTAAAATTACTTTGCATACGTTTTGTTGTTTTTTATAGATACGTGATGATATAGATTAATAACATTTCACCTTTATGAAATTAACAAGCAGAAATGTACTTTTTGCATACAAAAATCCATAGGATGCTCATAAATAGGATGTAACAGGTTCAGTCCAAGAACGGATGTATAGCAACAGCCCACGATGCATTAAGCCAATGCTGGTTTGATGTTAGGCCAACGTCGCAGACGATGGTCCAGCACTAAAACAACATTGGCTCAATGTATTGTACTTGCTGGGAGATATTACGTTCCCTTGGATATGAAAGGTGTATCTGCCACTTTGTAAAGTGGCAGATACACCCTTTCATGTCCAAGGTTAGTCCGACCTGACGAAATGATTCACAGTCCTACTACCAACACACATTAAGACAGGATCTCACCAAACAACGAAGTTGGCGTATTTTTAGCGACATATAAGTCGGCGATTTTTTTGGCGACTGATTTGTCACGAACTGTCCCCTTATAAAGATATTTTGTGTGACAGCAAGATGCAAACAGCTGAATACTTATTAGCGACAATTTGGTGACAAAAAATGGCGTGAATCGGCGAATAATTAGCGAATTCTGAGATCATTCACCATCGCCATGACGTCGTCAAGACATCACCACGACATCGTCAAGACATCACTATTACGCCCCCGAGATATTTTTAATGGCCGTAGACCCATAACATAGGTATTCAAATGAAACAAGAAGAGCTAACTAAGACATTTAGGATGATTTTAACCGTTGATCTCTATAGTTTATACAAAAATATTTCGGCGTTGTAAGGGTTAACTTTAAACTTGTGTACAAAATGATTTTACATTGTGAAACGAGAGAAGAAAATGTGATAAAGCTGAGGGAACACAGTCATATTTTACACTTCCTGGTGATAGATAGTGTCAGAGGGCTGACAGACCATACTGGGATTTCAACCCTAATGAAGCATCAATGAGACATTTCCTACACCCAAGGGTTTTAGAACGACAATTTTCACGGAACTGTTTTAATAATAACACTATCTTTTTTCATTTGCCACCCACTTCAAGTCATCTTAATTCACTACAAGTCGAGAATTGCGAAAGCAATTCGCGGCTTGTAGTGAGTGAAGATAAGAATGGTTATTGATGTTTCAGTGATAACGGAGCATATCTGACTTGATGATAACTATCGACTTCTGTTTTTTATCGCTGAGTGTTGGATTGTTCTGGCTGTTGGTATCTGTTTGAAATACCAACTACTAACACGAGTACCAGTTGCTTCAAATTAATTTAAAAAATTGGATATAAACACTGATAAAATGTATTATCTGTTTTATTTCGTTTCCACGAAATGATATTTCGTGGCCTTCCAGCATTGAAGCAACATTGGGAACGAGATACTATTTTGTGTACGAAATAAAACGATTCAAAAAATAAAATTCCATGGTCCTAATCCAGCCACCGTAGTTAACCCTCATCCTGATGAAGATGACAATGGTACATGCAGGCCTGAAAGGGTTAACCTCCTAACCACCGGTCACGATAATATTCATTCTCATTTGTAACACTTTAAATACCAACTTTCAACCACACGTGTTGACGATTAAACGTGACATCAATTAGCAATATTTCAAAATTGGTGACCTCTAATTTATCGCAATAGTTTTCACTCATTTGAAGTTGTGAATTGCGTCAGCGAGACACAAATTCTAGTGAGTACAAATTTCACTTGAATGATTTGGGGTTTAAGTTTGAAAAAAAACTACAGATAAGCAAGATAGGTTATTATAAATCACTTTTTGTAACAAACAAGCGACCAAAGGTTTTTTTCAATTTAAAATCATCTTAAATGTCTTAGTTAGCTCTGTCTGCTTCATTTGAATATATAGTATGTGTCTACGGCCAATATAACTATTTATTGCTTTCAGTGCGGGGACGACTTTAGACGTCAGATTCTGACGTCTAACGTCTAAAGTCGGTCCCCACACTGAAAGGGTTAACCCTTTCACCGCTAAATTATTCAATTTGAAGTTTCACCCACTTGAAGTTGTGTCTCGCTGACGCGATCCTCAACTTCAAGTGAGTGAAAATTATTCAGATTTGACAAAATGAAGGTCAACTGTTTTCAAATATTGCTGATTGATGTCACATTTTATCTTTACCATCTTTATAATGTGATATTTAATGTGCTAGTAAAAATTGAAAAACCCAAATATATGCGACACTGGCGGTTAAAGGAGTAATCCTTTTACAACCTCATTATCTACGATAGACCTACCGGTACATTGCAACACGATTTGATTGATGTATATAAGCGCCAATATCTCAGTTTCTAATCCACTTAGAATCGACATATTTTAATCTAAATATACATTTTCAGGGGTACTGAAAAGAGATAAAGTATTTGTATACACATTAATCCAACACAAAACATTTTATTGACTTTAATGGCAGCCATTTTACAAAATGGCCGACCAAATATATGATAAGTGTCTATAATTTTATGTCAGCTTCTAATCCACACATATTCTGAATATCTATGTCTAAATGTATATTTTAAAGGTCACTGGTAACAAAAATATAGTTCTAAGCCAGCAAAACACTTACTCCAGTGGTGGTCATTTTACAAAATGGCCGACCAAGTCTACGAACGTGTCAGTATCTCAGCTTCTAATCCACCTGAAATCGCAATATGTGTATCTAAATATACATTATCATTGGTACTGATAATAAATAAAGTATTTTTAACACATTAATCGAACAAAAATCAAACATTTTACTGAGTCCAGTGCATGGTGGCCATTTTACAAAATGGCAGACCAAGTGTCAATATTTCAGCTTCTAATCCACCTAAAAGCGAAATATTTGTATCTAAATAGACATTTCCAGAGGTACTGATAATAAATAATATATTTACATTAATCTAACACAAAACATTTGATGTTACAATATGGCCGACCAAATAAGTGTCTATATCTTTACGTCAGCTTCTAATCCACAATTGTACTGAATATGTATGTCTAAATGTATATTTTGAAGGACACTGGTAGCAAAACAGGCCAACAAAAAAAAACATTTTACCGACTCCAGTGGTGGTCATTTTCAAACTGGCCAAGCAAATCTACATACGTGTCAATATCAAAGATTCTAATCCACTTTAAATTGAAATATTTGTATCTGAATATACATTTTCAGGGGCACTGATAAAAAATATTTTTAGACATTAAAAACATTTTTATGAATTCAATGGCAACCATTTTACAAAATGGACGACCAAATATATTTAAGTGTCAATATCTCTAATTATCTATTTATAAGCAGACCCCAATTGTGACCATTTGAAAAAATAGTTATTTTAAAAGATAGGCCTATATGTGTCATTGTCGCATACTCGCGGGCGAGGAATACAAAAAAATATGCTTCAAACACTTTCATTCCACAGAAGACTGCAATGGCAGTAATATAATTGTCGGTCGAAAATTTATAAAATAAATGTAGATCAATATATTAGATTTCTTGGTAATTTATATTTATAATCAAGTTATTTAAAATGGTAATGTCACTATGAAGAACCCTTGAAGTTATTCAATAAAAGTAGGGCATAAGGCTTCCTTCAGTCTCGATATTGCCATGAATGTGCCGGAAGCGACGTAAAGCTATAATCACCCATAATCCAGTTACAATCGAATTGTTGTGTCTAAATATAATTTGTTAATGGAAATGAAATGAATCGGGCTTTATGCCACCTTTGTGCACATATAGGCTAAACTGGGCCAGGAAAACCTCCTGAGGATGGTGAGATGATTGAGATGACAATGGAAGGGATTAAAATATATATTAAACAATTATCTTCATCCAGCCCCCAAAAAATAATCAGTAACTTCAATATATTTAAATCCACTTAGAATTGAAAAATATAGATTAAAAATATACATTTAAAGTACTGTTATCAATCGTCAATATAGAATGACTTAAAAAAACGACATCTTAATAATTATATTGGTAGAAAACTCATTTTAGATAAATTCTTTAACTTAGAATTATAAGAATCAAACATTTAAACCTTCTGTTTGATAAGAAAAAAATCAAAATATAAATAGCTTTAACCTGTTCTTGCTACAAATAAAATAGTTTATAGATTAAAGCGTTTTGACAGATTTTACTGGAACATTTTACACATTCGCAGATCTAAATAATAAACTAACGATAGATCACTTATTGACAGCTACTTCAATGAGACAGCTACTTCAATGAGACATAACTGTCGCATATATCTAATTACATATATCTTGTAAACACTGTGTGTAATCAAGCATATTATCATCGGTTACATAGACCTAAAGTGGGAAGAAACGTCACATATCAGCAGTTCACGGCGGGCATGAGATGTCTCAGTAACTGTTAATCTTGCTTGTTAGCTGTTACATAATTACCTGTTTGTGTTTGTGCATACATGAATTCTCTCTCATTAATAGCGTCAGGTATGAGTTTACTTATTAGGTCCAGCAAACATAGGGGAGCAGGGGTACCCTCTCCCCCCCCCCCCCCCCGCACCCCAGATAAATTTTGGTGTGCATGACTGTTGTAGCTTGTTTAAAACTCACCCATAAATATAATGATCACTGTTCAGAATATTCAAATGTGTTTGGCTCGAACCATATAAATATAAATATAAACATATTTATTTACCGAGGATTGTACAATAGCAGAAGCTGATACAATTTACGCTCCGCTCGTCTGATTTCGAATATATTGAAAAAGTGAAATGCTAGTTCCATAAAAAGATATGTCGGCACTTGCCAGACACGTGTTATGGTCAATAGGATCGATGGCTACCAGGGTGTTTAACCTTGATCTTTGGTAGATATACAGCTTGATCTGTGTTAAAATAATGGCAGAGGTTGTTACCCAATCTTGTAGAACTGTTTATCACACTACCATTACGATAATACACAGACAGTGCTAATTTAAATAGAGCCTCAACCAGTTATTTCTTTGGTTGTGAATCATCACTAGTAGATATAGTGACTTGAACTAACACCTAGACGATAATCAAAGCTGTTGAGCATCACAAGAAGCGACAATTTTAGAGTGCTGATTAACAAAGTCTCTTTTTTCGCCAAGTTCTGTCCCTTACTTGTCTGACACGGTTGTAGTGGTTCATTTACAAGACACCGAATATGGTACTTGGCCTCCTAAGCAATAACATCCTCTTCGTTCAGTTTAGCCAGCATACTTTCGTCTTGCAGGTGTCAAACATATTTTCTGACCCGAGTATCAAGAGGAAGCGTATGGTGCAATCATAGATTAACCATATTTGGTTAATCTATGGTACAATAGCTCTGTGTCTCTTGCTGGTTCCATGCAAAAACAGATCTGTCATGTCACTATTTTGACGAGTAAGCCTATTAAAGACCTGCGCGGGTAGCCCGCCCCGCGCAGGTTTGCGGGACCGAATTTTCTCCGAGCCTTGCGGGGCGGGTGCGGGTCGACATAACGCGGGTTGATGCGGGCTAGTGCGGGCGCATGCGGGCCGCTCGTAGCCCTAGCGCTCTTGTGCGCGGCCAAGAAGTGTTAGTCACACGCATGGCTTAACACGAATCCATGACATTAAGGCACAGCCTATACCAGATTATATTTCCAATTGCCCCTCGCAATATATATTTCCAATTGCCTCTTTTTTTAATTTAATGAGCCACTACTTTTCCTTTGCCTTGTTCATGTTGGTACTGAGGCCATGGCTTCTTCTCACTTCGACAATGGGACTCACGCCTTGGTCAGGCTATGGTTTTTTCTCACCTTGGCACCGAGCCTCTACTTTTTCTTCACTGATACTGAGGCTATGGCTTCTTCTCACTCCGATAATGGGCCTCTACTTTTTTCACGCCTTGGTCTTGTTGGTACTGAGGCTATGGCTTCTCCTCACCTTGGCACCGAGCATTGATATTCAAATCGGGTGACTAACGGGACACATGAAGGCGTCAAATCATTGAATGAACGATTGTTTGACTAATATGTACATATCAATAAATAATGTAATTATTAAATATGCATAAATAGAATAACATCATTATGTTACCTGGCTCTTTGTTTTTATTATGTGCCTTAATAACATGTGCCCTGTTGTCACTGTGCCAAAAATACATTGTACCAAACGTGCCTTAATAACATGTGCCCTGTTGTCACTGTGCCAAAAATACATTGTGCCAAACGTGCCTTAATAACCTGTGCCCTGTTGTCACTGTGCCAGAAATGCAGTGTGCCAAAACCACCGTGTGCCAAAAAGACCGTGTGCCAAAATGACACTGTGCCAAAATGACCGAGGCTCAACTAGCCGGCGCCAAAGTGGAATGTGCCAAACTGTCTGGATACCGGTTAACACACGTCAGAAAACCCCGTTTCTCAGAGGTGTGAAAACATATTTTAACCGATGCTGGTCCAGCATTGTACTAGCATTCGATTAATGTGTCTGTGCCGTGCTAACATGGTTGAACCCTTAGAATCCTCACAGTGCGTGGATTTAGATGAGATAATATTTATTTATACATGTATTAGCAAGTGTATATAATGAGAAAACATTCGACAACTATGGCTATTTCAGCGACTTGTGATTGAAACGTGATCAAGCAATAACATTTAAAACAGAAAAGGAAAAGTACCAATATGTGAAAGTTAAAATATAGTATAACAGGTGAAAGTTATAAAAAGTTATGAGGTGATAGTACAATAGAGACAATTATTGTAAAAAATTAGCTATGTGTTAATATGTGTATGTATATGAGAAAGCTATAACGACGGGACAGGTGAGTTATACTGTGATTATACTGTATAATTAGTTGTTTATATCTTTATTGAAACAAATTTGTATCATTTTCCCAGGCGCTTATATAAGAGCGTGAAACAATAGTTTAAATTCTAATCAAGACCATGCAACAATGGCCCAAATGGTGTAGGAGGCCGAACCATAATTGTGTGAGTATAACGATCTATCTGACAAGTGCAGTATGCCCGTCATTGTAGTGAAAACAAAATATAGCCCATAAATATATAGTCAAACATGTTACATACTTAATACTTTGTTATTGTTTTACTATTTGCGCAAACAAAAATAACAATTAATTGAATGATATTTTGCAGGATTGATAGGGTTGATAGACCACGCGTGTCAAGGGGATTAGCCGCAATATGGTCAGTCAGCCGAAGATAATTAGTGACGATGACGTAATGTTAACATACATGTATGTTATGCCATAGTGATTACTGGTCGAAAAGTGTGATGACAATAATTGGTACGGCGAGGTGACTATGTAATGTCTCCGGGCTAAAAAAGATAATATTTTCCAGCAAATCAAGAGAACGACAAGTGCTGAAAACAATTTTTTCCCCTGAAAATTGATATCAACAAAATTGCAGTATACGCTACAACATTAACTTAATATAGATTGATAAAAATTGTAATCATGCACTACTATTTTTCAAGTGACGCCATGATATATAAATGTATCCTATTTTTACCACTAGATTTTCGGGAATTGTGTTACATTTGACTAATTATAATAAAATTGATATCAAATAAATTATATAACGTACATGATTATAATAAAATATTTTTATTACGCATCGCTTGGTGTGAATTATCAGTTACCCCCCCCCCAATATATGGATGGAGGGGGGGGGGTGTGGAGGAAGTGTAAACTATAGTACAAGATATCTATCGACCCTGCGTGGTTACATAATCAAGACAATAGGCGCGTAATTATCACCAGGTGGAAAAAACACCTGAGTTGGGCAAGTGTCGCGAACGTTGGGCCAATGTTACACCAATATTGTGGCTACCA
This sequence comes from Flabesymbios commensalis, assembly GCA_964017125.1. Lineage (NCBI taxonomy): Eukaryota > Metazoa > Annelida > Polychaeta > Terebellida > Flabelligeridae > Flabesymbios > Flabesymbios commensalis. The sequence continues at coordinate 14,692,712 of OZ024914.1, read as the reverse complement.
AGTAGACAATGGTCAAACAAACTTATTTCCTTATGGTGTTGTTTAACGTAATTATCCTGGTACATTGTTGGGCCAAGGCTGTATTATATCTTTGAAAAAAGACAATATCAAACATGCTTATATAATAGACATGCATCGATCATTAATGAAAAAAACTGAAAGAATTTGAATTTTTGTAAAATTGTTAATACGTTTTGCGGGTCGCTGCGGGCCTGAAAAAAAATGTGCGGGTGCGGGGCGGATGCGGGTCCACCTTGTGCGGGTGCGGGGCGGGTGCGGGTACAACTTGTGCGAGGCGAGTGCGGATACAGAATATAAATTCATGTGCGGGTTCAGTTAAGCGCGGGGGTCCGCGGGGCGGGTGCGGGCATGATTTAGAGGCCCGCGCAGGCCTCTAAAGCCTATAGGGCCTATACGTTTTAGGGAAGTATACATGTATTGTCTGCTAATGCTGTTTTTCTCTTGTCAGTTTGTTCAAGCTTAATTTTGTTAGATTGTAAATGACATCCATCATGCCATTTTGCCTTATTATTTTTATGGCAAATATCATTTTTTTAATGCTACCGATCTCACCTGTAGCAACTAAAAATCAGTGCCATGCATATATTATCTGCATTCATATTACTTTGGCAATGATTTGTAAATAAATAAATAAAACGATCAAACAACCATTTATCGGATCATTTAGATACGTATTTCTGATTGTTCTCCCTAATCCTTGGTCTTAGTCCTGAAAATGTATATTTAAAAAACCAACTAGGTGAATTAGAAACCGATATATTAAAACACATGTATATTCTGGCGGTCAGTTTGAAAAATGACTACCATTGGGATAAAAATATTTAATAAGCGTATTTGTAATAGCCCTTTGTGTAATCTTTGGTCCCGAAAATGTATATTAAGATTTTTTTTTTATATTTAGATCTTTCTTCTATATCAATTGGAAACCGAGATATTAAAGCGTGTATATTCTGGCGGCCATTTTGGAAAAAATTACTCCCATGATGGTCAAATATAAAATTTGCAAACTTATAGGCTAATTGTCGTTTTTGTAATCCTTGGTCCAGAAAATGTATGTTTAGACACCAAGATTATTTTTTGTACGTGAATTAGAAACTGAGGTATTAAAACATATATATTCCGGCGACCATTTCGGAAAATGGCCACCATTAAGGTCAAAGGTCAAATTAGCGTATTTGTGATTGTCTTTTTTGTAATACTTGGTCCTTAAAATGTATATTTAGAAACCAAGATCATTTTTCCAAGTGATTTAGAAACTGAGATATTGAGACATGTATATTATGGCGGCCATTTTTTTAAAATGGCCGCCATTAAGGTCAAAGATCAAATTTGGAATGGCCCTATAGCTGAAATTTACCGTCATGGTATGTTCTTCTAGCATGCAAAATTTCATGCTTTTATCATTAAATGAACAATTTTTTTACCAGTCAGCCTAACTAAACCACGTTCCCATATAATTGATCGTTTGAGCACACTGAGCAACACATTAATACTGAGCACCACAATAATTATTCTAGGATTGACTAAGCTATACAACTTAATTTTTTATCCACTTAAAGTTGTGTTTCGCTACCGCGAACACATTTTCAAGTCGGTAAAAAATACTTGAATTTGTATAATTTGTATTTAAACCTATGTCAATTTAGCCAATTTAACCCTTTCAAGCCTGAATTTAACATTGTCATCATTTAACATTCATCCACAACAAGCCGCGAATTGCTGTCGCAATTCTCGACTTGTAATGGATGAAGATGATTTGATGTGGGTAAAAAATTAAAGAAAATTGCAATGTACTGGTAACCAGTTTCCCGGAAATTTTCATTCTAAAGCCCTTGGTTGTATGAAATTAAATGTGTTTTTAGGGATGTGAAATGATGCTTTAATGCGTCATAAGGGCTTAAAGGGTTAGTGGTATTTTTTTCTTGTTTTAAGGACAAACTAAAAAACTAAGAACGGCTATGGACTTACATGCTATAGACTATTGCACTTCAAGGGCTAAATTATTTCCCTTGCAGACATACATTACCCTAGTACGCATTGCCAGCACGCCATGAACATGGCAGCCCTCCCAGTAAACACAAAATATTTGTATAACATTTATACAAAGTTGGACCAACGTCGAAGACGTTGCGCCAACGTTGCATAAATGTTATACAAATGTTTTGTGTCTAATGGGATGGAAACCACGCAATATCATTATGTGACATTTGAGGAATATCCTGCTTTATAAGCAGGACACTTTCTCAATATACTTTGTTGGATATTAGGGATTTGGAAAATAATATTTGAGCAGGCGAAATAACAATTTGATGTTTTGGACAATCATGTATTTTAATACATTTTTTTTTGATGCGGTAGGTTTATCAATTTTGAAGTAATATCAACAAAAGCGTCCATTTTCTTGCCGATATTTGTTGAGCAGCCATCTATTTCAGGGTACACACCAAATCGATTTCAATTCCGACATGTGTTCGCAAGGTGGTCCAACAGCTATTCATAGAATATCTAAGCAGAAAATAGAAAACTATTACATGTATTAACATAGGTATCATCATGCGAAAACTGTGAATTTCTGGTCATCATATGCGCTTGTTGACGACTTTTTAGAAAGCAGGACATCATATTAGAAATAGTATCTCTCATGACACCATGTTAGAAAGGGTATCCGCATGACAAGGAGGGTGATAAGGCTTAGCGCTACAGCATTAAGAGTGGTATGACACACTACCAGCATTAAGACATAAACTAAATGGCATGGCTACATAAATTAATGTTTTTCATCATCACAAATAGTAAATCGATGCGATGGAAAATAGTACGAAACTGTTCTGCACATAAATAATTAAATCGCATATATTACATGCCAGAATTTTAAGGGAAAATGAAACATGGTTCGAAGCTATTCCAATCGTGACTGATATTTAAATGATGACACGAATTTGATTTTGAAACATTTCATAATGTGTTATTTATCACATGACATACAGACAGATATTTTATTGACATAAAGAAAAATCATTACAGACATATTTGTCATAAAAATATTTCCATGTATAGGCCTATTCAAGATGGGAAATTGGCTAAAACCACATGGCAATTTACATAGTGTCACATACATGGGAAATGGCATTGCCATAATAAAACACTGGATAGGCCTATTTTGATAATATTAATGATTACTACTTGCCAAAAAAATAAAATAAAAGGCTTTGCCAAGATATGGCGATAGGCGTCTATCATTCTGTCTCTCGCAACAAAACAAGAAATAAAATAAGTTCTAAAAATACATATAAGATAATTTTAAACCCCAAACATAATGAAGGGCGGGATCCTTCTAACGAGTAAATAGAGGTTTTTAATGTTATTTGTTTGTCATTAGGTAAGATTATCACACTCTGGAAAATGTTTTTCACTGTGAGACGTATATCACTATCAGTCTGTATCATATCGCACTCTATACTAGCTGTAGTTTGAGCTGCCGGTCCCAATGGCTCATTCGGACCGGTCGTGGCTCGAAACTCGGATGTACTGGGTTCGAATCTCGGATGGGTCGGATGTTTGTCAATGGGGTTGTGCATATACAGTGCTCTAAACTGTTCAAAGGCATGGATTGTGCAGCGTTGTCTATGGTACTGTGCACTTTAAAGAACCCTTGAAGTAATTTGATTAGAGTAGTTCCGACTTCAGGCTGCCTTGAGTCGCGATATTGTCATCATTGTGCTGATAGAGACGTAAAGCAATATTCACTAACTGTAGTTTGAAGTTCAACGTATGGCAGTTACGTCATGTGTGACTTGATCGTAGGAGAAAATGCAAATGTTGTTCATTTTTCGTACGATATGGGGAAAACAGCACATGTCCAATGAATATGGTGCTCGCATAAAGGCTCACCCCTTATTCATCGCACGAGTGCTATATTTCCTCAAACCGCGCTCAAATGAACACGTTTGCATATAGTCTCGACTTCGGGTTTCTTTCCGCCACGATATTGGCATAAATGTGCAACAAGCTATGACAAACAAAACGCATTCCTAGCTTGGAAAAAATAAGTGAAAGCGTAAGCTTGATAATCGCATAGAGATCTAACTGTATGGTATTGGCAACATCAGGAATGCTTTCATGTTAACATCAAGTATTGTGGGGAGCCTCCGTGACCTCCAGGGTTTGAATTTGCACTCTCATGCAAATTTTTTGTTTCAACTCCGGTGGCATAAAACCCATTTTCATAAAATGTATATATACCTCAGAATAATATCGGAATTTATGTTTGCTGGAAATTACAGCAATACAATTTTAACAAACAGTGGGCTTTGATGATACATCACAAAGTTATATTTCATTAATGTAATATTTATGATTAAAATATACAGATATACAGTATCTGGATATGATATTGATTATGTAGTCGGCTTTACTCGTTATAGTGTTGAGATTGATTGATTGATTGATTGATTGATTGATTGATTGATTGATTGATTGATTGATTGATTGATTGATTGATTGATTGATTGATTGATTGATTGATTGATTGATTGATTGATTGATTGATTGATTGATTGATTGATTGATTGATTGATTGATTGATTGATTGATTGATAGATTGATTGATTGATTGATTGATTGATTGATTGATTGATTGATTGATTGATTGATTGATTGATTGATTGATTGATTGATTTATTGATTGATTGATTGATTGATTGATTGATTGATTGATTGATTGATTGATTGATTGATTGATTGATTGATTGATTGACAATCATTGACTGACATTTTTTTGCCTTTATATCTTAGTTTAAATAACTATTCAAACTCTTTTTGATGTTTCAACCTAAAATCATCGTTTGCACGCGAATCCTTTGGTGGATCGAGAATGTAGGTAATACACTTTGGACTAATGTTGATGACAGCATTTCCTGTAGGTATGTCTTTGTGTACGGGTATACACCACATACATGTATGCATGTCATTATTGAAATGATTTGGCACACTGCCCCATAATAAGTGGTTCTGGGTGAATTAACCTATTAGACCCTGCAGGGCACTGTTATTTCGCTAACAACATTGGTGCCCCAGGGCATGCAATGCTGTGTATGCACAGTACACTTTGACCGACGTCGTAAACTATGTTCTTCTTGTCTTTAGTAGGCCTACTACCACATTTGACCAATATTACATTACTTCTAGAATAGAGTGAAAAAAAAAACATATAAAACATATTGTGAAAAATAAAAAGCAAATGTGGTTTATAATAGTCTAGATATCTTTATTCATGTTGACATGTACTCTTACAGATTAATCGAACGAGGCCTTTATATGTCGTGATGAATGTTGGGTAAGACCAGAACGAGAGAAGTATTTGATGTAGGCTACTTCTGGAAACACCTAGCTGTCAGAGAAAGGTGCACCTAAATTTAGAAATGTCCGGATACTTAAGTCTGAATTTTGTGTTAAATATGAACAAATAAATAGTGAGCTTAAGACTGACTTCAGTTTTCAATTTAAGACTTAGCCATTTCACCGCGGGGACCGTCTTTATACGTCAGAATCTGACGTCTGTAGACGTCATATTTTGACGTATGAAGACGATCCCGCACTGAAATAATTAAAACATTATAATGGCCGCTGACCCATAACATAGGTATTCAAATGAACCAGAAAGAGGTAACTAAGACATTGATGATGATTTCAAATTGAAAGCAACCCTTTGGTCTCCATGGTTTATACAAACAGAATTCAGCGTTGTAAGGGTTAAGTCGATTGGTAAAACTGGGCCCTGGTCCAGTGTAGGCGTAAACGGGTTATTGTATTGCGGCATACTTTGCTACAAACTGGTCAATTATCTAACTACGCCTATATCTGAGAATACAGTTGCGCGTACTCTGTCTATGTTTATGTTCGCCTACATGATCCTTAACCCTAAAAGCTCTGGCCTATTCAATTTAAATTTTCAGTCACTTTAAGTGACTGAAAATTTAAATTGAGCTACCGCGATCCACAATTTAAAGTGACTGGAATTATTTGGATTTGTGAAATTTGAATCAGAAAGTTTCCTAATGCCACATCAAGATACGTCTCTATGTAGAAACCTGTATGACCGGTGGCACGTAGTCACTGGTAGGTGGCTTAAATAAAATAAAATGAATGTGGTTTTATGCCACCTGCACATGTATGCTAAACTGGGCCAGGAGAACCTCCTGAGGATGGTGAGATGAATGAGATGACACTGACCTCCAGACACAAAGTTCGAATTCGAGGCCAGGCACAATATTGAATCTTTATGAGCGATCGGGGACGCAATATTCTGTTTCTCGGAAACTTGCAAGCCAGAGCTGGGTTAGAGCCCGCGATCTCTAATTTTCCATCCACTACACCAGGGCCCCCGCCTTGTGGGTGGCATGGAAAACCTGAATATAATTATACCGTTTATATGCTGTTATTTAGGTGTATCATGCAACATACGATTGTCATGATTACACTATTAGTGTGCAATACCACAACAGCACAAAATTGCTCACTTTGTGTTTATTAACCCTTACAACGCTCGAATATATTGTATAAACCACGGAGACCAAAGGGTTCTTTCAATTTGAAATCATCATAAATGTCTTATAGTCAGCTCTTTCTGCTTCATTTGAATACATACATGTATTTCTTGGGTCTACGGCCATTATAGATATTTGATTCTTCCAGTGTGGGGATCGACGTTAGACGTCAGAATCTGACGTCTATAGACGTCAGATTCTGACGTCTAACGTCGATCTCCGCACTGAAAAGGTTAACCCTATGAACCTACCATTATGGAATGGTTATAGTAGATTCATGACCCTTACGCCACTAAGCGCTACTATAATCGTTTTAATATGTTTTATTAGCCGATCAAATTACTATTATTGGGAATGAAAAGTGTGTTTGAACATCAAGATTTGAAAACAGTTTTGTCTCAAATTAAACAAATATCATCAGTAATTTTCACTCACTTGAACTTGTAGATCGCGGTAGCGAGACACAACTTCAAGTGCATGAAAATTATTTTGTTGATGTACCACTTTAAGGGTTATACTGGATTATCTGTGCGATAACATTAGTGTAATATGACAATAATATTGCTCTGAGTGGTGTCAGTAGACCTGTTGATTCAATCCTCCACGGACCGAGCTCAGAGGCGCACAAATCCTTAGTTGCAGTGATCATAATCCAGGCCAAAGCACACTCGTTAATAATGTTGTGGTCTGGCTCTACGTCAGTATGCCTATGTACCGGTACTGCCCTGCAAATGCAAACAGCAGTAACTGCTTACTTGAAAAGTGAGCAGCTTGTTGTTTGATTTTGCAGAACTCCACACTCGGTCTGTGTTGTATTGTCCTTCAGTATTAACCCTTTCAGAGCGGGGATAGACTTTAGTCGACAGAATCTGACGTCTGTAGACGTCAGATTCTGACGACTAAAGTCTATCCCCGCGCTGTAAGAATCAACATATTTCTAATGGCCGGAAACCCACAACATAGGTATTCAAATGAATCAGAAAGAGCTAACTAAGACAGTTATGATGATTTTAAATTGAAAATGACCCTTTGGTTGCGATGTTTTTTTACAATGTTTTTAAGCGATTTAAGGGTTAATTGCCACCAGTCCTTCTCCAGAGCTCATGCAGACATCAGGAGTTGTCGACATCTTGTGTTGCTATTCGGGGAATGCGGTCAATTGGCAGTGATCACCACAAAAAATGGGCCGTGGGATCATGGAGTCCATAATAACATCTCGGTGCTACAATATTATTATAATATGACAATACTATGACTCTAATCCATGAGGGACTTTAGCAATTTAGGCTTTGAGTAAGCCTATATACTGCCCTTCAAAGGCAGACAGCAGTAACTGTTTTCTTGAAAAGTAAGCAGTTACTGCTGTTTGCCTTTGCATTATCGCCCACTCCGCCTGTGGTGTTACTATTCGGGAAATGCGGTCAATCTTTGGCAGTGAACACAAAACATTTGTCTAACATTTCTTCGACGTTGTTCCGATATTGTCAGTACAAAATGTGAGCAAGCTGAGGGAATACCTCAGCAAACACAAAATATTTTTATAACATATGTACAACGTTGGCCCAACGTCTTCGACGTTGGTCCAGCATTGTACAAATGTTTTACAAATGCTTTGTGTTTACTGGGAGAATTGGCATTGATTACCTCAAAGGCAATTTACTCACTGACCGCAACATGGTCCGGTGTGGTAACAACCTAAGCCTTCTGGCCCCCAGGGTGTGGGCAGGGTGTGAAAATGTCAATGTCATGTGGATCGTCAGGATCTGAATTTCAAAACGCCTGACCCAGATCTTAGGTATGTCATTGGTCGAGATGATCATCTCGACCAATCACATACCTCAGATCTGGGTCACTTGCTATGAATATCGGCCCAAATCCGCAAATTGTGGTTTACCTTTTGAGCTCTGGGAATGACAAACACATCAGAGTGCCATTATTGTGTATCAAAACATAGGTAATCCATATTATAATGCCAAAACAAACAATCCTTTTAGGTGTAATCATTTTCAGGTACTCAACAAACATTTGATTATTAAAGGCTGCCGTTATTTGTATAAATAGTGGCCTACTCAAGATTTAGGAAATTTTACGTCATGGAAGAAGGGGATTTTACTGAATAATTATTGCTTCATAGTAAATTCTATTTCTTCATGGGGGATATTTGATGAATCAAAATGCTCGTTTAATCGTTTTTATAATTATGATGAATATACATTTTACATGATTTAGCAATAATTTAACCCTTCAAATTTGTAATTTTTATTTGAAATTAGTTCACGATGAAAAATCAAACAATACACGCTGAACTAATGTTGTTTTTAAAGTTGGCCCACCGTCTACGACGCTGGTCCATCATTACATCAACTTTGGTTCACGGGTTTACGGTATTGGTATCATTATTGACTGGGGGGGGGGGGGGGGAAGAGATGCGTGGTGGTCAGTCACTGTGACGTGAGAGGGGTGCCCACCACTATACCCTGGGCCGCATTCATTTTGGTTACTCTGTAGCGCATGTTTTCCGTCGATTTCTCCGTCAATTATAAACCGATTTCCTTGAAATTCAGCACAGACAATTTTCAAGTCATATCCTAACGTCGGTAAAATTTTCGCAAAAGTTAGACCATTTGGCATGTAATAAAATTCTAGAATTAGTTTAATGGGTTTAAAGAGGGACGTCATAAATTCAATTTACTACATGTTAAATGTTCTAACTTTTGAAATACTGAATATAATTTTCAGTGCTATTAGGACTCTGATGAAATATGATTTTTACAAAATTTCATGAATATCGGTTGATAATTGACGGAGAAATCAACGAAAAGCATGCGCTACTGGTTAAATGTGGCCCAAAGTATAAATTCTACGACAGCTAAATCTGTTATGATCCTAGGCTGATCAGACACGTGATTAGTGACATAATATACATATAATCGCTGTAAGGCGATTAATATTTACTATCTGCGTAAACATGTTAGTATAGCATGTATTCTGATACCCGACGATCGTTTTTAATACATCAAAATATACATTGTTTTTACAGATTAAACCGTGTCCAATGCAGACTCTGTCGTCTATTTTTTATGCTTATGGGTGACATTTGCTTACTTTGAAGACAGTTTGCAACAAATTAATGGGGTTTTAAGCAACATTTGTGTACATATAAGCTAAACTGGGCCAGGAGAACCTCTGATGATAGTGAGATGAATGAAATGGCACTGCCCTCCAGACACAAAATTCGAAAATCGAGCCCTGGCGGTCTGAGGCTGAGCAAGCCATCTCTTGGTCACGGAGGCTCTCCACCCTATTGAATCTCTACGAGTGAGCGGGGAAGAAACATTTTTGTTTCTTTGAAAATTCGAGTGGGGTTTGAACCCGCGATCTCCGATTTGCCAATCAGGCAGCTTTAACCACTGCACAGACCGTATTATCGTACGAGTCACGATGTATCGTAGGCTTTTGATTGGTCGAGATGGCCATCTTGACCAATCAGAAGCCTTCGATATATTGTAACTTGTACGAGAATACAGGCATCGTCCAACAGTGTGCAACTACTCCAAGTAGGGTCTAATTATAGCTTAGAGTAAACAGATATACTGTTTCCAATATACCTGTCAACACTTTACCAGTAAAAACAAGGCAGGGGCGGATCCAGGATTTGAAAAAGGAGGGGGCGCAGGTGGCTCGGAGGCGAGTTTTTAGGCATATTTAGGCCAATTTAGGGGACTTTTTAAAGAATTTGGCGTAAAACGGGTGGGCGTGCGCCCCCTGCGCCCCCCCTCTGGATCTGCGCCTGCAAGGTATTGACCCAATGCATGTTTAATGTTGGTCCACCGTCTACGACGATGGCCTAATATTAAACCTCTATTGGGTCAACGTATCGTGTTTACCTTATTCTTGCTGCGTAACCAACTCTCTGATGCCCCCATATCATAAAATTAATAGATAAATCAATTAAGCCAGCTGGTTCAGTGGTCTTGTGTGCAGGTTATTGTTCTATACACAGCTTATAGTTGTAGATCAGATCAATATGAAAAACATATATTCCTCAACCTTTTTAATCAATTTTTATGCAAATTAGACATAATGCAAAATGTTTTAATTCCTACTAGTGATCAGAAACATTAAAGGAAGGTGAAATATGATATTAACCTTATCACAATGACGGGAAATAAAGCTTGGCATTTTCAGAAAATATCGTAAATTATACTACAATAAACAAAATACACATTTTTAATACACGAATAAGAGCGCTAATGATGTAGCATTCCAGTTATTCGTAAGCCCATCACAACCCCCCTCCCTCTGCGCAATCAGTCTTCCTCAGCAGCACGCGGCCCAAACCGAAAGTTGGATCAAGAACAACATTGTATAAACGTGTTGTGTTTGGAGCCTTCTGTCGGCAGCCAGGTAAAGATAAGCATGACTGAGTGAGCCAAGGCTTGCCAAAAAAAGATGGTGAAAGATGCCACTGGCTACATGTATCATCTACCTGTACTAGACGTCTACATAGCTGTATCAAGGCATCTTTGGCTGTATGTGCCAATTGGCTGTGTAGAAGTCGAGTACATACGGTTTATAGCAAGTCTTAAAACAAATAAAATGCCATCGAAAATGATAAACATCTCAATTTCTGACATGTATATTTTTATGACTAAACATATTTTTTCTTCATTTAACCAAATTATTCAATCTGAATTTTCACCCACTCGAAGTTGTGTCTCGCTGACGCGATCCACAACTTCAAGTGATTGAAAATTATTCAGATTTGACGAAATGGAGGTTACCTGTTTTCAAATATTGCTGATTGATGTCACATTTTATCTTTAACATGTTTAGAAGGTGGTACTTAATGTGCTAATAAAAATGAAAACCCAAAGATATGCGGCACTGGCGGTTAAAGGGTTAAAGATGGAAATTGCGTTGGCAGCTTCAGCTTCAAATGACGATAATTGAGGAAAGCCATTCAGCAGACCAGAGATTAAGCTAGTACTGTCTGAGTGCCTCGAGTTTGCTGGCAAGCCATTAGATCGATCAAGTCAAGCAATAATTTAACGGGTTCTCTGCATGTTATGTATCTGTATAGCTGCCAGCATGAACCACACATATACTGATCTAACCTTTGACGTGATCAAATATTTTCATATAAAGCAAGAGACAAAATATAAGGATTTTTTAAATTTTAAATCATCATAAGTGTCTTAGTTAGCTCTTCCCGCTCCATTTGAATACCACGGCCGTTATAAATAGTTTACTCTTTCAGCTCGGGGATCGACTTTACACGTCAGAATCTGACGTCTGTAGACGTCAGATTCTGACGTCTAAAATCGATCCCCGCATTGAAAGGGTTAACCCTCTTAACACTAAGCCATTTTTTTATTTTATGTCACGATGAGACGCGCATTTCTCCCGCAAATCACAATTCAAAATAATAAAAACTGCTAGGATTTTATGAAATACTCATTGTGACGTACTGCACCATTTTTATTTCCAAGCATTTGTTCGTGTGTTATGTTGTGTGGTGTATAGGGCGTGGAGGGAGAATAATTAGCTAAGCTTCACGGCGTATACATAGTAAATTATTATAATTTATATGGCTGTGTTATAAAAGACTACCACCACCAGCTGCAGGTATGTTTTTTCCTATAAATATACAACTAAAATGTAACTGGCTCAACGCCTCTTTGTGCAGGTTATTACATTTTATTGATTTAAGATCTGTCAGTAGCTTTAAGACTTAGTATTCTGCTATGGATTTTTCACCATGCATATAATACCAGACTATTAATATAAGGTATTTTCTAATAATGTTCTCATAACTTTCTTGTAATCGTGTTTTTTTAATTGTTCGCCATATAATACATCACATTTTTAACTATATGTAGCAGACTATCTGTTCTGGTTAATTGTAGCCTAGATATAATCAAAAATGAATAATAATTCAGTAGACATGAAATATTTGCCATTAAAATATTCGATTTTGACATTTAAAAATGAATTCTTATGTTTCTGACATGCTTCTTACTACATTTTGTTCATTTGAAGCTCGAATTGCTGACGCAATTTCCATCTTCAAATGTACAAAAATAGTTATATCTATGAAAAATAAACATCTATGAAACCGAATGTTTTGATTTCCAGTGAAATTTTATTTGCTTTCAAATATACGTATATATTATAACCCAGCAAACACAAAACATTCGTATAACATTTATACAATGCCGGCCCAACGTTGGTTCGGCATTGTATAAATGTTATACAAATGTTTTGTGTTTGCTGGGAAGGGTCTAACAGCACAAAGTATAATAAAGCAACAGGTGAGATGACTCTTGTATCTGACCCACTCCTCTGCAGCCCCTTTCTGGCGGCTACTCACGCTGCTGTGAGCGCCTCACTGCACGTCACATCGGCGTTAGTCACGTGACGAGAGGGGGGCATAAAATCACGAGCTGGTGACTGTGTGGTCACAGTGTCTGGACATAGCAGGATACCCTACATAAGCACAGGGATAACTACTTCACTAGAATACACGGAAAGTCCAGTTTTGCTACCTCTTCGTTCTTTATCGTGCACTGCATCCAGCAAGAAAACAAAATGGGTCTGGGTTGTGGAGCGACTACTGCTAGGTTTCTGCTGTTCACCTTCAACATCATACTCTGGGTAGGTGTGCCTCTTATAATACCAAAGAATAGATAGAAAGACTCTTTCTATATTGCTTGCTAGTACTACTAGTCTTGTTCACCAGGCTGGGCGTGTTGTAGGGTCCACTATTATTTCCAGAACAAAATTCGTCGGGCAACATTGGGCATTCAACTGGGATTGCTTCAGGGTTGCGCACCTTGTCAGATCAAGTGATTCTATATCATAACTGATAACCTCCTTCATCAGACGGTGGCTCAACACTAACAACGTTGTCCAGGGGTGCGTTTTAGGTAGATTACATCAAGAATATATATATATTGATTGCATGTATACCTCGTTTTTTTCAACTTTTCCTGACGTATTTAGTGCGGCTTATACGACAATTATTTCCTCGTTTGTCTCCCACTTTGTATAGGGAGGAAACGAGCTCTCCCACCCACTCGTTCAATCGTCGGCAATTCTCGTAAATCAAATTTTGAAAAGAGCTCGTTTGTATTTGCAAGAACCTGTTTTGTTCACCTGGGAGAGCGAACATCCCAGTAAACGCGGCATGTTCGCTCATTATTGTTTTAATGTTGGGCCAACGTCGTAGACGGTGGCCCAACTTTTGCCCAATATTTGCTGGGATATGGCCTTAATGTGTTGGAAAAACATGTCTAAACGCAACTTATAGTATGAATAATTGTCAAATTACATCTGGGCTCTTTTTAAATCCAAACGAGATTATTTGTTGAGAACAATTTAATGTAATTGTTCGTAAATGTAGCTTGCATGCTGGTGAGGTAGTGTGGATTCGGACCAATGTCGGACGCGTACGGCGGCGTCAAAGGTTATTGTTTTTCCCCAATCACACAGCATTTCAGCGTCGCCAACTTATTAATAAGTGGACACATTACTCAAATGCACATAACATTATCGTATGAAAGTTATGTCAGGATCAGGATTATAATCAGATAACAGAATCCTGTACGGTAGGCCCTATGCGGTTGAGTTAGTTGGAAGACTGGTTGGTTGCTGCTGTGTATTATTGCAGGGACTGGTACCGCGGTTTTACCCCCGCCCCCCCCCCCACCCCTGTGAGTTATCCGTCAGTACAGACAAATTACATCCCCAACAAACACCGACGTTGACCCAATACTGACTCAATGTCGACGACTCTAGTCCAACATGAAGCCAGCATTGGCTCAACATCTCATGTTTGCTGGGATGGGCAGATACATAATAATATTGTTATTTAACTCCCTCCCATCAATGACAAACCCCACGGCATTCACCCAATGCTGTTTCAATGTTGGGCCGGCGTCGAAGACGGTGGGCCAACATTGAAACAGCATTGGGTGAATGCCCCGAGTTTGTATTATAACCCCTGAGCTGTGGAATTATATATGTTCCTATTCCTATTTCATTTATTTGAAGCTGGAAATGTTGACCAAATGTCCAGCGTCAAATGATGAAAATATCTTTATTCATGTAAAGATATTGTTTGAGTAACTGAGCAAACTATGTTATCGATTCAAATGTGATATAGTTTAAACGTCGATAACTATACAGTAAAGAAAATAAAATAAAAGAAAAGTAAAAAAAGAAAGTAGACGCACAACATCGAGTCAAAAATTCAGTTTGATTGCCTTCTAGCATGTCATTGAGAACGCTCTGCATGGATTCACCCTGCCTTCCAGCATAGCATGGAACACCGTCTGGACCGCCCTGCCTTCCAGTATACCATAGACAACACTCTGGATCCGCCCCTTAATTAGTGAAACTATTTGCGTTGAGCCTCAAGCGCCGCCGTAGATCTGTCCACATCGAGGCACTTACTTCACGACTGTCCCATCCAACACAAGAGGTTGCACCACTGCTGGGTTAGTGTTGGCCCATCGTCTTCGCGCTGGCCCAACATTAACCCAGCTTTGGGGAACATCTCGTGCTCGCTGATTATGCTTTACATGGTTATTGCACAAAATAGACAAACGAGTTTGATTCTATTTTCCTTGGTTCAATCGAAGAGTTATTTTTAAACTGCTTGGTTCAATGTTTGCCCAACGTCTGCGACGCTGTCCCAACATTGAAATAGCATCGGATAAATATTTGTGTTTGCTGGATCGAGTTGTATCATAAATAAAGTTTCTGGCGATTTCTTATATAGACCACGCACTGTAGCGTAAGTCTCGTTAAGCTGCTAACACACTTCACAAAGTCGCCAAGAATCTCGTAAAACTTGCAAAACTCAAGACGAGCGTACAGACAGGAGAGTTTGTTGAATCGGCCACTAGGTGTCCCCATCGGTTTCTCAATCGCAGGCGAGCGTGCCTAGAAACAAGGGAAATAAAACTCTATTTTCCTGGTCCCAGCAAGAACTTTCTCTGAGGCACTGGGTTTACGATGTTTATCGCTGCGAGTTTTCACCTGAGTTAAAAGTGACATATCACCCCTTATATAGAATCAATTTGTGACAGATAAATCAAAGTTGCCACAAGATGGGCCACAAGTGTTTCCTTATATGGGGTGATTGTCTATGATGTGACCCTCTGAGAGGGTCACATGATAGATAATCAACCCATATAAGGACATAATTATTCATACCATATAAGGAGTGATAGATCACCTTTAACATCAGTCAAAGTGGAGATTTTTATGAGATAAAGAAGATCAAATGTCTGGCTAATGCCCTCTTTATGGAATGATTTATTTACCCTTCTGTACTATATATACGACATTGTTTAAAATGAAATGAAATGAATCCAGCTTCAGGCCACCTTTGTGCACATATAGGCTAAGCTGGGCCAGGAGAACCTCCTGAAGATGGTGAGATGATTGAGATGACAAAAATGAAATGAATCGGGCTTTAGGCCACCTTTGTGCACATATAGGCTAAACTGGGCCAGGAGAACCTCCTGAGGATGGTGAGATGATTGAGATGACACTGTCCTCCAGACACAGGATTTGAAATTCGAGCCTTGGCGGTCTGAGGCCGAGCACGCTACCTCTCGGTCACGGAGGCTCCCCACAATACTGACTTTCACACGTGGATGGGGAGGAAACATTTTGTGTTTCTTTCAAACCGCCGAGACCGGGAACCTAACCCCGAACTCGTGAAAGGCAGCGGTGCTAACCACTACCCTAGGGCCCCCGCTCACGACATTGTTTAATTAGACACACCGAAGTCTGTATTCGTTTAATTCGGCGAATAGTTAACAGTCACTATCATTATACCATTATAAATCTTTAGACACATTTGACAGTCTGTAGACAATTAGCAGATTATATTTGTTTAGCGTAAAATGTTATTTTTTCGTTCTATTTTCTGTTGTGTACTTTGTCACGTTTAACATATGTTTAAGATTTAATTATTTTTATGTATATACTGTTCAACTTGTATTTCGATGTTTAGTGCCGCACAAAACGTTCGCTTAGCGTTATAACTCGGCGTTGGTTTAACATTCGACCAACTCTAAACCAACACCTTCCCAGCAAACATGAGATGTTAACCCAATGTTGGTTCAGTGCTGGTCCACAGGCAACGACTCTGGTCCAACATTGAACCAGCATTGCTTCAACGTCTTGTCTGCTGAATTGATGTTTTTCATTCATTTCAAAAGTGGCGGTTGGTGATTGTCTAGGTGATTTATAGTAATGGCTGCCGTTTTGTAATACCACTTCAAACTTGTACACTACTGTAGATATAGTAATATTCGCGAGGTTTTAATTTTCGCGGATTTCGCGAGGAGGACAATTCGCGAATTCAATAATTACGCAAAAAATATTATTATAATGGCGCTACTAAAGAAAAAAGAAAATCCGCGAATTTCAATCTTCGTGAAAAATCCCAAAATCAGAAATTCGCGAAAATTTAAGCACGCGAAAAATACCAGATGAGTATTCCACCTGTGTGCGTGCTCTCATTTTCAAATATTAAACTCAAGACGTCGACCCAAAGTTGTTTTGACATTGGCCCAACATTTAAACAACACTGGGTCAATGTCTGGATTGCGCCTGTGAATCGTCACAATGCCTTGGTCACGGTGGTATTGTCACGCGTACCACGCGCGCGAAAACGCAGGGTGGGGTGGAGGGTGTTCCATATTATATAGGGTCGGTAAACTCGGTCACGTGGAAACCCTTCATTGGCGGACGTGTGATCTTGACCCCTTGTCTTAGAGGTCATACCCCGGGGTGGCGGCAGTTTTCAAACCACTAGCGTCCATTGAAGGAAACATAGCATATTATTTAGTTAATGGTAAAAATAATAAAAAAAACAATTGTTATTGCATCAGTGCGTCCTTGACCATGTTGACTGCCACTTTTATTTAGACTCGCCGTATAGGACATTGGCCCACCATTGAAACAACATTGGTTGAACAGGTTGTGTTTTTTGGGGTTCAAGGGGGGGGGGGGTCTCGAAAATGTACTAAAAATTTACCACACATTTAATTTGTTTATGTGTTAATGGAATCACTAAATATTTATTCAATTGCCGTGGGGTAACGGAAATAGGGTAATATTTTTGCTAGATGGAGCTGTCGCTGATAAATTATGGCTGGACCACATTGTACTTGTAATATAGGCCTCCACGTACATTAAAAAAATCATTACAAGATTGTACATAAGTGCCCGTGACATAATCATGATAATGATACGAAGTCGTTAGAGAGACTCTTGCATGCATGGTGGGAGCTGATTTTGGCAGCGTGCTTTTAAAAGTATCGCTTCAGTGCAAAGTGTCCCGAGACACTACACACCCTGCTCAATGGGACACTTCTGGAAAATTCAGATACCAGTGAATTGGTGTATTGCACTAAGGCATATTGTATTTACCTGTTTTTTTTTTGTAAGAGTAGGACATAGACTCGTCAAGGGCGGATCAAGGTAGGAAGAAGGCAGGGCCACCGAAAACTAAAAAGGGCACAAACATTTAAAATAAGAGGCGAGGGCCGGAGGCGCGACGATTTTTTTGATAATAAAATACCAAATAATCTACATCTTTTCTATGTATAAGGAATAACAAATGAGAAAATAACGCGCATTATCATCAAATCTAATTATTATATACAGAAAATTATATTTTCTAGATTAAAAGGGTCATTTAAAAATTACGGGGGTCGCGTGACCTCCCCCCCCCCCTGGATCAGCCCCTGCTCGTCTTCTTGCTCTCTTCTTTCGCGATATTGCCATGATTGTGCAAAAAGCGACGTTAGGCAATATTCACTCACGCACCTGTTTATTGTCACGAGTGGGTTATTTCAAAGTATCCCCGGCTATAATAAATATGATAGTGATATGAAGCGTGACTATGTGCCGCCTCTGTGAGTTTTATACCCGCCCTAACAATAAATAATAACAGGCATAATATTTGGCAGCTTACCAACCATAATGGTTGGATTGATTCTCTGACGCAATGATATCATCCATATTATAATGAATGTTCAGTGCTCATGCTATTCAATGCTGAAAATCTATATGTTTACAGCAGACACGAGACGTTATAGTCCAATTTCAATTTAGTGCCGGGCACGAAAATAATAATAATAAAACATAACACTTACAACGTTGAATCAGTGCTGGCTTAATGTGTGAGAGACATTGAACCAGTGCTGGTTTATTGCTGGCCCACCGTCTGCGACGCGGGCCCAACATTAAACCAGCATTGATCCAATTTTTCATGTTTCTTGTGTATGTGAACTTGGGTATTCAAGTTTATAGATGTTGTAAACAACAAAGAATGAGTAGTAGATGGTATGTTCTGTATTATAGATTTCACGGTGTGTATTAGGCACATGATTGTCACAACTTGGATGGCTTCACACGCCCCTCTCGTGACTGCTAATAATACATCCGCATCAGATGGTAATGTTGTCCTTGGGCTTCAGATCACTTTGCCGTTTATTATATCAACCAATTAAATCGCTAAACACTACTAGAATCTAGTCGTTTGTATCATGTTTATAGGCTTGCTGTACTATTTCTATAGCAGTTTTCATCACTGTTATTGGGAATGAAATGAAGATTTAACCTTCATGATTTGCCAATATTTGGTCTCGAATTAGATAAATATCAGTAATTTTCATCCACTTGTAGTTGTGGATTGGGTGCAATGTGTGGCTAAAGCCTTAGCTTCAAGTACTATGGCTATGTCTGATTCACTGTAATGATTGACAATAAGCATGATAAAGCGATAATAAAAGAATCGCAGAGAAGCACGATATCCGGCAATCTGCACCTTTACAAATCGGAAGTGTGCCATGTTCTGTATTCCGATTAGTCATGGAACAAAACCAGTCCAACAATCACGAAAAGTTGCCACGCCACATTGAAACAATGCTGGTCTAATGTTGACTCATCATCTGTACGCTGGCCAAACATTCAATCAGCATTGGCTCGACGTATCTTGTTTGCTGAGGTCGATCCAGTACAGTGACGCCTGTGTTACAACATCAAGCCAACATAGGTTTAACGCCTTGTTCGCAGAGAGAGGGGGTGTAAACTTAAACTACAATCGTCTTCATTTTAACTATTTTTAAATGTAGGAAATAAGAAAAGTACTAGATAGATTTAGCTTGGGATGCATAGTTTGTGGGGATAATACGAAAGTGGCGAAATTCAAGAGCGGTGTTTGTTTTGGATTCGAATAGCTGTGGGTATAGCTGCACAAGTTAATCCCAATTTTCTTACTATTCTCCAGAATATAGATTACCACGCATTTCGTCAACTCACATTTTGAGGCAGTGATTCAATAATGGGTCAATGTTGGGCCAGCGTCGTTGACGGTGGGTCAACATTGACCCAGCATTGGTTTGATGTATTTTGCTTGCTATTCTGTACGTACCTCAAAACAGGATCTAACAGTCCGTTGCCGGTTTAAGCGGTACAAAAATAATATCACCCACTTTAAGTTGTGTCCCGCGATCTACAAATTCAACTGGGTAGAAATTGCTCATATTTGTTTAATTTGAGGCCAAACATTTGCAAATCTTGATTTTTAAACACACGTTCGATTCCCAATATCTGTGATTTGATCGGCTGAAAAAAACCCTTAAAAACAACTTAATTCGTGCCTAGCGGAGAAAGGGTTAATTCCGTCCTAACATAACGTCTATCGGGACTTTTATTGTGGTATGTCCATATTATATATCCATGAGGTTGTACATGTACATAAACATGTCGTGCCCATCCCATAATAAACGGGATATAATAACCATGGTAACGTGCATATATCATGTATATGATGAGAACATGCATCAACTTCCGATTTGATGTAGCTTCAAACGGTGGGTCATTTGTGGATATCATCAGAAATACATAATACAGATGTATTCCTGATCACATGGATATTGCCAAATTATTTCTCGTATTATCTCTGTAAACACGAGACATTGAACGAATGTTAGATGTATACTTTATTATTTATTCACATTTTCAGGATAAGAACACTTCATCTGAAAAACAGGATCCATTAGCTGATAGACGCTTTTATCATGCTAATGGTGTGCCAACGCTGTAGATATTGAGACAATGATTTGCAACTGTCTAGTTTTTGTGGATATCGCTATGAATATACTTGGCATTATTACTATTCGTCTCCTTGGAGTAAGAAAGTGCTAGACTGCAACTTGTAATGTAAAGTTGAAGTTTAACAGCAACTCCAAGGGGACTATTATTCCACTACCATCCACTTGACTGGACTTTACACATGTGGATCTCCAGATAAAATGTGTAAAATCTTGTAAATACAGAGAGCTGATGCGGATATACATAACCTTCAACGTTGTCGATCATATCACTTTATTGTAGGTTCGCCTTATCCATATTCATATGCCCAGTGAAAATAAAATATCGTGACCTTTAACAACAGTTTTCTGAACAACAAATGATAGACGTTGACCATGCTTTGGCTCTATGTTGAATAATAATTTTGGCCGACGACTCCTCTCTGCCAGAAAAAAACCCCTATATTTTCTCAAATGTTTGTTCAATATTTATTCAATGGTTGATCAATATTTAGTAAAGTTTAGTGCTTGTTCAATGCTTGTTCAATGCCTAATCAATGTTTGTACAATACTTGTTCAATGCTTGTTCAATACTTGTTCAGTGCTAGACAAATGTTTGTTCAAAGCTTGTTCAATGCTTGCTCAATGCTTGTTTTAAATGCTTGTCCAATGCTTGTGCAATGTTTGAACATTTCTTTGACGTGTAATTTGTTGTTGATGTTCTGCAGCGTGTTATGCGAGAACACATAAAAAATACGATCACGTTAGAAATAAAAACTACCTGGCATTACCAAACCAATCCCGCTGATGGAAGTCAATGATGCTGTACTTGCCACCAACAGCAATAATAGGTCCATCGCTAGGTTAAAGCTGGTCTGGCATCTACTACTCTGTCCCGATACCAGGCCAGCGCTGTGCAAACTTCTCACGTTTTCTGGCAATCGTTATGCTTGTCCATGTTCGGTGGATTATTCATGGTGTCCACACGGCACACAAAGGACATCAAGCAGCAATAAACCAATGATGTTTTAATGTTGGGCCAGCGTCGTAGACGGTGGCACAACATCAAAACAACATTGGGTGCTATTGGGATATATTATAGCACATAACGTGTATATTAATCTGTCTGACCTAACCATCCTGCCCAACAACATCAAACGTTCACCCAGTGTTGTTTTAATGCTGGCTTAATGCCAGCGTCGGTGAGGGTTGGCCAACATTAAACCAGCATTGAGACAGTTCTTTGTGTTCGCTGCGTGATGTCTATGTTACGAGACTCCAGGTATCCATCGTCGGGCAAACCTTCGCCAAATTAGAATCCATGCCACAAAAGGTCTTATTATGATAACCTTTTTTTAACGGCCATTTCACACTGTCTGCAATGATCGCGTGATATATATTATTGCACCAGTGAGGCCACTATTGGAGAGTAGTGTGGCGGGGGGGGGGGGGGGGGGTGCACGGTTTAAGCGCAACATTAATTCACAGCGACATATCGCGGACCGTGTAAAAGGGCTCAATAAGGCGCGATGCTTTTTTATCGCAGTTATGGCGAACTTGTAAAATGGCCTTTATTCACAATATAATATTTTTTTGATATATTAATCAGTTGATTGAAACAAAAAAAATATAGAATTTTCAGTGTTTTTGTTTTCAGTGACAAGTGTATGCTCAGATCATGACAAATGTCAGGGTTGCCATATTCAAATAACAAATGCATATTATCGACGAGACAGAACTAAAAGCAACATTCGTAATATTATACTGGTAAAGACAACATAATCTACATGTAGCTCTATCTATTATTTTATCGTTCAACAGACGTCTAATCCGGATCTACACCAATTTGAAAACATAGTCTAACTCTATACTATACCTTCTCAACAACGTGGATAATGAGATTTATTCGTGCTCATCCAGCATAAAGAGTAGACAAGTCGTGGTTGGAGTGCCTTAGGCCTTCCGAGTCTACATAAATAATCGATCAACATTTGATCAATGCTAGGTAAATAAGTACAACGCATGAGACGCTGGCCCGTTTCGGACCAACGTTGAAAACATGCTGCACTTCTGGCCTAGAAATCACAAGCAGCTGTACGTGGCCTGCAAATGCAAACAGCAGTAACTGCTTACTTACAAAGTAAGCAGTTACTGTTGTTTGCCTTTGCAGGGCGGTATACGTCTGCCAGCTCTGGCGGATATCAGATACAGATGTTATGGCCAGGAGACTTATGTACATTTCTGTAAATGATACTTATTTTAGAGCTTTCTACAGAGGATAACAAAATGTTTGTGTTTGTCATGCCAAGAACCAAGCCACATTTTCAATTATCGTTTTCATTATCATCTCCCGAGATCATTAAGCAATAACAGAACAATACAATTCATTAGTGAGAGGCTGGAAATACATAATTGATAAATCGTACTGATATTGAACAATAGCAATGAGGCCTTTTATAACTGCGTAGGATGTGGTCGGTGTACAGACATGTACCTCATCTCCACATGTAATACGCGTCTCTAAACAGGACCAATAACCTGAGCCTCTTACCTGCTTACCAAAGATAGTATCCTTGCTCCTACTATATTAAAATATATGGCATATATCTTTCAGGTCTTGAGGTGAGAAAAAGGCACAGTTGGCATAAAGGGCGGATATTACTGTATGTAGTGGTACTGAGTTTCAACATGCATGTTCAAGTAGGCCCCCGACCTTTGTCAGAGCTTTAGGTTTTGAGTTATGGCCATGTTTTATTAAAATAATATTTTTTGGCTAATTTTCTTTTTTTAACTCTGATCGAATATACAGCTTTAAAGCAATATAAGTACAAAATATTAAAGATACCCTAAGTTTTATTTTTTATATAAAAAAATGATTTAATTTGAACTATTTAAACCATTTGTCAATTAAATTTAAACTTTGTAGGTCATTTTCACACCATTTTGTGATATTTTGGGCTTAAATTACCAAATCTTGTTTTATCAATGATTTCCTAAATAATTGAGATATATTTACAATTTTGGTGCATTTGAAACCTGAGCGCTGGCTCTTCAAACGTCACTTACTGACTCATTTAATCATGGTAATGAATATGATGTTAATACAGATATACCGAGATTTATTATTACACATAGGTCAACTATGTTTCAAATCAATAGAAATACCACTAAATAGGATAAAACAGTTTTTGGTAGATGCTCTGTTAAATCCAATAAATCCATATTGGAGATAGTAAATAATGGTGAGTTCCTATATAACGCAAATACAATGCTATTTTCGCTTCACACACATTACCCCTGGTCACTGGAACGGTACAATTTCTAGTTTTGGAGCATACAGAAATGCAGCCATATCGGCGTTACCAATTGCGCACATTGCCATCTCTCTTGTACCAGGTTCTCATTTTCACCTGTAAAGTGAAGCATGTGAGGATGAAGTGCCTTGCTCAAGGACACAACATCGCAACAATGTCCCAATAATGAGAGGGGAGAAACAAGATATTTCTCTGAATATTCTGCACCAAGCGGGATTCGAAACCGCACATTGGCAGCGACATTGGCAAAGCGCCACGCTCCAACCATTGCACCACGTCCCTCTCTAGATGTTTGTTTTTCACAAATGTTAATATTTTTCGTCATTTTCGTCATTTTCGTCATTTTCGTCATTGTGTCAGCTTCGAATGAAGAATGGAAGCAAACAATTAAGCAGGACAAGGATTGTAGTATCCTTGGTTAACATATTTCTGGATCTGCCCATTTGGTGGCAGAATGTAATTTGAATCCACATTTTTTTCGTTGAAGATACAAATGTCCCCAACTCGTTTATCTCCTGCTATTGGTGATGTTCATGGCAACTTCATGATAATGAGCGGAATTTGTAATAATTTGAACATATCGAACAGGAATTTATATTGTCATGTATAATCATGATAATCTACGCATGTATTTATGCCATGTGCGTGGTAGGAGTTGTGCTTAACGGTGATAGTCTCAGCAAGGGATCTATAGATTCCTTGGTCTTAGCAAGGCAACTGAAGAAGAACACAACTAACCTATGTGACATTTGTGTTTTGCAAATGGCTACCTTCACCCATCTTCCGTCAGCCTTGCAGTGTCTGACGGGAAGATGACTTCACCAAGATTCCGCATATTGGCATACCAGGATTGCAGTCGTTGTCGAAGCTATAATTATGTGATCCGAGAAATACATTTTTTTCTTTACTCAATATTTTGGAACGTTCGGCCAATATCTAGGTCAAAATCTAAGTGTTTGCTGGGATAACGGTATGAAGTGATATTTACATTTTATTATATTGTAATTACTTTGATTTCCCTGGTTTATTTTGGAGTAGCATGATTCTGCTAGTATAGTGCTTCTGCATCAAATAGCCCTTCTTCTACAGCAAATTCTGAATCCATGCGCCATTGAATATCCGTCCTCGTGACAATGAGTAATAAGTATAAATAGATGTAATATCCCCAGCAGACACAAGACGCTGGATCAATGTTGGTTCAGCGGTGGTCAACCGTCTACAACGCTGGATCAACGTTAAACCAACATAGATTAAAAGTCTTGTGTCGACGATGGACCGACGTTCAACCAACATCTTGTGCCTGATGGGGGTCGTTTAAATATTTCGATCACGTGTCGATGACGTCAGCTCTTTTATATTACTGTTGATCCTTGTTCTCACAAGAACGGGACGCCATTTTTATCTGTGGTGTCAAATTTATTTATCAAGGGATTAATACAATTGCGTATGGGTAAGGTACGCCTACCTCTCAAAAAAGACCTGCAGTTAGCATGCATATAACAATTGCATGTGCTTTCCAGGTCAAAGAATAAATCTACCTCCGAGATCACACCTTCTACACCAGACTATACACAAGAAATATTCATGTAGAAAATACTAAAATGTTAAACATGTCCTCTCTAAACTAGAGATGATACTTAGTGTTATCGATTAAACTATTATCGAAACAAAAACTGTTACAAACTAGCGATGTGACCCGTTTGCACCACCACTTAGCACCACTACTTGGTACCAGCACTTGATCTACAAATATGGACGCCATAAGATGAACCTAAATTAATCCGTGTGTGTGTGTGTGTGGGGGGGGGGGGTCGGTTTAGTAGGTGCATGTTGTAGTAGTGTTTTTCAGTACCACAAGGCATCATCAAACACAAGACACAAACCCAATGTTGACGCATCGTCTACGAAGTGGACCATTGTTAAAACACACCACTACATTATTTGCTTTGTCCGACCACGACATTCTAAGCCGGGAATGGAGAGTTATTGTTGACCAAGTACAGAATAATTATCATGGTAGGCCTATGGTGCTATAATCAGTCAGGCGCGACCGATATGTTGATAATGAGGGATCCTCATTATGATCGAATGTGTTTTAACCCTTTGACTTCCAGGCCGGGGTGCATACCAGGATCCAGATATACTGGTGTAGGTGCTCTATTTTTCGTCATTTGAAGCTGGAATTGCTAACGCAATTTCCAGCTTCAAATGACGAAAAATACATAAATGTAGTATATATTTGACGAAAATTTGTGTCATTTTATGGTTACGTTCATTGACGAATGACGACGGAAATTTCCGTCATGTATGGTAGTGAAAAGGTTAAGTCAGTTAAAACCCTCGGAACCTCTCCTATACATGGACGTCATACGGCTACATAGTAAGAGGTATTGCTGTGTTGAACACCATCATCTGACCCTCCTCTATTGCCATGAGTGAAGTCCGTCATTTTATTGTTATTTAAATAGGATATAGCTGTTAACCATGTTAACTTTTTAAGATTCAATACACACGTCCGTGTGTCTATTTTAGTCAAATTATCCACTCAAACCAACTTTTTGTTGTGAATATACGCTGCCATAATAATTATTGCTGTCTACTAGATAACCTGTCGCTAACCTATGCTATATATATATAGGCCCTATATACTAAATGAAATTTATATAATTTTTAATTAACCTAATTTATATCCCCCCTAATTAGGGCTCACAAATGTAATCCCCATGCACCCCTGCAACGGCGTCAGCAAACAATACAGGGGACAGGTGACGATTATCACGTAGACCACATTTCGTGTGTGGTCTAGAGAAACGAATACAATATAGAGTTTGACAGCAATATTGTGCTGGCAGTTTACATTCCCAACAAATACGTTTGTTGCTGGGGAATGACAATGTGGACCTTCAAGCCATCGATTTTAATGTTAACGTTTAATATCCAACATCACGAGTGTGTGAGTCACGATTTGAAGTAATAACTCACGAAAAGTTGCTGGCCCAATTATGGTCCAATGATGGCTCAGCGTTGCAGACAGTGGGCCAACATTGGGTAAACTTTCGTGTTTCTTTGGAAGTTAACGTCATGCAACTTACAGCAGATGACTGTATAATATGTCGGATATGGCAACAAATGGAGAATATTGATGGCATTAGAAACAGACTATATCTGATTGAACAAGAAATATGCATCGATCAGGTGTTGATCATGTTGATAATATTGATTCGTGAAGAGAATTACCTTTATAGTAATTATAATTATTGTTAGAATGTTCACTGTGTTTTATCATGTTTATTACTAGATATTAACCCTTTTCCTGTCAAAATATCTTATTTAATTTTTCACCCACTTGGAGTTGTGGCTCGCTTCCGCAAACCACATCTTTCAAGTGGGTGAAAATTACTCGTATGCGTTTAATTTGCTACTGAAAATTTTGCAATGTTGATGTTTAAACACTCATTTCATTGTTAATACCAGAGATTCGATAGGCTGGTAAGACGGATTATAAACGATTATGTAGGTGATGGGGAGGGGGGGGGGGAGGGGGGGGGGGGCGGTTGAGTCCCGTGGGCATGTCTCCCACCCCATAAATTTTGAAAAAATAGACCCAATTTGATTGATTCGATCTGGGATGTTGAAGCAAAATAAGCATCACTGTTTTAACCCTTGACCCTTTAACCGCCGGTGTCGCATATATTCGCGTCTTTATTTTTTATTAGCGCAATAAGTACCACATTCTAAGTATGTTAAAGATAAAATGTGACATCAACCAGCAAGATTTGAAAACAGCTGACATCCATTTTGTCAAATCTGAGTAATTTTCACTCACTTGAAGTTGTGGATCGCGTCAGCGAGACACAACTTCCAAGTGGGTGAAAATTCAAATTGAATAATTTGGCGGTTAAAGGGTTAAAGCGTGACATTATTTTTTTCAGATAACATAATATAACTATTCATATTAATATTAATATATAATATATATGTAGTTTTTTTATCTCTGGTTTTGGCGCGGGCAACATTTCTATATTATGTGTTTTAACCTTGGGGTGTTTTTATCTGTATTATTAAGCTCACTTGTATTATATATTATATAATTGAATGTTTGTTTTTCATATAACAAAATCTCTACAGGGCACATATGAAAAAAGCTCTATTATCGCAAAATGTTCTTTTAACTGTGTCAACGTCGTTTCTCAGGGACGTTATTTCGGCAGATGACGGCTTCAACAAATACCTTATTACATTAAAACGACATGAAGGGATCATTTAGATACTAATTACCAGCTCTGACATATTTAGACCAGTTTATTTGACAGGCTGGTACTTATTTTACTGGTAACAGTAGGCTACATGTCTTAATTCTTCGAGTTTTTGTTTGAATGTTCAATTATTTGTCGCTGTGCCTCGCTCACGCAATCCACAGCTTCGAGGGAGTGAAATTTATTCAAATCTCTCGAATTATAGGCCACTTTTTTGACAATTTTATTGTTACTATATTATGTTATCTAAAAACGGGGGATCCATAAAATAAGTGTAAATTATAAGTAATAATAAATGGACCGAAATATCTAATCCATGTACCGTATATAATACAAGTAACGTGTGTAAATCGAAGAATTTAAATCAAGGGTGATACATTTCCCCATGTATTTTTTTGGTGAATCTCTAGAAACTCGCGAAAATAGCCCTATTTTTACCATTTACGATATTTGTGTTGTGTCGACAGATTTTCATGAAGAGGTTTCGGTGCAATGAACAAACACTCCCCGGCAAACACAATGCTGTCTTTGTTGGGCCAGTGTCTACGAGCCATTGATCCAAATTTGTTTTAATGTTGGCCCGCCTTCTTCGACGTCGGCCCAACCTTGGATCAACTGCTCGTGTTTGCTGGGAGCTGTCGATCTACAGGCCAAACATTGAACCAATATATCGTCACCTTGGATATGAAAGGGTGTATCTGCCACTATAAAGTGGCAGATACACCCTTTCATATCCAAGGGGACGAAATATCAAGTAACTCTTGTCCTGCTAAGACCTTACATACATATAACGGTTTCAATTTACCTTAAAGCCAAATTAAAGGCCAATAAAATTGATAAATTATTGTGTTAACCCATACAACGCTGAAATATTTTTGTATAAACCACGGAGATCATTTTTTCAAAATCAACTTGAATGTCTTAGTAAGCTTCGCTTCATTTGAATACCCATGTTATAAATGTACGGCCATTAGATTTTTAAAATTATTTTAGTGCGGGGATCGACTTTAGACGTCAAAATCTGACATAGACGTCAGATTCTGACGTGTATAGTCGGTCCCCGGTCTGAAACGGTTGAAGGTGGTCAGGTCATCAAATAATTAAATCCGTGAGATCGTTATTTTTCATAAATATTATTATTATCGTCATTTGGAACTGGAAATTGCGTGAGCAATTTTAGCTTCAAATAAATAAAAACTTGCAGCAAACATTTTCGGCAACACAAGGTTAAGTTGACCCCAGGAAGTGCTGGGAGGTAGTTACACATATTGAGCTAACACCAGTTACAGTACATGTTAGTGCATAGCTCAGACGGCAGCGTAAATTCCCGCTGTAAAGTACCCCCGATATTAACCATGTTAACATGGCTAGGGTTGCGTGTAGTGGATGTGCTGTATAATTTATTTGTTGAATTAAGAGCAAAGCACACCCAACGCGAAAATTATCAAATACACCATCTTTTCATTTCCATAGTACACCGACTTGGACGCCAGCTCGAAAGGTTTCAGATCTCTTTGATTGTTTACTCGTTTTTAGGAAAGTAGACGTCTATACCCGCCGTCATATTAATTTGTATCGCATGTTTTTCGCCGAATTCTCAGTCAGTTCTCAATCGATTTTGATGAAATTTTGAAAGGAGTATTTTCGAGTCACGCGGCGATTACCGTGAAATTTTTAAAAAGTTAGACCATTTGACATGCATGTAGTATTTTTTTAATTACGACTTCCCTCTATAAACCCATTAAACTGGTTAAATTAAAGTTTGTTTTTAGCCCTGAATTGTACATGCCAGATGATCTAACTTTTTTGCTGTACAATATTTTCCGATGAAAATTTCACGGTAGTCGCTGCGTGACTCGGAAATAGTCCTTGCAAAATCGCATGAAAATCAGTTGAGAATTGACTGAGAAATCGGCGAAAACATGCGATACAAGTTAATCTGACGGCGGGTATAATTATTGTGCGTTTGCACGGTCTGTCGTAGAATGTATCACTCACGTAGGTCCGTTTTTCGCTTTAAATTATAATGTGGTGCGATGCATAAAAACTTGTACCGTACTCGTACAAGTTACAATATATCGTAGGCTTCGGATTGGTCTTTTCGACCAGTCCGAAGACTAGGATATATCGAAACCTCTACGAAAATACGGATCCTGTATCGAAGTAGGTTGAGAGGGACATCCTCGCTCAACACAGTCATGTAATGCAAACAGAAGTAATTTGGCCGGCGTTAGCCCAATATTTGACCAGCTTTGGGGAAAATCTTGATGGGATATCCAGATATCATGCAAGCAATCCTAGCGATATTTACTCTGATGTGCAATACAAAATCAATAACTGTCACTGAAGACTGGAGATTGTAAGATGATTCATGCCAATTGTGTGTCAGTAATACACTGGACAGTACACATAATACGTCTTGTAATTCAGCCGAGTGCTCGGGTTGTTTTGTATGCGAAACAAGTATTTTTCACAAACTTCGCTTTAAATTATGGGAATGTTTACGAAAATATAAAATGCATATTTGAGAGCACTAATATAATTTAAAGACTTATACAATTTAAAAATAAATGACTCTTTTCACAATACGCAATAACAGGAAATAGAGCCAGAATCGATACTTATTTTAGTGATGCCATTTGCATATAGCGCGATGCGATAAATCGCTTTATTGCGTGATAAATTTCAAATAATAACTAGGGTAGGAAGCATCCTCGAATCAAATGCGGGTTTTCATACGGGTCCGGCCGTTTAAATAGGGCCGGTGCCGTGTATTAATTCGTGGACGTCTTTTAAGGACAGCAGCATGAGCTGATGTTCAATGAATAAATACGGTTATAGAAATAATTCTATCACAGTTATGGCTATAACAACTGAATAACTAATTACTGAGAGTGAAAACAAAAGACTTAAAATGTACAGAATGACTCTTCGCGTGGACTGTGTTACAGTGTAAATGGGACTTGAAACAGTTGAATAGCAACTAATAAAATAACTTTCATTCTAGGCAAAAAGTAGGCCCTTGTTTGTATATTTAAACGTCGTCCTTGTTTACATTGTGCGTTGGGGAGTCATATTTATGTATTAGTTGTAGAGATGTGTTATATGTCTGGAGACCTCCTCAGCAGCCACAATTTGTTGCACAATGTTTTCCCAATGCTGTAGACGCTGGCACATAATTGACCACCATAAGGTCGACGCGTTGTGTTTCTGCTTGAAAAAAAACTCAATTAATTTTGAGCTATGTGGAATTAGATTTTTGAGAGTTGGTATACCACAGCAGACTCATATGAATGTGAAATTATAATTTTGGTGTTGGTATATGACAGGAGAAATATTTGCATTTCAATATTATTATTTATTTTTAGCCATGTTAATGTATACTTTTGTGGACCAGTATATGGTAGTAAACTTTTTATTATTATTGTGGAGTGATACTTTGGGATTTAGTTTCTGGTAGGGACTAACGAGTCTTAGTGCATTTCAAATATATTTTTTTAACTATGTGGTGTGATACATTTAGGAGGTCGTATAAGGCTGGTAGCTTGTATGAATATGAATTTCAATATTAATATTTGTTCTATATATGCGAAGTTATACTATACTTTTGGGAATTGATCTTATGTGAATTACAATATTATGTTTTGTTTATCCAGGTCGATTGATACTTTTGTGAGTTGGTATACCTGGCAGGAGACTTGTATGAATAACGCTATTATTATTCGTTCTTTTAGATATGTGGAGTTATCCTTGTTGGAGTTGGTATCTGGCTGGTGGCTGATCCCGGAGCCTGGGGCTATGTGGATGTTATCAATGAAGCCGGCATGGACGACCCCCTCCTGGCCAAGGCCGTATATGTGATGATCGGTGTGGGAGTGTTCATCTTTTTGGTGGGAGGAGCAGGATGTTGGGGAGCATGTCAAAAAAGCTCTTGTTGGCTCATGGTGGTAAGTAAATAATTATTAAAATACAATAAAAATACAATTTCGATATCATAAATAAATAAAATTATTATGAGCCCTCCACGATTTATTAGAATACATATCAGAAGCACTCGATATTAAAATATTATGCTATATCTATGTAGTTTTTATGTGTATAAAAAAAATTCTATGTGAATTTCAGCTTCCTAATTATTCACCTGCATCATTCTGTAATTAATGCATTCTAAATTGATAACCATGATAAGTGAGACGAGAATTATGTAACAATGTCTACATTTAAGCCTCGGCAAAATTATTAGCATGACTGATTACACACGTAACTGTTTTTACCAACATTGCATGTTCTTGAATGTCTGTTTTTCCATGTTTAATTACACATCTCGGTATCATGCGTATCTGACAATGTAATTTAATGTATTACTACAATAAAATTAGGTCAAAATATGCTTAATAGGCCGTATTAACTCGTCTATATATACGGAACCACATTTGGTGAATACCATCTTATATCATTGATAATGGTGCTAGCATGTACAGGGGCCTCATAATACTGACTATGCTACAATTATTATTATCTTAGATTTCTCTCGAAGCTATTAGAAAAGTTACGAGCATCTGAAGATAATTTCAATTTTAATATTTTAGTAGGATGGGCATTTGTAATATTGAGCCATGTGAGTCTACCTTACATGGCATATTGATTTACCATTATGGACAATAATTATTGTATGAGCAATAAACAGATAAACATGATATCACTGACTTATTTTCTTTATTTCAGTATGCGGTACTTATTGGGCTCGTCCTGTTTATTCAAATCATCGCCGCCATCTTGGCTGGAATCTACCGCGGAAAGGTATTTATAACAATCAACACCCACATTTAGTCAAGTAAAATGTTGCTATGTTCTCAACTGATATGTAAAAGATGAGTCGCAAATGTAATCTAATGTACTCTTTAGATTGCTATATGAATAAGATTACCTGCACACAAATCACAATATAGCACTGTACATCTACATCAATAATGCTGAGCAGGGCTAGACGCTTAGGGGTTTTGTCAAGTTAAAAAAAAAAAAATCCGAGAAAAACTCGGCTTGGCCAGACCACACCCACCCACCTCTATATCCAATTTTTTTTTTTTGAAACATGTACAACAACAAAGAACAACACAAAAAACACAAAATTTCCCCAAAAAAATCTAATTCAAGTTGGGGCTTGACCCACCCACCCACTTCCGAGTTTTTCTCTGATTTTTGGATTTTTGGACAAAACACCTTAGCTCAGGTGAAGGCATGACATGACCTGCACACTGGCATATATATATATCCACTTGAAGTGAATACAATTTTAATATAACAGCATGATAAGAGAAATATTTCACTTTTGAAAACTAGGTAATAAAAACACTGAATTATCATTATCTAGGAGTTAAACCAATGCACTAGCTGCTTCCATATTTTCTGTGACCGTATACCCAAGGGTTGACCTTGTATGTATAAGATGTATATGAATAATGGCTTTGTTTAACAGGTGACAGATGCCATTAATGACGAGATGGTAGAACAAGTGAAAGAGAAGTATTCTGTGAATGCTAGCTTGAGCCTGACTGAGGCATGGGACACCATGCAGAAAGACGTAAGTACCACACAGTAGACTAGTATAATCAGACTGATAGCGTGAGCCTGACTGAGGCATATACGCCATGTAGAAAGGCATAAGTACCACACAGTAAACTATCATAATCAGACTAGAGTGTAAGGCTAACTGAGGCATGTCATGTAATACAGAAAGGCATAAGTACCACACAGTAAAACAGCATAATCAGACTAGAGTGTAAGGTTAACTGAGGCATGGCATGTCATACAGAAAGACGTAAGGACCACACAGTAAACTAGTATAATCAGACTGTGAGCGTGAGGCTGACTGAGGTATGGGACGCCATGCAGAAGACGTAGGTACCACACAGTCACCTTGCCCTATCAGGTCTGACCGTCAGACTACCAGTCTGCCGGTAGCAGACAACTGGATCAAGAACTTTCTATATAAAGTTATTGACTGTATAGATGAAGATGCACACAGCAGACTTGTTAATCAGACCAGCTGCAGACTTATAGCATGAGCAACGGAAAGCGTAAGCCCGACTGAGGCATAGGACGTCATGTAGAAAAAACTAAGTACTATCCATTAAACTATGGAACGCCGGACTCGGCTTTACTCTCTATATTCTAATATTAGTAATATTTCCAAATATAATCAATATTGGTTTTCTAAAATGAAATTGTCCAATAGTAATAAATCCTTTTTAAATAAAAAAATTGTACTTTATTTCTTAATATTAGTAATACATTCTTAATATTAAGAATAGATTTTGGAATGTCTTAATAATATTCAATTATTTCTTAACAATTATAGATATCTTCTAATATTAATAAATGCTTCTAGATATTATTAAATGATATTCTCACAGTAAAAAATAGGGAATAAAGTCCACTTCAGCGTGCCATAGTAAATAGCTCAGTGATATAATCACAGTACATTCAAGCAATGTTGCTGTAATGTTGGCCCAAAATCCACGAGGCGGGCCCAACATAGAATATTCTACATAAGGCCTCGCGATACATTAAAGCATCATTTTACATTCCTGAAAGCAGACTTAATTTTCCTACAACCACGGGTTTTACAACGAAAATTTCTATGAAACTGGTTTACCAATACATGGTAATTTGATTTTTTAAACCGCATCAAATCATCTTCATCCACTGCAAGTCGAGAATTGCGACAGCGATTCGCGGCTTGTAGTGGATGAAGATGACCATGGTAAACTCAGTCTTAAGGGGGTTAAACACAAAATTGTATTTGATGTTTGAAAATACGTGATCGCCTCATTGCACAGCAGCACACACACAAATGACTTTAAATCATTTAATCCCATGGAAGAGATTGTTTAATTGGTGGAAACCAATATTTTAATACATAAATCTATATCTAATTTCAGTTGAAATGCTGCGGTAGCAACAACTACACAGATTACAAAAACAGCTATTATATGAATTCAACCAAGGATAGCGTAAGTACATTTGTATTCAGGAGCAGTAATATCTGAACCCACATACACATGATACAATGGACCAATTCTGTTTTATTGTTGGCCAGCGTCGCAGATGATTGCCCAACGTTAAACCAACATTGGTTCCATGTCTCGTGTTTGCTGGCAACGGCTTGAAAAATGTAACCCTTTTAATTTAACTCATACAACGCTGAATTTTGTTTATATAAACCAAGAAACCCAAAGTTTTTTTTTCAAATTTGAACACATATATTATGTATATGTGGGTCTACGGTCATTATACAGTTCTCACACTCTGTGCTGTTTTTTTTACTATGAGACGTATCGACGTCTACAGACATCAGATTATCTCGTCTAAAGGCTGTCCCCGCACTGGAAGGGTTAAAACGTTAACCCTCTACAATGACATACTCAAAAACTATATAATAGTACTATGGTAACTGTGGGAATTATACATTATAATCTTGTGGAACTAACGGATAATCTGAACATTTTTTAGACATTATAATCTTGTGGAACTAACGGATAATTTGACCCTTTTTTAGACATTATAATCTTGTGGAACTTACGGATAATTTGACCAATTTTTAGACATTATAATCTTGCGGAACTAACGGACAATTTGACCATTTTTTAGACATTATAATCTTGTGGAACTAACGGATAATTTGACTTTTTTTTCAGGTGCCCTTGAGCTGCTGTGTTTTTAAGGATGGTGAAGCAGAGAACCCCACCCAGTGTAGAGCTGATGCATCAGCCTCGAGCACTGACAGCCAATTTCTACATACAGCGGTCAGTGATCATTAATGCCCAGAGTACTGATGTCGACTCTCTTATAATTTCTCTGGTTTTATTCTCCCTCTCGCCACCAGTTTCCAGCCATTTTACCCCTTGCTCAGCTGCAACTGTATATATACGTTTCAAGTATGTTTTTGGATCAATAGAAATATCACTAAATTTGATAAATAGTTTTGGTAGATGCTTAGTTAATCCAATAATTCAATATTGGAGATGTTTGTTTTACATAAATATACAGGGTTCCCCACAGAAAAAAAATATCTGGTTGTTCTCTCAAAAATCTTAACTTAGCGCGCGCGAGCAGCTTAACCCTTACACTGCTGCATAAAATTTGCAGCATGTGTGGTTGCCCACAAAGTAATATCTGGCACGTTTTTTATTAAAAGAATGTTCATCTGATGAACAACTGATACTAAAAGCCAATAAATTACAAAATCAGTCACTGTCAGTTAGCCATCTTTAAAATGCAAATGGAAGAACACCACAACTGAAAAGAGAAAAAAAAACATTTTTTTTTTTTTTTTTTTAGAACTCATCCGGTCGGGCAGCCGGCATTTATATTATATAAATATATTCACCTGAAGCTGGAAATTGCGTTAGCGATTCCGGCTTCAGGTGATTGAAAAATACTCAAAACAATTAACCCTTTAACCGCCAAGTTATTTATTTTAAATTTTCGCGCATTTGAAGTTGTGTCTCGCTGACGAGATCCACAAGTGAGTGAAAATCATTCAGATTTAAAAAAAAGTGGAGGGTAATCTTGCTGATTGATGTATTTTTTTATTTCTAATCTGTTTAAAAGGTGG
This sequence comes from Flabesymbios commensalis, assembly GCA_964017125.1. Lineage (NCBI taxonomy): Eukaryota > Metazoa > Annelida > Polychaeta > Terebellida > Flabelligeridae > Flabesymbios > Flabesymbios commensalis. The sequence continues at coordinate 14,655,836 of OZ024914.1, read as the reverse complement.
TTCTAATGTGCTAATAAAGAAAATGAAAAATCAAATATAATCGGGACCGGCGGTTAAAGGGTTAAAAAGACTTAAATCTTTGATTATACAATAGTGACGGTCACTTGAAACTGTGGATCGCGGTAACTAAACACAACTTCAAGTGACTGCAGATTTAGAAAGGCAGGCGGTAATCAATAAAGCCTAGACATTTAGAGTATGGTGTTTAGTGATCCTGTGCATTATTTTAGTTGATGAAGCGTTGTATCGTAGAGCGGTTAATAACATTATCTTCGTGCCTTTTCTTTGTTGAAAGTTCTGTTTCGCCATGAAGTCTACAGATTACTTGCGTCCAAGTTGACCCTTCATCAGATCCAACCCTCCATGTATACTATACTAAAATTGTTGAGAGACAAACATTAATTTACATAGTCATATACAGTACTGGTATATGACTATGTAAATTTATCTTCGTTTGTACACAATTAAATTTGTAAATATCACCATGTCGACTCGCTATGAAATTGACTGTTGATACAGTTAGGACACATTTATTTAAACAGCTATTTCTTAAAATTTGATATAATGACATCATGTAAAGTGAATGTATGTAGTCGGTATGTGGTGTTTACCAAGCAGTAACCATGGTAACACGCTTTCTTATAGACAAACGATGGGCATTTGTGTGGAAATACTAGTTTATGATTTAGTGGCCCCAAATTATCAGTACGCGTGACTGCCCGCCCACATCAAATCACGAGATGCTGAGCTAATGCTGTTTAAATGTTGGGCCAGCGTCGCAGACGGTGGTCCAACATAAAAACAGCATTAACTAGACGTCTGGTATTTGAGTGGTATGGTAAATTGGATACGGACAACGCGTAGCCAGCGAAATTGCCTAATTTCCTATCTTAGCTATTCGTCTATTCTGAATCACACAAAAGCCTGTGTGAGAAACGTAATTTACCAAATTCAAGAAATCTAATAAGTGTTATAATCGAAACGATGACTTCTCAAAATCCCGTCCATAACGGTTGTAATGAAACTTTACATATTCCATATAATCACCTTTATTGTAAACAGCTTATACAACCAACTTTTAATGATGTACTCGGGGTCGTTGTTATATTTTACGTTGCAGTATTTGTCTTTCATATAAACTCGCCCACTAGAAGAATACACTTGGTCAATATCAGCATTAGCGGTGACACATTACTGCTGATAAAAATGCGAAATTGTCCGTTATGAGACAGGTTTCATCTTTTTTCTTCATGGATATCTACCTTTAGAAAATGTTTTTTATTCGTTTATCTACATAAGATTTTTGGACACAAGATGACAAGTAAATAACCAATTACATAGTTCCGTTCTATTTTTCAATAGTACAGTTAGTTTTAATTCATTTCAATGGCAATGCCATCTAAAACTAAATATTAATTTCACGTAGTTGAACATTATTACCGAGCTTGTTGAACATATTAACACGTAAAACGCAGGGCTGGAAATAAGAGCGTTCCGTTTGTCCGGGACAACTAAATCACAAGACGGACAACCCATATTGCTCTGATGGTTGTCCGTCCGGACAACCACAGAGTTTCATCCAACAGTGACAATCACCGACTGTGAGCCGTAACTATTTTCCAGACTAGTCTAGCTTATGCAAAACCAAATGTTCACCATAATTTTTTTGACTGTCAAACATATGAACATAGTTAATAATTGTGGTTGTGATCAAAATTATAATTTAACTTCTGTTCTCATTTTTGGGCGGACAACTTAAAATTGTGGCGGACAACAAAAATATTCATGTCCGCTGGACAACCAACATTTTGAACCTTATTTCCAGCCCTGAAAACGGTGTCCTTTACCATAGATATACATACAATGGCCATTGGATATGTTGGCGTGCGCAATTCATATTTAACAGCAGGTTTCAATACAGTATGGCGTGTTCTGGCTTCATTTGTAAAATATATGTAAGTGGTCAATGAACAAGAGAGCTGTAAACAAGATGAATGGCAGCATATCCAAGGTGTGTCAGACAATCACTGCGATCAGTCTGGCGTACCTATGTATGTGGAGCCGGTCAAGGGGAAAATTACGCCTCGCTATAAAATCAGCCGAATCCGTGGTGCAGAAAAAGATGGGCTAATTTAGCTATTACTGTTTACGATCAACTGTTGGTTGATGTAGACAAAAAACATAAAATAATCCGCAGTAAACCTAATATTTTAACCCTAAAGCGCACAAATTTGTTTGTATAAACAATGCAGACCAAAGTGTTTTTTTCAATTTGAAATCCTCATCAATGTCTCGGTTACCTATTTCCGCTTCATTTCATTACCTATGTTATGGGTCTACGGCCATTATAGATAATTGTACTCTTTCAGCGCGGGGATCTACTTTAGTCGATCCCCGCGCTGTAAGGGTTGGTCCACGAACTTATACCTAGAATGGTCATTCACAGTATTCAGTAATTCGTTTTCTGTTACAGGGATGTTATGAGGAATTAAAGGACAATATTAAGAGCTCTGCGGGTATCATCATAGGTGTCCTGGTCGGCATCGCTCTAATAGAGGTAAGCAAGATAATATTTTCAAAGGCAGATCCAAAGATCAAAAACGGGTGGGTCCAATTCAAAATTCGGTATCAATGTTTTTTGGAGTATTCTCAGCATATATTTGGGGACTTGACATTCTAAATGTACTATAGTCGGATTCACATTAACCGTGGTGAATGATTTTCGCCGATTTCTCAGTCAATTCTCAACCAATTTTCATGAAATTTTACACACACTATTTTCCATTCATGTCGTGAATACCCAGAAAGTTTCGCTAAGTTTTGATGGGATATTTTAGAAGTTAGACCCTCTGACATGTAGTAAATAAGTACAAATGTTGCCCTGTATAAACCCATTAGCTTCGTCTCAGAATTTTATTACATGTCGAATGGTCTAACTTCAACAATACTTTAAGAAACTTTCAGGGTAGTCACGACATGAATGGAAAATAGTGTGTGTAAAATTTCATGAAAATTGGTTGAGAATTGACTGAGAACTCCGCGAAATTCAATAATCCTAGTTGATGAATTTAATGTGAATCTGACTATAGGGTATTGCCTAAGTGAGGCAATACCCTGGTAAATGTTGAGTCAAATACCGACATTTTGTCAATTTTGTTCCATTCGTTTTGGAAAAAGAGAGGGGGGTCAGGACCCCTCTGGATCCGCCACTGACATTTTGTTTCTAGTGTTTAAAATACAGTTGGGTAAATATGCGTAAAGAAGCAACAAGTATTGTGGGTTTCTGTGGTAAAAGCATCAAAATTGGCACACATGTTACCATCATAATATTATAATATTCAAATAGTTTAATATTTTCTGCTCTAGTGTAATAAGTGTGCTGACCGATTTATAAATAAATCAATTTAATTCGACACAGTAGAACGAGTCATAACAATAATATAGTCAACAGGTGGGGCGACATGTTACGTAGTATCAAACGAAAGGAGGCTTGCCATCTGTATTTATAAAACTAGATAAACGAGTGTGAATTCTAGCAAATCAGAATGGTGTCGTACTATTTGGAAAATAACTTCCATACATCAGGTGGCGTGATCACATTATCTTCTGTGGGGTTCTATATGTTGCTCATGATTGTTTCAGTTGCTCGGACTTATCATGGCCTGTTGTCTACGTAGAAGTATTATCGATGACCAGAATAAATACCAGTAAACTGTACTGACAAATTACTGCTATATGTGAGTATAATTTATCACATTATTAAAACGTTAGGTTATATACTGTAGATCTGGTAATTTTCTCGTGTTTAAATTTTCGCGAATTTTTGATTTTGTGACTTTTCACGAAGCTCAGAATTCTCGAATTTTCATTTTGTTGCGCTATTATAATAATAATATTTTCGCGAGATTCTTGAATTCGCGAATATGTCCTCCTCGCGAAATACGCGATAATTAAAACCTTGCGAATATTACCAGATCTACAGTAATTTACATTTTAGTCCACGACTCACAGCTTCAATTGAGTGAAACTACTTAGATACGTACACTTTGAATCAAACAGATACCCATCTGACAAATTTTAATCCTCATTTCTCCTTCAAATTTATTGCTCAACCCTTGAGGCGCTGAAGTATTTTTTGTAAAATCCATGGAGACCATTTGAAATCATCGGAAATGTCTTAGTTAGGTCTTTCCGATTCGTTTGAATATCTATGTTATGGGTCTACGGTTACTATTAACATTTTCACTCTTACAGTGCCTGGATCGACTTTAGACGTCAGAATCTGACGTCTGAAGACGTCAGATTCTGACGACTAAAGTTGATCCCTGCACTGTAAGGGTTAAATGACAAAAAGACTATAGACGTGATTAGCACAAGTCTGTTAAACCCTTTGAAGCCTGAATTTACTTTTCTAATTTTCATCTACTACAAGCCGGGAATTGCTGTCACAATTCTCGACTTTTAGTGAATGAAGACGACTTTAAGTGGCTAACAAATGACAAAAAAGTGTTTTTATTAAAACAGTTCTATGAACATTTTCGTTCTAAAACCCCTTGGTGTAGGAAAATAAGTCTTCTTCAGAGATGCAAAATGATGGTTGAATTCATCATGGGGGTAAATGATTAGGCGCCATATAAAAGTAATGTGTACATGGGCTGCATTTCATTCTGCTAATGCATATCAACAGGAGGCACCGTTCTCCAAGTTCGTTTCGAAGATCTCGCAATCCACAATAGGTCAAACTTCATTAAAGATAACGTTTAAAAGTAAAACTGATCTCCTTGTCTGTAACATTCAAGTGAAAATATATTTTTGATTTCAGGTCTGTTTGTTGGAGTGGATATTATTATTGCAGAAGACTAGTCCTCGTCATGTTTTGTGCATGCCCAGCAAATTTGGATTCACAATTTTCTATACGAATTATGAAACCATCATTCGCTGATCATCCAACCTTTTAAAATCCATTTTTTCTATATGAACTGTGGAAATTTAGTGGTATGATTTTTCAGATTTTACCCACAAAGATAATACTCTATATTAGTATATACAGCCAATGTTCTCATTCAATGATATTACACCTGTTAAATTACATAAATATTTTTTTTGCATGTATATATTATGTATATTGCATCATGAATTATGATGGGAAAAGAACAAACAACATTAGTATGATTAGCTGATAGCAGTAGTTGAAATACAGAGTGTTTTGTACTTAGATATAGCTTTAGTTGTAGGTAATAATCAGCAAAACATGTTTTGTTTACTTTTTTTATAATATCATAATTGATATTAGAGCTTGTAATCATAGATTACAGTAACTAATGTTTCAATGCAGTCTAAAATTTCTTAACCCTTAGAACACTTGAGTTATTCAATTTAAATTTTCAGTCACTTGGAGTTGTGTCTCGCTACCGCGATCCACAACTTCAAGTGACTGAAAATTTGTGCTAATTGTGAAATTGAAGTCTCAACATATATCAGTGTTTTAAAATTGAAAGCACATTTTACTTTTAACAACTGGCTATACAGGTGCGAATAAAAACGCAGAATGTCTACTGTAGTCGAGATCAGTGTGCTAAGGGTTAAAAAATAAAAAACGCAAAATGTCTACTGTAGTCAACATCGGTGTGCTAAGGGTTAAAAATAACTAGTGATCTTAGTTTATTTGACACTCCACTAACATAATATGTTCGACAACATAAGTTTGATTATGCACTCTGTCCACAGTAAATGTTTCCATTACTCTTTGTCACTAGTGTCTGCTTTATATACCAGATCTATTTTTACACATAATATTGCGTTATTTATATTGTCTAGCCTAATTAATCGAGATTGTGCCTTTGAGATTAAATGACTAACTTTATGTTTTCTTTACCTCGGCCATTCCCATTTTTGAGATCGCAACATTTAGTAATGCGAAGATTTTATCAATGTTTATTTACAATAAAAATCGAAATAGATTCGATTTTGCTTAATTCTTAATATTCTTAAATTAGCAGATTTAGTAAAAAATGAAGTTTTATCTCTTTAAGTCGAGCAGCATTTATTTGTCGCTAATGGGGTTTGTAGTTCACAATTATTTTTAGGGCATTGTCTTTTCAACATAATCTTACTGTTACCGCATTTTCTTATACGACTATTGTTAATATTACAAATGCTGTACATATTGCATGTTGTTTGTGTATTATTACAATGTTAATACTCACTTAAGTTTAAAATACTCAGTCGCTTTCTGTTTACATACAAAATTCGTAAAAAAAAAATTATGATTATATCATAAGACTGAAAAATCCTATTTTTGACGTTTTCCTATGCTTTAAGAGAAATAATAAATTTATATTTTCTCCGCACCCGATGTTAATAAAATTATTACATTTTTACTGCTGTTGAAAGTTTTGTATGTCATTTTTTTGCACATTTACACATTTTAAAATCACCTATCAAAACCTTGACCACACAACGAAAACCGTCACGAGTGATCGTTGTTTTCAGTCAATTAAATTCAATTCATTTCAAATTAATTTATTCGTGCTCCAGGTATATTGATTACATCTGTTGAATTATTTTATTTATTTAGTTATTTTAATCAAATGTATCCACAACCATGTAAGCACGAGCCTTCGATCCAATGTCGGTTTAATCTTGGGCCATCTTTTTCGATGCTCGTCCAAAATTAACCCATACAGCGCGGGGGTAGACTTTAGTCGTTAGAATCTGACGTCTATAGACGTCAGATTCTGAGGACTAAAGTCGATCCCAGCACTGTAAGAGTAAAAATATTTATAATGGCCGTAAACCCATAACATAGGTATTCAAATGAATCAGAAAGAGCTATCGAAGGCATTTATGATGATTTCCAATTTAAAAAAAACCTTTGGCCTCCAAGGTTTTCATAGAAACTTGCTGGGATCGCATCAATTGGAGGGTATGTTATGGGAGGGAAATAGAGACCCCTGTCATAACCAAGAAAACACAAGAGATTAAAAGTCGCAAGCAATTTATCTTGGTCATCACCAGCAAACAGGGACGCTGTACAATCTTGGTTGAATGCTGGTCCATCGTCGTAGATGATGGGCAAACATTAAACCAGTATTGGTTCTACGCCTCGTGTAATGAAATGACGCCATTTTGGCTTGTAGCTATTTGGTTACAATAAAAATAAAAATAACTTAGAAAAGGATTTCCCGAACTCCGAGGCCCGGCTTTAGACTGTTTGAGTGCTTTAGACAAAAAATTGGCCTAATATGTTGTAAACATAGCTGTATTGGTTTTCCTGATGGGCAAGAATCCTAAATGTCCAGGATATAATTATTGAAAGAACCAAGGAGACGAGTATATCTTCAACGTGTAGGCCTATTCCTTCCACCACCATCGCTGATAAGTCAGTGTGCTCGTCTATACGTTGTACCTGGTACACACAATGTAGGCCCACCCACCCAATACTGGTTCAATGTTGGGCCACCGTCGCAGCCCATTGCTGGTTCAATGCCGGTCAATCGTATGCGACGCTGGCCCAACATTAAAACGGAATTGGGTGATTGTCCCGTGTTTGTTCTGACTACCATACGGGTGACGCTTTATGCCCCGAAAGGCCACTACCCGAATAACGCGAAACATTGGCCCAATTATTAAATTATGTTGGGCCACTGTCTGCGATGCTGGGCCAACATTATTCCAACCAAAACCTTTAAAGCTCTTAACCACGAATATAATCGTAAATATCTTTTTTGTGAAGACTTTTAAACACGAAAGTACTTAACCTACGGACCTAAACGTTATATTGCACACGTTCATAAGGACTGGTGTACAGAAATGTCGACCGTTTCCCACATACAGCACCCCTCTTTCACCTAAATAGGACACAAAAGTCAGGCAAAATAAACTTAATAGGATACCGGCCTATGGCCGTTCTTAACTAGCACATGGGTTTACTTACTCTTGAGGCCCGGCTTTAGGCTGGTTGCGTGCTATGGACAAAAAATTGGCTCAATATTTTGTAAACATAACTGTTTTGGTCATCCTCATGGGCCAGGATACTAAAGTCCAGGATAGGATTAAAGAAAGAACCAAGGAGACAAATTAAAATATATCTTCAACGTTTATTCCTTCCACCACCATTGCCTATGCTGGCCAACATCCGTTCAAAACTTGCCAGTGAATCGTGCTGCTGTGTGTCACTGCGATGTACCTCGTACACACGATGTAGGCCTACCCACCCAATTCCGGTTCAATGCCGGTCAATCATTCAGTTTTATACACAGAAGCCACTTCAAAAATAGTCTGCCTATTGCTGGTGTTGCAGATGCTCCTGTTCACACTACCCATAGGTGAAGAGTAATCTACTGTGACTGATATACGTTCCACCTAAGCATTGTGGCCTTGTAAGTGACTTGCTTGCCACTCAAGGCTGAATTGGGACTCCTATCATTGCACCATCACATGGGATAGGCAAGGCCATGACAATAAAAGTTGCAAATAGAGATCAATTATATGTCAATCAATGACGGAGTGTATATTAAAATTGTAAATGCTAAAAACAAGAAATAGCTGGCCATCACTTGCAGGTAGCAATTTTGAAAAATGCAATCAACGGCTCTCTACCTGCAATGGATCAAAGTGACTGCTACTAAGTGGGGATGGTCCCACCAATTGTGCCTACTGCCACATATATTTCACCCCAGTCTATTCTAAAGATGATTTGGTGTAACTGTATGCATTAAAGTTGTCACAGTGTTAGATGTAGTTGTTCACAAATTTGATGTACCATATGTTGCATTCAAAAAAGTGGGGAATCTTGCAAAAACCCTCTAACACATGGCGGGGTGCCACTAAGGAGGATTGTTAGTGTCAACCCTTTGGCATCTCATTAGGGAGTTGTTACGTAGACTGCATACTGTATGACAGGATAACTAATCTACTAATCTACGACAACCATCAACAGGAAGTTGCAGTCTCCATAAATGCGGCTATAATCTTCAGACGGATTGCCAGTGGTTTACCCTGGTTCCTTCGTTTAACAGTGGAGCTAGTTAATCTGCCGTTGAAGTGGCTGTGGTAGGGCCTAAAACCATGACAATTAGATATTTCACCTGAACTATTCTACTCTGGGGACGATCTGAAACGAGGAGAACGGAGCTTAGTAAAATACCACTACAGTATTTTAGCATTAAATTGCACAGTGAATCGCAAGTTTTCGAGCCTTTGGTCATGTCTGGGGATAAATTCCTTAGTCATATCCAGAAACATTGTTGGGTAAATGATGGAAAACACCTTGAATAATCCATCAAGCCTAATCACCCCACACAGTTCTGGACGAAAAGTGACATTAAGCTTTTAAACCCTCACGATGCATTTAAGCTCATTTCGCATCTCTGAAAAATGACCTAAATTTTCTAAAATTAGGGGTTTCAGAACGATTTCTTTTATGGAACTGGTTAATAATAACACTTTTTTTCCATTTGTCACCCACTTCAAGTCATCTTCATTCACTACAAGTGAGAATTGCTACAGCAGTTCGCGGCTTGTAGTGAATGAAGATGATAATGGTAATTTCAAGCTTGAAAGGGTCAAATAATCCAGCATTATACTAATACTTTAAGCACATTGTACCAATGGCCAAAAGTCTACTGAAACCTACACTGGTGCTCTAAAAATGTATGACGATGCTCTTATAATAAGTATATTATTTTACTTCTGTTTGTGTCGTTTTTGTTCAACTGTCCACCTTAATTTCTGTTTTTTACATTTATGTCTAATTTTGGTATTGTATATAATCAATTAGTTTAGAATATAACCTTTAAAGCATTTTTCGCATACGAAACGACAAAAAAGAACCAACATTTGTAACAATACCACAATAGTTGATATTAAAAAATATTTTTGTGAATTTTGAAGCGGCCATCTTGAATTCCTTCATAATTTTTTCTAGCTTTTTATTGGTTTTATTTGACATTAAAATATCAGATTATACAACAAAGGTGTTTGTGAGATGACTATAAGATAACTCATAAAACCGTATACATGTAAAAAAATATAATGTATTTCAGGATAATTTATTGATTACTATTACACTGCGACCATTTTGAAATCGGCCATAATGATTAATTACTCCACAAATCAAGCATTAATCATTTGATTTTGACTCTAGATTGGTCCCTGAACCAAATAATACTGCTAATGAAGGTTGTCATACAGAATGGACCTGTGCTCTTGAAATATTTGCAAAAAATTGCGATATTTTGATTTTTTTATTGTCAACTTTGCGTTGGCCACCTTGGATTCTATCGTAAATATTCTATTTTATTACTTGAAAATATTTGAAAGAATATTAAAAGGTAAGATTAAACGCCAAAACCGTGTTTGTGAGATAATTATAAAGCAAATCATGTTGAATGATGCATTTCAGGACAATTTTTTCTTTTTATGGCGGCTTTTTTCAAATTGGCCATATAATTATTATATTTAAAATAAATATATATATATTAAACAAACAACACTTGTGTTATTTAGTTATTTCCCTTACCATGTTTAGGCCCAGACCAGAATGAGTTTTATTTGAATAAATACTATAATAATACCTTACCGTTTAAAGGGTGTCATTATACCTGTCGCTTTCTATAAAAAAACAGAAACAAACCTGCTCGTTGTGTACTAATGACATTGCATGTACGTAATGCACCTATCTAAACACGTATTTATAAGGGAAGGCCAGTAATAGATCATATTTAAATCTATCCATATAACCTGCCACATCAGTTGAATGGTGCATATAATGATAGGTTTGTAAGCAAAGACCCTGTAGCTGAGTCGATATGTCAAAAAGATGTGCACTTCCGGATGAAAGCATGAAAATTTGCATATAGGGGGTCTGGAGCATGCTAAATCTGATTAGGACCGGATCCACGCTGTCAAAATAAGGGATCACTCTCAAAATCAAAAAATTCAAAATGGCCGCCATCAAAATTAATAATTCTATACCTGATTACGATTTTGTGCTATTTTGACATGGAAACATAATTATTTTGGAGTTAATTGTATGGGATATGCAATAAGATCAGATAAACATTGTAAATTATATCCAGAAAGGCAAATAAGATTATTTATATTAACCTAAATAAAGAAAAGTGTGTTTCTTGAAAACCGTGATTTAAAAAAGTAGTCCACATTCTTCTGGTACACATATGTTTTTTTTATTTCAGAAGAAAACTTGCACACAATCACTATATTCTTTCACAGACATTGTCTCCTGGTATCAAGATTTGTATCTAATTTGGACAGTTTCCAAATTGATGTGACTGTTCGTAAGATGGTGACATGACTTCGCGATACCCGTATTTTAGCAAAACTATCATCTGGAGACGTGATTGCAATCGATGCAGCATACCAAAACAGTGCCTGACACATTTCATGAATATTTATCGAATACAAACCGAATCGAAACAAACTTTAGATTTGGCCCTGATGCAATAGCATTGGTAGAACTAATTCCTTTCATTGTTGGAATACATTAATCAGAAAATCACATATTTAAGCTCTCGAACCTAGTGCAACTATATACGTCAAAACTTGAACAGCTCGGTAGCAATATGTCAGAAAGGACACACGCAACACGTTTGAAGGAGAAGCTTCTTACACAAATACCAGACTTAGAAGCAAATAAAGGCAAATATGAGATCATGCTGCCCTTTAAATATGACGTTGGTGAAACACTGTTGGACGTCAAAGCTCGAGATCAAGAGAGTGATGATGTTGCTCTTATTAGAGCAGCAAACATAGTCAGGAAAGAGATCTTTCAAAAACAATACAAATTTACAGGATCCTTGACAGATGAACATTATTATGACAAGCCAGCTTCTTTTATTGTGTTAGTTCAAATGATCCTTGGTTGCACAAACATCCAAACCCAGACGGAAAATAATCATGTCGTCAAAACAGCTGCTCTATCAATATCTGACCTTTTAACATTTAATGAGCACTGTTAAATGTGGCAGAAGATAATCTATTTCCACACATACAAGACACAACAGAGAAAGAGAAACTAGACTACCTCTACATACTTCTTCACAACAAACTAGAAATAGATTTTATTTGATAAAAGACTCTGTATCATATGCCCTAATATTACAACTGAAAACAGATGTAGCAAACAGTGCAATTGCATCATTTGAACAGTCTGGGGTAGTGTGTCCAACAGTTCCAATAACTCTTCATAACAGGTACCCTGGACAACATATATCATAACCCATCCTCAAAAACGTCATTTTATGGAACAGCCATTTCACTGACAAACCATGCTACTAATGAATTTGCAGGTGGAGAACTACATACTACACCTATCATTGACAACAATTCTGTACCGCCCGCCACATTTCCTAATGATCCAATGCCAAACACAACAAAGGGACGTGCATACAAGAATAATCTAAAAGAGACTATGACGAACAGCGGCAGTCATGCGCAAAGGCAGCCAATGGGTTGTTGAAGAAATCAAAATTGGGAGATCATAATAACATTTCTTGGTCAGCGCATTTTGCAACATTACAAGATGCCTCCCGAAGGCCCCCGGAAATATCTGAGCTCATGCCATTGTTTCGTGATACATTTAGCCTACTAGCATTGGTGAAGCATGGCATGGGTGTGATAGCTAAAGCTACAGAATGTGTAAATCATGAACAGGTTCCAGTATTGACTGTCGATCAACCTCTCTATGCTATTGCAAAGAAGATACCGTGGTCCTGGCCAGATGTTTATGGTGACAGCAAATATGTTGTTATGATGGGTGGAATCCATAGCGAAATAGCCCTGCTAAACGTTTTAGGACACTGGTGAGATGGCAGTGGTTGGCTGAATCTACTAACGACTGCAAACGTCACCCTATGTAGTGATAAACACCATGAACAAATTTTGTCTACTATAGAGGTTTGCAACAAATGTGAAAAATATGATAGATGTTTTTGATAAGTTAGGCAAGCGATTTACAGAAACAAGTGACAATCTCTTTGCACTGGACACAAAGGTGACAATGTCTGATAATGCTACAGACAATATTACAAGAGCAGAGGCCATGGGAAGGGAACAGTATGAGACGTTTGTGAATCACACCGCCTTAAGATGGATAAACCATTCAATGATAATATTAAGAAAAACAATTTTCAATTGTTTAAATCAGGTGAAAGTACAAATTCGTCTACAGCAAAGCCTAAACACAAAGTAAAAAACATGAAGAGTGGCCTGCACCTTTTTTCAAGAATGTATATCACTTGTCAAGCAACAAGTGGTGGTATGAATACGTTCTTCGAACATGTAAACCATTATTTGCCACTATCTTAGCCGAAAACAATTTAATGCCTTTTGGTGAAAAATCGAGCTTGTTGAAATGTTTGGAAACTCTAACCCCACGTCCAGAGGCAGCACCTACAATGGAGGTAAAAATTTGATGGGCTGCTCTTGTCCATGTCTTAGATCAAAAGAATGCGACAACAAATTTCGAAACATATTCATTGGCTGTGCTGATTACCATGATTACGTGCTTGTCTCATATCTAAAGAAACAGCTTGACTATGTGAAAAGGAAGGATATTGTCTGGGATACATGTACCTACATGAGTGATAGCCGTAAAGCACATGCCAAAGAGGACAGATATTTTATTTACAACCAAAAGCCAACATGTAGCCTCATCAGCCTTACTGGATACATCTGATTTAGAGTCAAGCTTTCATGTAGAGTCGGATTATAGAATGATGCTTAATTACTTCCACGCCTATAAACTTGGAAGGAAAAAATGATACATGCCACTGACACATATGCTCTGGTGCTCGCATTTTGATGGCCAATTGTGGCATTTGATTGGCTTTTGGACATGGTCCTTATTTCGGGTATACTGCGGCTCATATTATCGCCATCGAGATGGGTGTTCATTACTGGGTGTTCATTACTTAGGTTTGTTATTCATGGACGCACTGACTGGATGTGATATAACATCTTCATTCTGCTCGGTTGGCAATAAAACAGCATGTGAGGTGTGGAAGTCATTCTCTGAAGCAAACTAGGTATTTCAAAGATTATCACATGTGCCAACATAGGGGACAGATGCAGACATGAAAGTTCTGGAGAGATATGTGGTTCTGCTTTACTCATACTCTGCTTTACTCATGTACACTGAAGTGAACGAAGCAAGATAACAACTGTTTTCCTATGGAAACAGAAAATTAGAAAGTATGCCCCCATGACATGCAGCCTTATGTCAACATGTAAACCAAACAGCGTACCAAGTAGGCCACATATGGGGATAAGCTTTGAAAAACAATCTTTCTCTTCCATATCCCTCGTAGTGGGGATGGAAACTAGATAATGGGGGCAAATGGGTGTCTTTATGGAGTTATCTCCCTGAAGCCTCACAAGGATGCAGAGAACTGATCAAGTGTGCCTGCAAAAAACGTTGCACTGAAAAATATCATTGTTATTAAGACAATCTCCCGTGTACACAGCTCTGTTTCTTTAGTAGAATACAGACATGTGGAGTGAATTATATAGTAAGTATGATGACTTTTAATTAACCTTACACTTGAGTTGTACAGCCTGGTTAGACATTCTTAAATACATATAGACTGTTAGTTTGAAAGGTAGAATCACATGGGCCTACACATATTAATAGATCAGTTATGTGGTGAAAGAGTGAAAAAACTTGGATGTAGAGAGCTCAGCCATACTTATGTTAACCCGATATATTGTAACCATGTCGACTTTCAACTAACATTGCACTTGAGTTGTACAGCCTGGTTTAATAGACATGTTTAAATAATACATAGAATCTCAGTTTGAAAGGTAGAATCACATGAGCATACACATATTAGGCCTAATGGATCAGTTATGTGGTGACAGAGTGAAAAAAACTTCGATGTATAACTTAGCCATAGTTATTTTAACCTAATATATTGTATCCATGCTGACTTTTAATTAACCTTAGGCTTGAGTTGTACAGCCTGGGTAGACATGCTTAGTTCATCGACTCTTGGTTTGAACTGTAGAATCACATGGGCCTACACATATTAATGGATCAGTTATGTGGTGACAGAGTGGAAAAAAACTTTGATGTAGAGAGCTTAGTACTTATGTTAACCTGATATATTGTAATTATGCTGACTTTTAACTAACCGTGCACTTGAGTTGTACAACCTGTTCAGGCCTAAACAATACATAAGACTCTTAGTTCGAAAGGTAGAATCGCATGGGCCTACACAGATTAATGGATCAGTTATGTGGTGACAGAATGAAAAAACCTTGATGTAGCCATACTCATATGTTAACCCAATAAATACTTCATATTGATGTTCCATTTTTTTTTTAAATCAATGGCGACCACCTTGAAACTTGTGTGCGACAGTATTATGTCCATGGATCTCCAAAACTTAAAATTTGCAACCAAAATTGAACTTCTTATTAAAAAATAACCAACGATATAACCAAAAAAGAGAATCGTATTTATTTCGATGGCGGCCATTTTGTATTTTTCGATTTTAGGATTGATCCCTTATTTTGACAGCGTGGATCCGGTCCTAATCGGATTCAGCATGCTCCGAACCCCCTATATGCAAGTTTCCATGCTTTCATCCGGAAGTGCACATGTTGGCCTCCAGATGTTACATACAGTAGTTGTTTAAACTCTGTTACGTGAAGTATTACGTGAAATTAACATTTCAAACCCAGCTCGCCATTAAATCATCTGGTTAGGGTGTCTTAATGATAAGAAAATTGACAATTTTAATGATTTTACAGTCCAGCTTTGTTTTACTTGAAATTTAGCAGCTATTTGTCAAGTCAAAATGAGCAGTAGTGTATCAGCGTATTGTTAATACCTGGTTTTAAAAAACGTATTTTTTTTTAGACCATGGCAACATGTTTTTTTTTGACCCCACAGATAAGACAAAATAGGTATCGGTAAATCCCGAGGGTGTGCACTGGCCCCCAGACTAGTGGCTGGAAAATGGTGAACCAATCTGGTAAAACAACTGAAAAGATCCTCCATAAGAGCCTTTTAGGTGTATTAGATAGTGATAGTAGAATGTGTAGCAATGGGTATGGTGATAACGGTGTTGGTGAAGATTACGTTCCGTATGATAGTGACAGTGGTGACAATGTTCTCAGATGAATTGATATCATTTCCTGTTATCAATTCTTCATTAATTGCCATTAATGAATACTGACAAACTTGTGATAATTAAAGTACAGTTACTTTTACATGCAGTTTACAAATCTTCAAAAATAGCATGTATTATTCTTTATTAAGAAGACTTTATTAATGTCGACCAGAAATGAGCTTCATACAAATAATATAGTAAGTGTTGTATTGATACCCCACAATTAAAGGGTGCCATTATAGCTATAGTTATATGCTAGCAATACAAAAAACATCCACTTTTATGTTGTTCATTAATGGTATTGTAAGTAATACAAACGTCTGTAGTACATATTTATAAGAGTGCAGCCAGTAGCGCACAATGTTTATACCAACCCACAAAAAATATCCTAGTATTTAACTGGTGCATATGATTATTAGTTTGAAAAGGAAATGCAAACGCAACAACCTTAAACAGTTATAGCATATTGCATTAAATTTAAATAAATAAACAAAACATTTATGACAGAAGAAAAAAACATCAATAGTTGTCTTGTACCTAAAAGGTGTATTATTAATAAAGATAAATTAAAAGCTGATGGTTGTACAGTCTCGCCTTGTTTTGAAATTCACCATAAATTAATTGTTTTAAATATTTTTGGAGTGGAAATGAACAGTTGTGTCACAACGTAATGTTATTATCTGGTCGCAAAAGCAGTATTTTTATTAATTAGACGCCGTTCTTTTAAATATGTTTAAAACATACGCAGTGCTACTTTTATTCTTGGGAGCATGTCTAAATCTTCCCTCTGGGTCTCAGCTATAAGAAAATAATAGGGGGGGGGGGGGGTGCATGGGGGACTATACTGGTCCCCAGACTATATCCTTAATAGTCTGTAATCGGTGGTTCTCTTCCTTCACTGCCGTAGTAGTAAAACATCATTTATTTCAGACTCGCCCTGTACAAAACAGGTCACAATGAAAAGTGACGAAAGACATTATCAATAACATTATATTTGAAGATGCACTTAGACTTTGAATATAAGTGCTTGCACTTATTTTCGAATACAAAATAATATTTAAGAAAAACGACATGCACTTATATTCGAACATGAAATTATCTTGACAAAAATATTTGATCATAGAAAAGCATCAATAATAGTACAGTTTCGGGAATACTTTATCACAGTAGATATATATCAAATATATTTTGCTATATCACACAGGCCCATGTTACACTATTGGCATCTCTTTCGTCACAGCTGACCCATCATAGCTGGAAACAGACCCGTTCATGTCCATACAGGTCTGAAGACGACAAGGGCAGATTTTTTCATTTGTATCATAACATTAGGGGGCCTTAAAACACACCACTACATTATTTGCTTTGTCCGACCACTACATTATACATTCTAAGTCGGGAATGGAGAGTTATTGTTGATCAAGTACAGACCAATTACCATGGTAGGCTTATGGTGCTATAATCAGTCAGGAGTGACAGAGCTGTTGATTATGAGGGATCCTCATTATGGTCGGATGTGTTTTAAGTCAGTTAAAACCCTCGGAGCACTACATTCTTAAGAATGTAGAGCTCCTCGGGCTTTATCATATACTTAGCGTTGTCCTGAAATGAGCTCTCACGACTAATGAAATAATTGTTTACGGCAGCCAAGGAGTCAATGAAACTACATTTCACTATTAGTTTGATCAAGCCTACAAATATGCGTCACATATCATGCATATGATAACAATCTGATATACATATATAATTTAAGTTTGAATATAAATTATCACACATATAAAAATGAAATGAAATGAATAGAGTTTTAGGCCACCTTTGTCCACATATAGGCTCAACTGGACAAGGAAAAACTCCTGAGGATGGTGAGATGAATGAGATTACACTGCCCTCCAGACACAGGATTCGAAATTCGCACCCTGGCGGTATGGGGCCGAGCTCGCTACGTCTCGGTCACGGAGGCTCCCCACAATATTGAATCTTCACGAGTGAGCAGAGAAGAAACATTTTGTTTCTTTGAAACTTGAATGTCAGAGCGGGGTTCGAACCCGGCTGCAATCTCCTACTTTCCAACCACGCAGCTACATGTATATCATTATTCTTAGAACTGGAGGGGAATTGTGACTTTTCAAGTAGCAATAATGTTTGGACTATGTTTTACGAGTTTTTTGCTGCCATTTTGAATATTGTTTTTTTTTTTTTATTATGACAGATTAAATGGAATTTTGCTTATGGTTTTTTTGACAGCCATTTTGAATTAAAAATCTTAGACTGCAGACCTCAGAATTCGGACTTCAAATTTCAGACATCAGAATTCCCCACTGAGCTTTTTAGCTCTGGAGCCAAGGGGTGTTTGCCTGTTTTTAATAGTAGACCACCCTGCCCAAAATTAAGCGCCCCTGAGAATTAAAACGTCCCCAATTTTTAACCGAATAAAAAATTACTTAATTTGGTGTTTTCATCTAGTGGAGTATATTTATCCGACTTTCCAAGCAGACAGCTATATCATTATTCTTATTAAAGAACTAGAGGGTAATTATGACTTTTCAAGTAACAATAATGTTTGGACTAAGTTTTACGAATTTTTTGTGGCCATTTTGAATTTTGTTGGATTCTTTTTAATATGACAGAATAATTGGAATTTTGCTTAAGGTTTTTTGACAGCCATTTTGAATTAAAATTTTAGACTTCAAACCTCAGAATCGGATTTCAAATTTCAGACATCAGAACTCCCCACTGAGCTTCTTAGTCCTGGAACCAAAGGGTGTTTGTCTGTTTTTGATAGAAGACCACCTGGGGCACATTTTTAGCGAGGTTGGAGATTCTGAAACCCGGCAGTAAATGAGATGTACAAGATTCTGTATAAAGAAATAAAACCGGAAAAAACAATTGCAATACTTGTGCAAGGACTTGCGCAAGTACTCACGCAAGTACTTGCGCACTTGCGCACTCTTGCATACTTGCGCACTTGCTCAAGTACTTGTGTACTTGCGCAATCACGCACTGACGGACTTGCGCATTTAAATTCAATTTAAATGCACAATTGCGTACTTGAGCACTTGTGCATTTGCATACTTGCACACTTGCGCACTTGCGCACAATCATACTTTCGTACTTGCGTACTTGCTCGCTTCCGCACTTGCGTACTTGCGCACTTGTGCACTTACTTGCAAGTACTTGCGCTCTTGCTCAAATACTTGCGAACTGGCGCACCTGTGCACTTCAATACTTGCGCACTTGCACAAGTACTTGCGCACTTGCGCATTTACACACTTGCGCACTGGGCTTTTGTACTTTTGAATAGAGAGATATTTGTTTGTCAAATGGAGCCACATTCAGGGGGCCCATTCAATATATTAGCAAGTCTATATGTTGGCTTAATGCTGTGTATGTGACGCTGGCCCAACATTAAACACATTTGGATTGACGTTTTGTGTTTGAATGGTATTGCAACTGTTAGTTTATTTGTAAAATGTAGCATTTAAAAGTGCTCTACTGTCCATATATAACGCGCAATGTTGGCTCAATGAAACATTACTGGATAAATGTATTTTAATTATTATATGGGGGCTTCGTCCGACATGCACATCATTCAACCGACATCAAGCCACATAGTGATAAAAAAAATCCTGAATAAATCCGGAAGAACAGCTGGGAGAAAAAGCACTACATTTTTTTAAATGAGCGGAATAAAAACGAGAAAGAGCCGAAGAAAACTCAATACTGACAATAAACCTTTTTTTTGGAAATGCAGACAAAAATATATAAAATATAACTAGATGGGGATTGGGACTTTCAAGTAACAATAATGTTTAGATTTGCTTTTAAGTGTTTTTTGGCAGCCATTTTGAATTTTGTTGGGTTCTTTTTATTATGACAGATTGATTGAAATCTTGATTATGGTTTTTAGCAGCCATTTTGAATTGGAATTTTAGATTTCAGAATTCGGGCTTCAGATTTCAAATTTCAGCGATCAAATCAATTTAACCTTAGGCATATTTCTGACCTACCGCACCAGACTAAGTTGTCAATTATCTTATATATCAAGGTTACAGTAATTACATTAGTTGAGTCAAAAATAAACAATATTTATCGAAATATTAAATTGCTCATTGCATAGTGCAGGCATATTCGCGCATTTAAATTGGCATTTCCATTTTTTAAATGCTATATCCCCCCGCTGTTACACATGATATAACATTACTCCAAACCTTCTATAATGGTCCATTATAATGATTAGACATGTATCGATTTTCGCTTCTGCTGTCACCACGTCGAGGATATTGCATTAGACAGTGTCAGTTGTTCGTCTGCTTTCTCGTTGTTCAAATTACTCCAAACCTTCTATAATGGTCCATTATAATGATTATACATGTATCGATTTTCGTTTCTGCTGTCACCACGTCTAGGATATTGCATTAGAAAGTGTCAGTTGTTCGTCTGCTTTCTCGTTGTTCAAATGACAATATCAAATCTAGGCAAGTTTACAAAAGCGTTTATTCAAGAATATGACAAAAAACATTTCTCACGTAAAGAAAGGTAAGAATAAAATATGATTATATTATATTTTATATACTATTTTGTACTTTTAATTTGTCTCTTTAAATAATGGCAAAAAAAATACATCAAACCTTATAGATAATAGGAAAGGTAAGTTATAATTCAACATGTATCGGTTATATTTTTGCATTAAAAGGATTAGTTGTGTGAATGGTATTTAACTTCTCAATCATAGCCATTAAATAGCCACCGTACAATATATTAGGGTTTTCACTTGTGCAGTTACAGTGTCACGAATGTTTGCTTTCCACAGAGTAATTTGGTCGTTTGCTTTCCCGTTATTCAAGTAGCTGCATTGTTTCTGCTCCCAAACAACAAGATTTAGGTATGTTTACTAACTTGAACTCAATAGAACAACAGCCATATCTTTTGTTTAAATAAAAGTGAAAACGAAAATGATTTGCACATTTATGTTATCACATTTTGTACATTAAATTTGTATTTTGTGAAAAATAAGTGTACTTCAATATATATAATAATAATGTTAAGGAAAACTCGGGTTTTCCATACAGAAAGTTGAAAAAAAATTGTTTATGTATATTTCATGCAAAATGTTTAATAACATTAAAATCGTTCAGCTAAACTAGCAGGGTCAAACGAATTCAAGAAGCAAATGTATTCAAGATTATTATTATTCGTTATTTTATTTAATTCCATTGTTTTTGAAAACCCATCTAGCCCTCAGCGTGATGATGGCCTAGCTACAGATGTAATATTACATTTTAAGATATTACGTGAACATATAGGTTCAAATGTATAATAAAACATTTCTTACGTGAGTAAAGTGGAAATATAAACTTAATTATTTCCTAACCCTTAGAGTGCAGGGATAGACTTTAGTCGTCAGAATCTGACGTCTGTAGACGTCAGATTCTGACGACTAAAGTCTATTCCCGCGCTGTAAGAATCAACGTATTTATCACGGCCGTAGGCCCTTAACATAGGTATTCAAATGAATCAGAAAGAGCTAAGACATTTATGATGATTTCAAATTGATTTCAAAACCCTTTGATCGCGATGTTTTTTTTACAAATTCATTCAGCGCTTTAAGAGTTAAGCGCAAAACATACCAGCGCCAGCGCGAGCGCCAGCGAAAAATATGAAACTCACTATTTTACCATTGCCAAAACATGCCATCGCGAAGGCGAAGGCCAACGGGAAATGCTTCAAAACTGTTCGATTTTCTTCGCGAGTCGCGCCGGTTTTCGCGCGCGAAATCCAGGCAGATGATGTCACTACCACAATCTGACCTCGTAAAAGAGAACAACGCCTCACATTTCGCGTCGATGTGTGGACAGTCAGGTGAATTTTGCGTCTTTCGTCGCGTCTCTCTCTGCGTGCATATTCCCTCTCGCGTTCGTGATGGTGTGTTTTGCACTTCAAACTATCACATTTTGCATCTTTTGTTTGTATTTTGTGTACAAAACTATGGTGAAAACCGATCACTCGTTACTTTGACATGATATAGACGCTTATAGATGTGGATTTATTCAACCAACAAACTCTCTGAAAATTGAAAGGCCATATGGCAAAATTACAACGGTGAAATTCAATTCTAAACGGTAAAAAGAGAGATAATACAAGCACAAATTTAAATCACTTTTTAAAATTTGCTGCACTTGGTTGTGAGGTCGCGCACGTGTCATCGAAATTGCCTCATTCAGAACATTAGTCGTACATGTACATATCCAATAATAACTACATATCCCTTTATTAAGGGATAGATATATAACTTTATTTGCGTATATCCTTATAATACAACAACTTGTTCTCCGCAGCTGAGCCCCAGAAAACACGAGGCATTAAACCAATGGTGGTATAATGTTGGGCCAACGTTGAAGACTGTGTATCAAGATTACTAGGTTCAATTTTTCGTGTTTGCTGGACGATCGATCGGTATTTGCATAATATTTGCACAATATTGGCCCAATTGCGTAGACACTTAGCCGACATTTCCCCAGCACCGGACAAATAATGTCACTTGAGTGAACAAGTGAACAAGTAGTTTATAACTGTTATCTTTATAAAGCAGTTGAGACTCGGTGTAGACTAAGATATATTAAAACTGTCATGGCTCATACAACTCGGTACCGATGTCGTGTAAGTACCAAAAAAACACGACCGCGACAACGCGACGTCTTATCTACAGTGCCCTTACAAGTTACAATACCGGGCCAATGTCCAAGACATTGGGCAAAGAATCAACCAGCAAGTATGCGTGGGAATAACACATCATATAACAATGCTGTTCAAACAAAGATGACCAACGTAATTAGATGACAAACATCACCGATTAACTGCGGGACATTATTATTTCATATATATTATTATGACAAATAATTTATAAAGCGATTCATCCCAAAAAATCGAATCGCTGTACATACTAAAAAAAAGGAAAAATAAAAGTAGACGAAATTATGCACAGGTTTACAAGACGCCATGTGTCTAGCGAACTAAACCGCCCTAAAATGTACAATATATATATATATATATACATTGCGTCAGGTCACCAGTAAGCAGCAGGTACATGTAAGTCAACAAATTGTTTTTTGGATCTGTCTATTTTTTAATATCGTGATTATCTAGTTTGTCATTTAAAGCTAGATATAGTGTCAGCAATTATAGCTGCAAATTAGAGAAAAAAATAATTGAATAGATTCAAAATGTCGCGTAAGGGTTAAAGGTGTGAGGTTACATAATGAGTCAATTGTAGGCATACGGTGGCTTTCGATAACCCTTTCCGTCCCCGAAATGTGATGACGGGCCGAGTATAAAACGGATATACGTGTATTATGGTAATACATTTGATATCACAGTCACCAGCAACTAAAGTGTGCCTGTTATCGCAAAACAATTCTGCCGTGCAAAGCCAAAAGTCAGTTCTGTTTACTTTACAAGTAAGTAGATACTGCCTCTTGGATTTTGAGGGCAAAATTGTGATCCGTGTCCGATGGGTTAAAACAATAGTGTGCTAAGTGACATTTTTGGCCTTTAGAATAATAACCAGCTAAGTCACCCACCGCACATGGTCTATCCCATATTAAAGTAGCTCATTAAAAACAGCCTCAACTGTGCGAGATAAGATACAGATTGTACAATTTAAAGATTTTCAGTGTAATCTATATACATGTAGGTCCTACATAAATTTTCACGACCCAGGCTTTACCAGGCTCTACCTTCCAGAGTATATTTAATAATGGAGGGAGCACAATTTTACATTTTTTTTATAAGCACATGTTAATTTATTATGCGAGATAAAGATACATTTTGAATTAAGTGGGGTATAGTATAGTCTGGGCGTGTGGGATATATATAGTCTGCATGGTAGCTCCCAGATTATACCCAAGCTATAGTCCAGACTATATCCGGGCATAGTCCAGTTAGGGGGGTTAATCTGGACTGTTACACCGGTATGCAATTTTATTTTAATAAGGATAAATTATACATTGGTTTTGAAATTTGGGACAGCTAACCAATATGTAAAACGACCAATATGCATATGTAAAACTGACAAACTTAATCACCAACGCAAACCATTATATATTTCTTATTTTCAGATTGTCACATTATTTAGAAATATTCCTGTTTGAATATGATCAGCACACAATTTCTATACGTAATTCTGCTATTTCTACCACTTCACCACAGCAAATTTTTAACAGCTACTCGTAATAAAAATAACATTTACCAAATAGAATTTTTAATAAAAGATACAGATAAGTGTATGAAGCATGAATATCTTGCTGCTTCGCTGAGAGTTTTTATCAAAGCCTTCAGAACATGTTTACTTGAACAGAATAAACACTGCACTACAAGGGGATATACACTTCTCAGGAATATGCCAAGTACAAATACGCATCAATATTGTACACATATTGTGCTGGAGAACAACTACCATTATACATCTCCAATGATCATACATAGTCATTTACTCTCCGGGTATATCATTCTTGTTGACTTTGTTATATTTGATTTTGAATGGCAAGAAAATGACGGGATACATGGATTGTTAATTAATCACAAAAATTCTGAAGGCATAAAATACTCCAATTTTTTTCACGGGAAGCAATTGCCATGGATAACTCTAATTGATAGCAATAAAGTCACAATAATAATCAAGACCGTTCTATACAGAAAGTATAAACTTAACTTATTTTATAGCAGCCACAAATGGTTTTGGTTATTTCGCATACACAAGGTTGACAACATGGCAGTTAGTGGAGTAAAACCTATAACAACACAGCTTATCTGCAATACAACCACGATATAAGATTGAGCGTTTCCAATACACAGTGCTCGCATTGGGCCTCCAGAAGCTGAATATTATAGTTTCAGCTACACAATCAAACACAAAGCTTACAGTGCATGATGGCCCAGGACATTTAGCAAATATTCTAATCCAGATGAACTGTATCAGGACGTGTGTGGATCAACATGTTACTACGTCAACGTTTAGTGCCTACATACAAATTGATATGTTGGCATTTTATCAGTTTGATAATATTACAATTGACGTTAAAATACTTGAAAACACAGTATATCCAATATGTAGACATGACAGCAACAAACATATTTATACACAGTTCAGTAAAAAACAGAACAATATCTGCAGAATTTACATTCGTGGGAGTAAGGCATCTGTTGCTTTGAGAGTAATTCAATTTATATTTGATGGTGCTAGAACAGCTATATCTGACCATCGGCGTGATAATTGTCAATATGGTGGTATATATTACTTCTCAGGTAAGTTACATTTTAAACGATCGGCTATGATAAGAATTTGCGAGACCAGATCTTATTTTACTCTGGCTAGCAAGGTCAGATATTTGATGGATTAGTGGTCTCGTTCAAAGGATATTCTAAGCGCTCTATGTTGGCATATGCCATATCATCAACATGTATACGATATGAATTAGAATTATTCGGTGATCCTTCCGTCACATCTCAGCGAATAGTAACGGTAGATGATACCGCACAATGTCATAATTATATATGCCCACCACTACAGACTTCATATCAAACATTTTGTAAGATTTCACTGCGTTCTTCAGGCGGATCTTTGGGAATCATTACACTTAGAATAGCACAATCTGATACCATTAATACATGTATTCCTGAATATAGCTCTGAGAAAAATGATCAGCTGATTCAGGTACGAGGAATAGAGATAAATAACTGGCCACTTGGCAAGAAGCAGGCATTTAATATATTTCGCAAAATAAAGGAGCCTATTACATTTAATTATCAATACCTGCTAAGTGTGGATATATCATCTTCATTTTTTTGCTCTCAATTTGACAAAAGGAAACAGACAAGCATTATGTTTATAACTTCCACCTGCAAAAGTAATGATAATGATAGAATTGTGGTGACTTCCACCATAAATAACATACACGCATTAAAACCTGACTGCTATGGCAAGTTTTATACTTTCAATTCAAAAGCCAATGCATTGCTATTCAAAGAAGACAAACGTAGATTTTACAATGGTTTCTTTGTGGTGTCAGTGTATCACGCAGATTGTCCCCAACAATGTAGACGCCATAAAATTATACTGCGAGTGTGGCATAAAATGAGCAATCGTGTGTATGAATATGTGACAAATATTGGGGAAAAAATTCAAACAGTCCTGTATCATAATGGTTTGCACATGAAAATCATAGGTCCTGAATATCCCTGCCATTTTCTTGAGGCCTGCAGCAATGTGCGCGTGTCGTTTGATGAATACGATCTGAAGTACAAACTACACAATAAATTTACATGGAGATACAATGAAAAAAAGCATCAGTACTTCAAAAGACGGTATGAAAATATACAACTCATAACACATTTCACATAATGGTATTTAAATATGAAAGTGTAATCATACCACCACCCCTTTGTGATTCTACAAGTTTTTTAGTGCAAAAGCAAAGGTGTATATATACTCGCATAATAAGCAGTACAATTTGAAAAATCTACAAAATCTGTTTTTTAATTTGTTTTGAATATATATTTACATACACATTTTAAATTTAATGTTACATGTGAAGCTATATCATAACGCTAGCATTACTGACGTTCAAGTTGTAGACCTACACATTATTTTCGCAGATTGATATCCTGGAATGAGGCACAGCAGATATGTGTTTCGCATAATATGAGTTTGAGCCATTTTGATGGGGAAATGGGCCATAGCTTCAGTGAGCGTAATGAAGCAGACAAAGTGTAAACAGGGGACGTGTTCTTTGTCGGTCTGAAGAAGGACAATAAGGTTTTATATCACGCCATTTGAATATAATTTTCCTAATAATGTTTGAACTTATACAATTCATTGTGAGACCAATCTTAAAGATCTTCCACCTTCAGCCATTCTCCCACAACAGTTGTTATACACTATAGAGTCATATTACCTGCTTACCAACCTCGGAATCGCAACAAACATTTGAACCTTGGTGATAACGCCTTCCTGACAGCAGAATACATTACTTGTTACTTGGAAGCCATTTGACCACAGCCTCGCCCTGAAATGGAACTAATTATTTTTGAGTGAAGTTAATTCTTTAGATATTAAATATTTAAAGCTATACACAATTATGACGATGTTATTCAACCTTCAGACGAGCGTTATTCTTCTCATTTTGTGTATTATCTTATCTATAATCATAAAAACACAATGTGGCTAGGAACACTGAAATAAATCCCCGAATCCCACAAACAAACATATATAAACCAAAACTAGTTTTCATTTGCTTTAGGATGGGAATGATATCTCCCAAATCCCAACGTCGGGCTTCCTACGTTTGCAATATTGACAGATTGAACACAAAAACAACACTCACTCACTCACTCACTCACTCACTCACTCACTCACTCACTCACTCACTCACTCACTCACTCACTCACTCACTCACTCACTCACTCACTCACTCACTCACTTGTAATCTGGTAATCTCAAAAATAATATTTACAAAATCTTCGCGCACACACATGTTGTAGTCACCACTTGGTGTAGTCTTGGTAAAAGTAACATAAATGTACATCGTTATTATACCGTGTGTATCTAATCATATTATTGTGATTTTTGTTACATTTAGGGACATTTTATCTCATGGATGGATAAAACAATTGTGAGGCGAGCTTTCTGGTTTGACCCAGCTATGAGACATTCAACTGTCAATTTAACAGTCTACAGTCAAACGGTGCCTGTTTATGGAAGGAATCTGTTCAAGAAAAAGCGATATAAGCAAAGATACGTTGAAAAACAACCCGAGATTTCGCAGTTTAAGAACTGTACGGCAATGATGAATGATAAGCGATTTCCTCTCACTTTATATATCTCTTGGTTTGCTGTGGCATGTGATGAACCATTCAATGCTACTTTTATCTGTGAATCACCAACAGGAGTTCAGGGCTCCATTAATCATTATATAACTTCTAATTCTAATTGTGATAAAGCTTGGTTTCAGCTCCATGATAACTGTTTTAAAATATTTGCAAGCTCATCACCTGTAAATTATTACCAAGCTCGTAGCAAATGCGGTGCACACAACAGTTTTATGTTAGATATAAGTGCTGTAGCATGCTCAGCACGTGCCAGAACGGAACTTTTCTTTTATATTGGTTTTGCTATAAATTTAGTAAGGAACTCGTACGCCGCAATAAAGCTAAGTCACCCTATCCGTTCTTTAAGCGATCGATAATTGACAGTCATAATGTCTGGCATGGTGCCTGTAGCAAAGATTAAAAGGCATATATTCAATTTACTCCATAGTCTGTTTTTGAAGAAAGCTATTTTTGTAAATATGAACAAAAAATGTGGGGTTGTGAAGGAGCGTTGGGTGTCTGATGATATCATGAATTCCAGCCTTCTACTCCGCGATTGGCGCGCCCTCTATCAAGAGTGTGATGAACCTACTGCTTTCATCGCTGTTATTTGTGAGAAGCCAAGCAAACCAATGACTAAGAATTGCCAAAATGCTTATTTTGAATGTGATGACAAGACTTGCATATTATCAGTAAATATGTGTGATTCCTTTAATGACTGCGTTGATGGAGGAGACGAGGCTTCGTGTCTCGATGAGGTGTGGACGAAAGATGACTTCAGTCTGATAAATGATACCTTGTATCTACCGTGTGTGTTATACCAACATTGTGAATCCTCCATGTTCACATTGGTGGCTCCTGTAAAGATACACTCTATCTGTGACGGAATTAAATCACATAATCTTACTCTAGATGAGAGTGAAATTTGTCCATGGAAACCTTCTCAAACTATTGATCAGTTGGGATTTGTGGTAAATTATATAGACAAAGGACTGCTGAGAAAGGCAAATACTACTCTTTTATCACTGGACGATTTGGCTATGACTGACTTTGCTAATGAATTCCGATCACACGAATCCTATCTCACCAATATCAACAGTTTTGTTCCTACATACAGAGAATGGGCTTATAATTCGACAACGTTTACTCGACATCTTACAAAATGTGGACAAGAAGGAAAGGTAGTTACTACAGCACAAATGTGCAAAATATACCCAGAAGACAAGCAATGTGCATGAGTTATCAGAAGCAAAATATGCAAAGATATCATTTGTCCTGGAATGTTCAAATGTAAGAATTATTATTGTGTCGCCATGTCAGCAGTGTGTGATGAACAACCAGATTGTCCATATGGAGAAGATGAGAGTTTTGGTGTGGACTTTATTTGCCATGGCACACTTAAATGTAGGGGTGAGTCCAAGTGTATCGGGTGGGATCAAGTATGCAATGGCAATATAGACTGCACACGTTCATATGACGATGAGGTTGGATGCACTCAGTGCAAATGTAACGGTTATATATTATATTGTATATTATATACAAAAACAAATCATTAGTGGATTACAAATATACAAAGCTATGATTTTAAGAGGCAGCCAGAGAATTCTGGATTTAGACGCCATCTTTAGCATCCCAACTATCTATTTAGATTTTTCAAATTGTGATATTTGCTATTTCTCTGCGGGAAATGATGCACATCTGTCTGCTCAGCATATACTGTTTAGTGATTTAAGTGGCAACTATTTAAATGACGTTAGATTTCTTTCTGGTGTAATATTTTACAATATAATACTTTTAGATATGAGCAAAAATGTTATCACAATATTTTTGAATGACGATATTAGTTTACCATTCCTTCAAGTGATTTATCTGATCAACAATCCACTT
The DNA here is from genome assembly GCA_964017125.1 of Flabesymbios commensalis. NCBI lineage: Eukaryota > Metazoa > Annelida > Polychaeta > Terebellida > Flabelligeridae > Flabesymbios > Flabesymbios commensalis. The sequence continues at coordinate 14,625,951 of OZ024914.1, read as the reverse complement.
AATATTATAACAATTACGAAAAATCTAGCATCAGTGAAATTTTTTGATTTACAAGGTGTCCGTTATAAGACCAGTCTGATAAATAGTTTAATACTTATTGAACATGATACGCTTCAAATTGTAGTGACAGACTTTAGTATGTGTTGTACATTTCCAACTAATGTGAAATGTGATTGCAAATGTAGCGATCAGCGATGTTATGGTATTATTAATGGTGTGATAGCGAAAATTATATATCACATTCTGGTTTATTTTGTCAAGCACACTATCAATTGTTGTAATAATCAAATTAATACGGCAATTAGTGGCAAAACAAAAATGGAAAAATTGCTACAGCAGAATTAAGTTGAGCCACGTAGTTTGTGATGTGATGATCACTTTCTGTTTATTTGTTCTAAGCTGTATTGACATGAAGAATGTTCATCTGCTACAATGGAGACATGGTGCTGTTTGTTTTTCTATACATGTCAGTATTTCAATTTCGTTAGGATTATCTTCATTCTTCAAAACATCATCCTTAGTTTTAGTAGCTTTTAGAATAATGTATCCGTTCAAGCATCAGTGTCGGTGGTTCAGGTACACTAAAGTAGCAGCATTTATGTTCTGGATTTGAATGATAAGTCTCTTTGTGATGATTACTATGCGTACACATATTTCGCAAAACACTCCCACGGTTGATAAATTCTGCTCGTTTTGTGATTGTCATACACAAAACTTTGGTAACATATTTCCACTACTTGTTTGTCTCATTGATAGCATTATCATCCTAATTTTTGTTGCTGTAGTTAGCAAAACAGCGCTTGTCTTACGTGAACAAGTTTTGAGTTGTTAATACTCTTAGTCCTATTAGAATCGTAATTAATCTCTCAAAACATCTTTTTCCACAATTGATATTTACAGTGACGTTGTTATTAGTAATCCTAACTAAGTTGATGAATTATATGTATTGGCGAGATTATTGCTTAGTTGTGGTAGCATTTATATTTACCAGAAATACATTTTTAGGGTCAATGTTTAACTTATTGATGTAGATACATGCTGTAGCACTTACTGCCTTATTATTGTCTTACATTGACACCATACTAACTGATGATTGATAGTAGCAGTATCAGTGGCGAAATCTTCATCATCATCATCATCAGCAGCAGCAGCAGCAGCAGCAGCAGCAGCAGCAGCAGCAGCAGCAGCAGCAGCAGCAGCAGCAGCTAAATCAGCAGCAGTAGCACAGGTGTTAGCAATGGATATGGATATATTTAACCCTTCAACTGCCGGCCACGCTATATTCGTTTCTGCTTAATTTGTTATTAGCACATTAAACATCAGTTTTTGAACAAAATAAAACGTGATAGAAATCAACAAGATTTCAAAATCTCTGACCTCCATCATGTCAAATTTGAATCATTTTCACTCATTCAAGTGAGTGAAAATTTAAAAAGAAATAACTTTGTGGGTAAAGGATTAACTTTAGTCGTCAGAATCTGACGTCCGTAGACGCCAGATCCTGACGTCCAAAGTCGATCCTCGCACTGTAAGAATAAAACATATTTCTAATGGCCGTAGACCCATAACATAGGTATTCAAATGGATCAGAAAGAGCTAAATGAGATATTTATAATGATTTCAAATTATGGTCTACATAAAAAAATCAGCGGTTTAAGGGTTAATGTACATGCTAAAACATTATCTATTTACAAACAAAGCTATTTTTGGAGAAAAATGTTCCTTTTGGTCTGGTTGTGAGCTCTTTGTAGTGCACACTACCATAGATAGCACTACACATTCTTTGAACAGTTTGGAGCACTGTATATGCACAATCTTGATGACAAAAAACATCCGACCTGACCATGATTCGAACCCACTACCTCTGAGTTTCGAGCCACAAATAGATCGAATGAGTCATCGGGGCCGGCATACTACCACTATAATAATACCGATTAAATCAGGGAACCATCTCCAATATTCACAAAAAAATCTCGGTCGAAACGTCGGTCGACGCAGATTGAGTTCAGTTTTCTGACCGTAATAAACTCAAATTAGCACGGGAAAAATGTAATTAATGGGGTTTCAAACCACCTGTGTGCTCATATAGGCTAAACTGGGCCAGGAGAACCTCTTGAGGATGATGAGATGAAACTGCCCTCCAGATTCGAAAATTCGAATTCGAAATTCGAGCCCCTGCGGTCTGAGGCCGAGCACGCTACCTCCGGTCCCGGAGGCCCCCACAATATTGAATCTTTGCGAGTGAGTGGAGAAGAAATATTTTGTTTCTTTGAGACTTGAAGGCCAGAGTGGGGTTCAAACCCGCGATCCCCGACTTTCCAAGCAGGCAGTTTTAAACACTGCAAATGTATCTATATGAATAAAAATGTTATCGCTATTAAAAAAAGGTAAAATAATAAATGTAATAAAATAACTGTACTCAAATATTATGTAACAATAATAATAATATTACGTAAAAAAATTCCAATGTATTTACGTCAGAGACCCAGGGGTTCAGACAACCCGATAATTTATCACCGTTTTCATTCTATATCTATTTATCTGATCTGGAAAGTTCCCTTAGTTCAAAATACAGTAGTTTATCAAATATTTCCGAGCTAACAGAACACGATGACGATTTGCACGTGTAAATTAAAATGTGAATTATATTGTATGCCGATGGCACATGCAGTTATTCTTGCAGAAGCACCAGATTAATATTCAATTTGATGCCATGGTATCGCACTGTAACATATGGGAATTAAATATCAATACCAGCAAAATAAAAGTAGTAATATTCTCAAGAGGAATAATTCGAAAATATCCAGCTAAAAAATCTAACTAACTAAAAAGTCTAACTATCTAAGTTCAAACAATAATGTCATAGACGATTTCACGTACCTTGGTATTGTATTTAATTACTATAAAATTATTTAAAATGCAGTAGATCTATGTTTTTACTTTTTCTTTTTTTTCACTTTAAAAAAATACTGGTTGTTATACATCTAGACCTTTTTAACAAGTTTGTCACACCAATACTAATGTACGGAAGTAAGAATTGGACTTTATTTGAGATATTGTAAATATGTAATAAATGTTGATAAAAACATTAAATCTTCGATAGTAAATTATAGCTTCGCTATCCATTGAAGATAATTTATTGCATAAAATGTATTATCTCTCTATTTATAATTCATTTAGGCTATTTTTTTGTCAAATCCACTGGATTTGTATTTGTTTGGCGTGATCACTATAAAAAAACTGAAATAAAAAACAGCAACAGCATGAATGTTGCTACCAAACTTTGTCATAATTTAAACATAAAGTTAAAATAGCTACTAATCCGAGTCTATGTTTTTGCTCTGTGGAGCTTTCGAGCTTATCACAAGCTCATCCCCAGCACGACTGATCAAATCCTCGTGGTCACATGACCCCCAGGCTGGAGGTCATGTGACAGCAGCTCATTAACGATTGGTGGTTTCTTACTGATACGGAGATACGTGTGTTGGAGAGAAGGCTTAAAGGTGATCTATCACCCCTTATATAGTATGAATAAATTTGTGACACAAGATGGGGCACAAGTGTTTCCTTATATGGGGTGATTGGCTATCATGTGACCCTCTGAGAGGGTCAAATGATAGCCATTCACCCCCATATAAGGACATAATTATTTAGACCATATAAGGGGTGATAGATCACCTTTAACTTTGCAGTTGCACAGTAATCCATCCCGGCCAAAGACTATAATCATCAGTGTAGATCGCCAACCCCCGCCAAAGCACAGAGTCTACGTGCTGAAGTGATTAAATGTGTCCAGAAGGTGAAAAGACCTCCTAGTAACATCACATTAACGGAATACAAGGCTCTACAGTCTTTGAGAAAGGATGAGGCTATCACGATCTCCCCTGCTGATAAAGGTAGAGCTTCTGTTATCCTTAATCATGTTGATACTGAAGATTTTGACACGAAAATGCAGGCCCTACACCACCTACACTAAGTTAAGTAAGGATCCTACATGTGTTTATAAGCAACAGCTAATTAACATCATAAACACTTGGCAAGAAAACAATCCCATTTCTGACTACCCTAAACGTACGATACATCCCACCAGTGAGGAAGTACCTAAAGTATATGGTACTCCTAAAATACACAAGCCTACAGCCCCACTCAGACCCGAAGTCTCGAGTATTGGAAGTATCAGCTACGGTGAATTAAAAAAATACGTTGTAATTGTGTGGATAATTTGCAAGCACACAGTGTTTTTTTGTGCGTGGCATGAGGTATAGTTGTGATGTGAGATTTTTGAATGGATACAAAGGGTGAGAAGTATTTGTGTCTTTTCTGTGAGATCTGGGCAAGCTTGACCTTTTTACACACAAAACGGTACTTGTTAGCATGCTATTTTTGGACATGTGTTTGAAAAAGGACAGCTTATGCTTTGTTATAGTGTATCACATAGTGGGGTATGTCCGGACCAACATGGTGAATTCAGCCCTTATAATGTTGGCATTATAGTTACATGTGTTTCAATGGGACTGGCATTTGGGGAGGTGAGAGCATGTGTGTAAAGGGTAGTGATGCAGATTTGTGATTATATATTATAATCTTTCTGCTGTTAAATTCAAAGAAAACGTATTTATTCCGTGTTTAATTGTAGGCCTATTTTTATAATCGATGCAATAAATTATTGTATAAAATTGTGAATAAAATATACATTTAATGAAAACAGGCCGATTTTCATGATACCAGTGCTTTATAAAAGAGCGCCCAAAACAACATCAAGCTATATTGCTCAGAACAACTTGATGCTCCATTGTTATTTAAAACAAATAAACAAAAAAGAAATTAAATTTGTATGCTAACTAGTTTGTGTGTAAAAGGGTAGTGATGCAGTGTTGTGATTATATATTATAATCTTTTTGCTGTTAAATGCAAAGAAAACCTGTTCATTCTGTGTTTAATTCTTATAATCGATGCAATGAATTAATCTGTAAAATTGTGAATAATATATATTTAATTGATGACTAGATGTGACATCTGTGAGATAAGAGGCGTGTTTCGAGTGGTAATTCGTAGAAATGATGCTTTCCTATGGTACTTTAATTTGTTGTATCGGTAACATATTTATTTGATAATGTGGTTTACGGACTTTTTTAGTCAGATTTTCGACCAGGCGGCAGGGAAAAAAATAAAATAAAAATACGTCATAATATTTTTTAAAGATTTTTGTCAATATTCTGGCCATAAAAATTAAAAAAAATGATGAAAAAAACAATTATTCAGTTATGTTCAACTTTTAAGGCGGACGGCAAAATAAAAAAAAACCTTCTATTCTTGAAAAAGTTTTTTTATAGTTAGTCCAATGGTTATTTTTAAACCAGATGGAAGGCGAATTTCAAAGGTGAAATCGTGTGTAATTTCCAGCCACTTTCGCCAGCGTCTAAAGCGCTGGTATGGACCGTATTTATTTTAATAAGCGCCCATATTCCAATAAATGACCCTCGACCCCCCCTCCCCCCCCCACCCCTGATTTAGAGACAAAATCGGCGATCCCGAAGTAATAATCGCACCAATCAGTTTTAGTTTGGCCAGTTAGCTGGGCCCATGTAGGCTACTCAAACCGCCCGATGTAGCATCAACAAATTTGGTCAATCCGACCCTAAAGGTTACGTTTATGGCCTTCTCGTCATGACACAGATTTTAGATGCGTGCGCAGCTTGATGCGCATGTGTTTGTATACTTCCTGTCTGTTTATTTTTGCTTGGACTGAGATATATGTCACGATTTTGTAATGAAGAAACAAAAACACCACTAACGTAGCGAACGCACTTATGTACTACAACGACTGCGCCGTTCGACAATAGTCAGTTTGATCAGTATTAATCTTAACAGTATCAGAATAGGAGTTCCCAAACTCCGAGACCCAGCATTAGTCTGTCTGAGTGCTTCAGACAAAAAATTGGCCTACTATTTTGTAAACACAACTGTATTGGTTTTCTTCATGGGCTAGAATCCTAAATGTCCAGGATATAATTATTGAAAGAACCAAGGAGACAAGTATATCTTCAACGTGTAGGCCTTCCACCACCATCGCCGGTGCTGGCCATTATCCATGTTGTGACATCTACTGATAAGTCAGTGTACGCGTCTGTACGACGTACTGGTACACACAATGTAGGCCTACCCACACAATATCGGGTCACTGCTGGGCTAGCGTCGCAGCCCATTGCTGGTTCAATGCCGGTCAATCGTACTCAACGATGGCCCAACATTGAAACATAATTGGTCTGACTGCCATACAGGTGCACTGACGCTATCCCCGGGAAGGCCACTAACTGGATAACACGATACATTAGCCCAATTGTGAAATAATGTTGGGCCACCGTCTGCGACGCTGGGTCAACATTATTTCAACTAAAACCCTTTGAGCTCTTAACCACGAATATAGTCGTGAATATCTTTTTTTTCTGAAGATTTTTTTAAGAAGTACTCAACCGAGGGACCTCAAACGTTATATCGGACATGTTCATAACGACTAGTGTACAGAAATGTCAACCGTTTCCCACACGCAGCACCCCTCTTTCCCCTAAACAGGACGCAAACTGAGGCAAAATAAACTTGATAGGCTCCTGGCATGCGGCCAGGCCTAATAATATATTTATTTTCAGAGGCTGAATCTGCCTTGGGGCCCTGCCGCAGTGTTGGGGCAAGTACATCGACTCAGTACTTGAGTACAAGTACAAGTACATTAAAAATGTTCATTTACACGTACAAGTACAGGGTTTTGCGAAATGTACTTGGGTACGATTATCAAGTACCAAGTACAAATGTATAATGTAACGCATAAAAATATACCGGTAAATGCATAAATTAAGAAACAAAGGTCATACTGAGTTGAATAACTTATTTATTCATTGCATATTGGAGTATTGAATTATATTAATAGTGAATGTGGGATCAATAAAGTGTTTATAATTCATTGCATATTGGTGTATTGAATGACATTCACAGTCAAATTGAGCTCAATAAATAGTTGTGTATTGAATGATATCAACAATCAATGCGAGTTCAATAATTTGCTTATCCATTGCATATATGACTACAGAATGATATTATAAATACAGTTATTCATTTATGTGAATTACATCCGATGTCATAAATATACGTTTTTGAAACGTTTAATCGCCCCTGCGTAGTAATATCACACAAATAGGCCTATACAATGTAACAAACATAATATATTTAATAATAGAATGTTGTGCAAAACCAAAAGACAGCATCTGTTCACAGCTTATGCTCTTCTGGATAAAACATATAACATGAGTGAGATATTATGGAATAATATCAGATATAGAATTATGCGACATTTCATTGACTTAAACTCTGACATTCATATCATAAAATGCAATAATGTATTAGCCATCGGACACATAAAACATATATTCAAAAATAATTTGACCAACGATTCTAAGTGAAATAATACACGAAACGTTACACAACATAGACAATATTAATAAGGACTAATAGTGTACATTCGTCCTATTCTAGCAAAAGTATTTTTTTTAAATCGCCAACAGTTTTTGCTTGTCTGTACTATTGACTCGAAGAGTTCTGTATCTTTGAACCCTTGTAGTACAAGCGTCGTGTGTGCTTTATCTAATGGTACTAGCCAACCACACTCGGGACATGTTTTCTCCTTATAGAACTTCCATTTGGGTATAAAACTGTGTATAAATTACAAGTTCAAAAATTATGTACAGAGTCTGTACATAATTTTTGAACTACAGACAGACAGATAAGTTTCCAGTGAATATGCATTCCAAGTAAATATTTGATAATAAAGTAAACGCTTTATAACCTAACAAGCAGAAAGCAGTGGCCCCATCACCGATACACAGCGTTGAAAAGTTAGATTAAATTATTTAACCATCCATCGTGTGAATAATTATACCGAAGCATTATTGTAAGAGCGGCTCCAGTTAAAGTTCACTTCTGTCTTCGGGAGCATCATGGTGAACGTATGCTTTGCGATAAACTAGAGGGGACCAGAGCTCTTGTCTGAAGCCGAGCACTCCACTAAACAAGTATTCTGTAACATAAATAATGCATACAATGAAAACAACATCTTACATTCATTTAGTATTAGTTAGATATATATGAGTATTTATTATAAATATTTCCTATTTATTTTGTTTGGCTGGCGATCAAACACGATAGACCTACTGTTAAACCACCGCCTGAAACATCGACCCAATGTTGTTAAATACTTTATCGATATTTATTGGCTGTAAGGAAATTATTGCAGAATTTCAATCTACCACTCGACGCAACCAAAAATACCTATTATATAACTCACTTGTTTTTTATGCTAGTGATTTGAAATAAAGTACATTATGTGTGTTTCGTGACGGTCAGTTTTATTTGTACAGAAACGATTTTCAATATAGTGTGGTTATTTTAAAAAAGCCTAAATCCAAAATCGACATATTTCTGAAAGTGATAGAAACTCATCATGCAAGAGAATGCTAAGTGATGACAACAATAATACATAATACATTATTACATTAGTTTTTTGCATGGTAATAGGTAAAAAAACTAAGACGACAAATCTAAGAGGCCCACTTTGTCATCTTTGCATAACATTAATTGACTTGGATTTCACGAGTGTGTTATGTTCAGTTGGTACTTCTGTGAACGCAGTTAATATAATTTAAAGAAAACATTGCTCCTTGCAGTTTACAGGCAAGTGGTATAATTCTAGTTCCACTTCTGATAGCTAGTTTTGGTTAAATATATTATACATCATTGACATGCATCAATTACTATCGAAACTATACATGATAACTTGAGAAAACATTCTATGATAGCAGTAAACATCTCTGATAGCAGTAAAGCTACTGCTCCTAAGGTCTTGATTTTTTTACAGATAATGCATTATGCTAAAAATAATCACCATAGAAAAAAGCGAATGCATTTTAACTTGACTGAGCATGTTCTTGCTTGGACTCCTTCAAATATAAATATTAAAAATAATGTTCTCAGCAATATTTAGCTGAATTTACCCCACATAACAATTGGTTTTTTTGCCACTGTAAGAATTCTTTTTTTTTCTACATCATTTTTTACCAAACAGTTACAAGGTTATGTGCACATACATATACAAATACGAGGTTATATACAAACATTGACATATTTAGTATTTTCACAGTACCAGCGTTGTTGATATGGTTTGTATTTTTTTATTCCTGCTGCACATCAGTGTTTGTTTTTGAAATTTTAGTGACGCCACTAACCATTGTTTTATTTTTTGATTGTGTATCCAATAATTTTCAAATTTTATACAACATCTTCTTTTCCATACAATCCACGTGGCATTTGAAATAAAGAAATTTACAATTTGTTTCTCATTCATACATAAATGTTCATTCAAACATCCTAACATTACATCATTTTCAACATATTTATATATATTATTATTAATATTTACATTAATCAGGTCAATGACACATTTCCAAAATTCTTTAATGGTCTCACAATCACATAAAACATGCATTAATTCTTCAGAATCACATTCACATAACTTACATAGCCCGTCGGATTTATTCATTTCTAACAATTTTTTTTCAGTCATCACACAATTATTTAGATATTTTCAATGAAACTCCATTGTTTTCTGAGACACAAGGATGAAGGGTTCTTTACTATATACAATATCCCATTCTATATAATAGGCTTCCCAAAATTCTTCGTTTTTAGATTTTGATATCTAGCCTGCAATTAGATTACCCACATCCTTTTGTTCATCATGTTTACATATATTCAAGTCCACCCACGTTTCATTTGTATCCTTGATAAATAAACTATTTTCCAAATTAAGTTTTACTTCTTCAAATCTACGTAAATGTTGATCTTCATTCTGTGTGACAGGCTGGAAGTAATTTGAAATTGTGTTTACACTGACCCATGGAAATTTGTCATGTGGTAAATCTTTCCACATATGTAAGCATGATTTATAAAAATGTGGGATACAGTGCTCACTAATGGGCTTGTTACATGTTACTTTTGCTAAAAAATTTAATCGTTGGGCACATAATATGTTTCTAATATTCGGCACTCCTATGCCTCCGGTAATTTGCTGTCTCCTACACACATCTCGCTTTACCTTATCAGGTTTACCATCCCATATAAAATCCCATATCGCCTTTTCTGCATTAGTGATCACATCTTCAGGTACATGCAATGTATTAAAAGCTTATAGTAATGTACTAAAACTAACTGATTTTACTATATACGATTTTCCATATAATGTTAAAACGTTTTTTTCCACAAAGCTAGAATATTTTAAGGTTTGTCAATTTTGTTATCCCCTAAAAATAGTATCTTCAATTTGTATGCCATGATTCACCCCAAGAGCTGCGATCTTTCCTATAGTCCACTTTATTTTGTCACATACATGTTCAAGGCCTTTTAAGATACCAAGTGAAAGGCCGTATAATTTATTAAAATTAAAGACTGCACCTGATGCACGCTCGTACGTGTGTAAATGTTGAAACCATATGTCAATTGATTTTAGGTCACTTATATCACATTGGGTATCATCTGCGAAAAGTGCTATTTTTACTTCCCCAATTTTTATTCTATTTTTATCGCAAATTGTAATCCCTTAAATATTTTCGTCTTCTTTCACTTTGCTTGCTAGAGGTTCACATGGTAAAATATATAAATATGGACCGAGCGGAAAGCCCTGTCTTACTCTCCTTTCAATTTGTATTGTTTCACTGAAAACCCCATTAGTAAAAATAGTACTTCTAGCACATGTATAAAGTACATTTATCCAGTTTTGAAATTTTTCACCAAACCCGTGCTTTGTTAGTATCATTTGAACCCATTCATAACTGACACGATCAAAGGTCTTTGATTGGTCGATAAATAAATTTGCTCCCGATTTTTTATAATTTTCACAATAAAAAGTAATATCATGCGCAAGTCTTACACATTCTCACTGATGTGCCTGCCTTTAAGATACGCTTTCTGATCCGAATGTATTAGGTTTTCCAATATAGGTTTAATTCATTTCGCAAATATGTTTTCAATAATTTTATAATCAGTATTTAATAGTGTTATAGGTCTCCAGTTTGTTATATCATTCCGCTCGCCGTTTTTATACAACAAAGTTATTATTCCCATACTTTGAGAATTGCACATTTGACCCTCCTTATTAATTTCATTTATTACATTTACAAATTCTTCTTTTATTAAAGCCCAGTATACTTGATAAAACTCATTTGTTATTCCATCGTAACCAGGACTACATTCCCATTTTAAAGATTTTATAACATATTCCACTTCATGTAAAGAAACATCAGCTTCACATAATTCACCTTCTTCTTCGTTTTTTTTTTGACAGTTATATCATCAAGAAGATTTTTACATGCGTCAACATCGATATGGACATTTTTATATAGGTCCGCATAAAATTTAGTTTGTACTTTCAAAATATTTTCTATCCCACTTATTATGTCTCCTTTATTATTCTTAATAGTTTCCCATAGTTTTTCTCTCGCCCTTCTTTTCTCCAGACTATGTAAGAATTTCGATGATTTTTTCCCTTCTTCAAACCATTTTATACCTGCTCTAATTCTAGCACCTTCTGTCAAATTAGTATATATATTGTCTAATTTACCTTTTAGAGTTTCTTATTTTGCTATATTTGGACGTATTTTTTCCTGTTCATTTTGTAGTTGTTTTTCAATATTACACTGATCAGATTTTAACTCCCCGCTTAATCTTTTTGAACACCATATTGCTATATCCCTTACTCTATTTTTAGTTTCAGACCACCAATCTAATAAACTGTTGTAACTATTTGTTACCTGAATCAGTTACCCATGGATACATGTAGTTTGAAGTGATAATAAAATCAATCCGTGACCTTACCACGCTGTGTGGATTGAAATAAGTGAAGTTACGATTTTTTGGCTTCCATTTTGAATAAATATCACACATTTCATAATCGGCCTTTAGGTTTATTATTTCTAGTTTTCCTGTTTCTGTTGTTTTTCTTGAGTTCGGCTTTTGTTTATGTCTATCTTTGTCATACGGTGTACAATCTCCCGCTAACATATTTTCAATATCCTGACTAAGAAATTTACTCACTGCTTTATCAAAAAATGTTTACCTTTCTATTTTATTATTCGGTGCATACAAATTAACAATATTTAATCTGTTCGTACCGTCAATTTCTACAGATATTATTCTTCCATCACCAGAATTGCTAACATTCCAAACATTATAATCACATTTTGGATTTATTAATACAGACACACCTTTACTGTTTGTACTATTAACGGTCCAGAAAGATTTCCCACCCCATTCATTATACCATTTTATAATATTTTTTTCTATTCCAAGATGTGTTTCTTGCAAAAGATAAATATCACAATTTTGTTGTTTCAACCAATGAAAAACTTTTTGTCTTTTCGCTTTGTCATTAATAACTCTTACATTTAAGCTTAAAATGTTTAGTTTATTGTTCATGTTGCTTAGTAGAGTACAATAAAGATCTACAAGATCTATGCACACAGTTTAATGGCATAAACAATCCATTTAGTTACCACTGTTACTCCTACCCTTTTTGTGATTTTCTCCGCTGACAATGGAGTTTTATCATCACTCTGTCTTTTTCTGCTGGGAGACGAGATAAAGGTCAAAAAGGCCTTTCCCAGAACAATTGATCCCTCTTTACTGAGATGTATCCCAGATTGGTCTTTGTCAATGAACAGTCTCCTTGTTACATGTTCTCCATTTAAACACAGTAGCTTATACGTATTCAGCGACGTGAGTCTCTCGTTTCTCTCAGTAAGTAGTTCCAGGTACTTATTCAAATCCCGTGTCGTCTCATTGTAAAAGTTTACAGGTGCCGCTTTGCCCTTGCGTGGCGGTTTTGTTGCTACAGCCACCTCCGCCATCGGGAAAGTGCTCTCCACCTTCACAATGGCTTCGGCCAAGTTTAGCCTAACTATGTCAGGATTCTGTTTGTTGCGATTCAGGTCATTTATACCCAGATAAAATACAACTTCCTCCACTTTATCCATGTCTAATTTCGTCTCAGCTACACGAAGCATTTCGTCCACCTGAGATGCTTGTAGCCCAGATTATGTCAGGACTGCAGCATTCCCGACTTTGTCCACATGTTTAACCAGGGAATCCCCGATGATGACAGACTACAGTCACTATCTAGAATCACCATGTTGCTACGATCATGATCCCCGACTCCAAGCATTTCGTCCTCACCTTCGCCATGATCACTAAGTTCTACCAATTCTGCGTCGTCAACAGTTTCTTCAGAATTTGCGAGATGATAAATATACTCTCCGGTCATAGCTGTCGCTGTCTTGTCAGCCCTATGTTTATCGCAATCCTTCTGCGTGTGTCCTGGTCGTGAGCAATGCCTAAAGGCTATTTCGTTTTGACATTCCCATACCATGTGTGAAACACTGAGGCATCTGAAACAGCGCTGCTCTGGCTGCTGGGTAGCTCCACCTCCGTGCGGTCTACTCTTCCTGTTTTGATCACAGTACAGACTCAAAGAAAATTTGCCGATCTGTATCGACGTCGGGATGGCATTTGTCAAGTTCATTATGCTTGTGTATTGTGTACCGTTCTTGTTTTATGTGCCTCTTACTACCACTCCATGTCGCATGCTACCTTGTACCACTGTAGCATATGCGGCAAGCTTCGAAACACTCACATTGTCAGCCATTTAAACTTGGGCGTCCTTTATTGTTAATCCCTGTATGGTTGTATCTGCATCCATTAGGCGTACGAATTGACCTGCAACGGTAACTCCACCTTGCCCTATCAGGTCTGACCGTCAGACTACCAGTCTGACCTTGACAACAGGTGCGCCTTACATTTGTATGAACGGGAGGGGGGGGGGGGCGAGCAGCATGAATATTCATTGTGACGTCACCGGTTTACTGACTGTAGTGTGGAGCTCACACTCAGGTCAGATTGTTTGGGCTGCCTTAATTGTCCAGAGAGGAGGGGGTTCTGAGCTCATAGCACATACACGTGTTATCCAGGAGTCTGCCGGTAGCAGAAAACTGGATAGATGAAGATGTGCTAACTCCCAGCAACTTTAATTTGCTCTTGGCCTTCTCTGACGTCAGGGTCACTCTGCACTCACTGCGTGTCAACTGTACCGTCTGTATTTCCTTCTTGTCAACCCCTTCGTACAAACTTTTTATCACGTCGCTTTCCTCCAGTCTCTGTATTGTCCTCAAAGAAAAGTGAAGTGTGAGAAGCCTGGCTAAGCTGGAGCTGCCTTCCATGTCTTCACTCGCTGTGGGATCAGGCAGCTGCTCAGAATTGCTCAGTTATGGCAGCTCCTCCTTGCCTGTTGCTTATACACATTGATGGCTCGTTGTATATCAGCCAATTGTGTACACATCTATCCAAATTTTCAAATAAATATTAGCTTCTAAATCACCGAAATCACTGTTTCTTTGCAGTAAGATTGTATTTCTCTTCACTCCAGATGTGACATGCTCCTTTATGTCGCTATGATGGAAAAAAAACGACAAAACAATGAGAAATTCGATGTAAAAACTCGAAAATGTGAGAGCTCAAATAAATGCTGCCTCTCCACTCGCTTATGCTGGTTGCAACTGTAATAATTCAATTTCAAATATGTTGTGAGATATTGAGCAACCTCTGAAAGGACACATGAGATGAGACAAATAGCTGCCTCAATGTAGACCCGGGGGCGCCTGCATAACAAATCACAAATTTGAGCTCTGCGATGTCATTGTGTCAAGCTGCCAATAGACCGCGTGATGTATATTTAAATGACAAATATGTACATGGGAAACCATCTGTGCTAGCTGTACTATCCAACAAAACATAAAACTTCCTAATTTGTTATAGTGAAAGTAAAATAATTTTATTGATGGTATTAATTTGTAAATTGTATTGAAATGAACCTGGTATCAAAGTACATTATTCAAAAGGACATTGGACATGTTGAAGATCTCTCCGATTTATTTTAGTTTTTTTAAATATTCCATAATCTTAAGACTTAGAGATCTGAGTTATTCATTTGGAATTGACTTTAGACGTAAACAATAACGTATATAAACGTCAGATTCTGACGTCTAAAGTCGCTCCCCGCACTAATAGGGTTGAAGTGGACTATATTAACGAAAATGTGTTGAAGCAAAAATAATCTCAAAGAACCCTTTGTTCTGAGAGTGTTGTCTATAGAGATAATGGCCCCAACATAAATCGTGGACGCTTCCGGCTCATGATGTCTCCGACAGTATGTCAACTCTTCAAGCGCTAATTAAAAGAAATATAATGAGACAAAATCCCAACGTTAATGGAAAGCTTTGCAAGCATTTCGCTTAAATCCCACTATCCTTGAAACGTGTAATAAAACCCGAGCTGATAAAGAACTTTGGCCGATAGTGAAGTAACGTTGTCCAACACGTGAAGATACCTGGTGTATAGCCCAGACAACCTTCAGCGGGGGAACCTAGAGATCTAAATATAACTCATCTCCGAGATGCCATCTGAATTCCTGCAGAGAATGATCTAATACTCTTAATCATGTCCAGTTACAATAATACAGAGCTCTCTTGTGTGTGCACAAACGAAGCGATGCGGGAAATCAAACACTGGAACCTGGGTTTCTGATTGGCTACTGGTAGTAATTTAAAATTGCATGTGATGCTTACATTCTGGTCTGGATGAATTTACTTTTTTCAGTTAATTATTTTTACCGCTCTGGATTCCCGGCTATATTAAAGTATTCTATGCACTGTATTATGGCACTGACAGCCTAACTCATCTAATAGAACTGCTTCCGGCAGAATCAAATGCGCGAGCTCTAACTACTGCACTAAACTGCACTAACTTATCCTACTGTACTAACTTATCCTAAATCACAACAATTTGCTGAAGGTTGCGATGAATAATTTTCCAAATTCGTCCAAACTTTTGTTCTTGCTATCCCCTCTAGCCATAATCTTGAGATTTCAAGCTTTCTAACGGTATGTGATAACACATGTTTTTTTTTCGTGGAAGGTTGCACAAAAGATAACGGTTTTTTGGTGGCTCTGCTGCAGTACTAAATGTTTCATAGTTTAACTATGTTAGCTATGCCATTGCGTTTTTCTATATCAAATCTAGGAACACGTGTACCTATTTTGTGTATTTTAAGTCCAAGAAAGAACTCAATTACGATGGATTCGTAGATCCGAATATACTCGGCTTCACGCCTCGTACATTCTGATTAAAGAATATATTGAATTCCATTCTTTCTCCTTGACTTATTATATTATGTACTGACCGGGCTTGAGCAGCAAACAAGCGTCTTAACAGCCGTGATGTCATTGTCGGCGTCTGTGTTTTGGGAGGAGCTACTGTCTTCACTGCCGGCATCCACACCATTAGAATAATTCAACTGAAAATGGAAAAAAATAACAAGATTTCGACACATACCCACCAAACAATAGACGTCGAGGCTATGTTGGTTTAACGGGTTGGAACAATGAGTAGTTTAAAGTTATTTGGCCATTGTATATGAAGCTTCCCCAACATTAACCAAACTTTTAGATAGAATGCCTTTTTGCAAAATGCACGGGTTAAAACAATGTTAGTTTAGCGTTGGGCCACTGTTTACCACGCTTCCACAACATTAACCCAACATTGTGTTTGGATGCCTCATGCATTTTGACGTGCTCAAAGCAGGTGTCACCTGCATGGCTGTATGGCCAGGTGTTGGTTTACCTGGCTACAGGTGTTGTCTTGAATCGTGGGAGGAGCTTCCAATTTTCGTCTCCAGGTGTTAACACTTTTGCTAAAAAATTCAATGGCTGGGCACATAATATGTTTTTAGTATTCGGCACTCTTATGCCTCCGGTAATTTGCTGTCTCCTACACACATTTCGCTTTACCTTATCACGTTTACCATCCCATATAAAATCCCATATCGCCTTTTCTGCTTTAGTGATCAAATCTTCAGGTACATGCAATGTATTAAAAGCTTATAGTAATGTACTAAAACTAACTGATTTTACTATATAAGATTTTACAAAAAATGGTAAAACGTTTTTTTTTTCCACAAAGCTAGAATATTTTGAAGTTTGTCAACTTTTTCATCCCTAAAAAATAGTATCTTCAATTTTTATGCCATGATTTACCCCAAGAGCTGCGATCTTTCCTATAGTCCACTTTATTTTGTCACATATATGTTCAAGGCCTTTCCACTCATAGGTGTGAAAATGTTGAAACCATATCTCAATTGATTTTAGGTCACTTATATCACATTGCGTATCATCTGCAAAAAGTGCTTTTTTTACTTCCCCAATTTTTATTCTATTTTTATCGCAAAAAAATATCCCCTCAATATTTTCGTCTTCTCTCACTTTGCTTGCTAGAGGTTCACATAGTAGAATATATAAATATGGACCGAGCGGAAAGCCCTGTCTTACTCCCCTTTCAATATTTATTGTTTCACTGAAAAACCAATTAGTAAAAATAGTACTTCTAGCACATGTATAAAGTACATTTATCCAATTTTGAATTTTTCACCAAACCCGTGCTTTGTTAGTATCATTTGAACCCATTCATAACTGACACGATCAAAGGCCTTTGATTGGTGGATAAATAAATTTGCTCCCGATTTTTTATAATTTTCACAATAAAAAGTAATATCATGCGCAAGTCTTACACATTCTCACTGATGTGCCTGCCTTTAAGATACGCTTTCTGATCCGAATGTATTAGGTTTTCCAATATAGGTTTAATTCATTTCGCAAATATGTTTTCAATAATTTTATAATCAGTATTTAATAGTGTTATAGGTCTCCAGTTTGTTATAATATTCCGATCGCCGTTTTTATACAACAAAGTTATTATTCCCATACTTTGAGAATTGCACATTTGACCCTCCTTATTAATTTCATTTATTACATTTACAAATTCTTCTTTTATTAAAGCCCAGTATACTTGATAAAACTCATTTGTTATTCCATCGTAACCAGGACTACATTCCCATTTTAAAGATTTTATGACATATTCCACTTCATGTAAAGAAACATCAGCTTCACATAATTCACATTCTTCTTCGTTTTTTTTGACAGTTATATCATCAAGAAGATTTTTACATGCGTCAACATCGATATGGACATTTTTATATAGGTCCGCATAAAATTTAGTTTGTACTTTCAAAATATTTTCTATCCCACTTATTATGTCTCCTTTATTATTCTTAATAGTTTCCCATAGTTTTTCTCTCGCCCTTCTTTTCTCCAGACTATATAAGAATTTCGATGATTTTTTCCCTTCTTCAAACCATTTTATACCTGCTCTAATTCTAGCACCTTCTGTCAAATTAGTATATATATTGTCTAATTTACCTTTTAGAGTTTCTTATTTTGCTATATTTGGACGTATTTTTTCCTGTTCATTTTGTAGTTGTTTTTCAATATTACACTGATCAGATTTTAACTCCCAACTTAATCTTTTTGAACACCATATTGCTATATCCCTTACTCTATTTTTAGTTTCAGACCACCAATCTAATAAACTGTTGTAACTATTTTTCGTTGTGGTCCATTCAGTCCAAAAGCTATTGAAAGTGTCACTAAACAGTTTGGACTTAATGACATTTGAATTCATTTTCCATCTGCCGGGGCCTCTATCTTCACTACTCATGTTAAACATCACGTATGCAGCATAATGATCAGAAAAAGAGGTGATGTTTGTACCTGAATCAGTTACCCATGGATACATGTAATTTGAAGTGATAATAAAATCAATCCGTGACCTTAATACACTGTATGGATTGAAATAAGTGAAGTTACGATTTTTTGGCTTCCATTTTGAATAAATATCACACATTTCATAATCGGCCTTTAGGTTTATTATTTCTAGTTTTCCTGTTTCTGTTGTTTTTCTTGAGTTCGGCTTTTGTTTATGTCTATCTTTGTCATACAGTGTACAATCTCCCGCTAACATATTTTCAATATCCTGACTAAGAAATTTACTCACTGCTTTATCAAAAAATGTTCTCCTTTCTATTTTATTATTCGGTGCATACAAATTAACAATATTTAATCTGTTCGTACCGTCAATTTCTACAGATATTATTCTTCCATCACCAGAAGTGCTAACATTCAAAACATTATAATCATATTTTGGATTTATTAATACAGACACACCTTTGCTGTTTGTACTATTAACGGTCCAGAAAGATTTCCCACCCCATTCATTATACCATTTTATTATATTTTTATCTATTCCAAGATGTGTTTCTTGCAAAAGATAAATATCACAATTTTGTTGTTTCAACCAATAAAAAACTTTTTGTCTTTTCGCTTTGTCATTAATAACTCTTACATTTAAGCTTAAAATGTTTAGTTTATTGTTCATGTTGCTTAGTAGAATACAATAAAGATCTACATGATCTATGCACACAGTTTAATGGCATAAACAATCCATTTAGTTACCACTGTTACTCCTACCCTTTTTGTGATTTTCTCCGCTGACAATGGAGTTTTATTATCACTCTGTCTTTTTCTGCTGGGAGACGAGATAAAGGTCAAAAAGGCCTTTCCCAGAACAATTGATCCCTCTTTACTGAGATGTATCCCAGATTGGTCTTTGTCAATGAACAGTCTCCTTGTTACATGTTCTCCATTTAAACACAGTAGCTTATACGTATTCAGCGACGTGAGTCTCTCGTTTCTCTCAGTGAGTAATTCCAGGTACTTATTCAAATCCCGTGTCGTCTCATTGTTTACAGTTTACAGGTGCCGCTTTGCCCTTGCGTGGCGGTTTTGTTGCTACAGCCACCTCCGCCATCGGGAAAGCGCTCTCCAACTTCACAATGGCTTCGGCCAAGTTTAGCCTAACAATGTCAGGATTTTGTTTGTTGCGATTCAGGTCATTTAAACCCAGATAAAATACAACTTCCTCAACTTTATCCATGTCTAATTTCGTCTCAGCTACACGAAGCATTTCGTCCACCTGAGATGATTGTAGCCCAGATTATGTCAGGACTGCAGCATTCCCGACGTTGTCCACATGTTTAACCAGGGAATCCCCGATGATGACAGACTACAGTCACTATCTAGAATCTCCATGTTGCTACGATCATGATCCCCGACTCCAAGCATTTCGTCCTCACCTTCGCCATGATCACTAAGTTCTACCAATTCTGCGTCGTCAACAGTTTCTTCAGAATTTGCGAGATGATAAATATACTCTCCGGTCATAGCTGTCGCTGTCTTGTCAGCCCTATGTTTATCGCAATCCTTCTGCGTGTGTCCTGGTCGTGAGCAATGTCTAAAGGCTATTTCGTTTTGACATTCCCATACCATGTGTGAAACACTGAGGCATCTGAAACAGCGCCGCTCTGGCTGCTGGGTAGCTCCACCTCTGTGCGGTCTACTCTTCCTGTTTTGATCACAGTACAGACTCAAAGGAAATTTGCCGATCTGTATCGACGTCGGGATGGCATTTGTCAAGTTCATTATGCTTGTGTATTGTGTACCATTCTTGTTTTCTGTGCCTCTTACTACCACTCCATGTCGCATGCTACCTTGTACCACTGTAGCATATGCGGCAAGCTTCGAAACACTCACATTGTCAGCCATTTAAACTTGGGCGTCCTTTATTGTTAATCCCTGTATGGTTGTATCTGCATCCATTAGGCGTACGAATTGAGCTGCAACGTTAACTCCACCTTGCCCTATCAGGTCTGACCGTCAGACTACCAGTCTGACCTTGACAACAGGTGCGCCTTACATTTGTATGAACGGGAGGGGGGGGGGGGGCGAGCAGCATGAATATTCTTTGTGACGTCACCGGTTTACTGACTGTAGTGTGGAGCTCACACTCAGGTCAGATTGTTTGGGCTGCCTTAATTGTCCAGAGAGGAGGGGGTTCTGAGCTCATAGCACATACACGTGTTATCCAGGAGTCTGCAGGTAGCAGAAAACTGGATAGATGAAGATGTGTTAACTCCCGTCAACTTTAATTTGCTCTTGGCCTTCTCTGACGTCAGGGTCACTCTGCACTCACTGCGTGTCAACTGTACCGCCTGTATTTCCTTTTTGTCAACCTCTTCGTACAAACTTTTTATTACGTCGTTTTCCTCCAGTCTCTGTATTGTCCTCGAATGAAAGTGAAGTGTGAGAAGCCTGGCTAAGCTGGGGCTGCCTTCCATGTCTTCACTCGCTGTGGGATCAGGCAGCCGCTCAGAATTGCTCAGTTATGGCAGCTCCTCCTTGCCTGTTGCTTATACACATTGACGGCTCGTTGTATATCAGCCAATTGTGTACACATCTATCCAAATTTTCAAGTAAATATTAGTTTATAAATCAACGAAATCACTGTTTCTTAGCAGTAAGATTGTATTTCTCTTCACTCCAGATGTGACATGCTCCTTTATGTCGCTATGATGGAAAAAACCCGACGAAATAATAAGAAATTCGATGAAAAACCTCGAAAATGTGGGAGCTCAAATAAATGCTGCCTCTCCACTCGCTTATGCTGGTTGCAACTGTAATAATTCAATTTCAAATATGTTGTGAGATATTGAGCAACCTCTGAAAGGACACATGAGATGAGACAAATAGCTGCCTCGATGTAGACCCGGGGGAGCCTGCATAACAAATCACAAATTTGAGCTCTGCGATGTCATTGTGTCAAGCTGCTAAGAGACCGCGTGATGTATATTTAAATGACAAATATGTACATCGGAAACAATCTGTGCTAGCTGTACTATCCAACAAAACATAGAACTTATTATCCTGATTTTTTATAGTGAAAGTAAAATAATTTTATTGATGGAATTAATTTGTAAATTGTATTGAAATGAACCTGGTAGCAAAGTACATTATTCAAAAGGACATTGGACATGTTGAAGATCTCTCAGTTTTTTATAGTTTTTTTTTTAGTATTCCATAATCTTAACACTTAAGAGACCTGAGTTATTCATTTGGAATTTACTTTAGACGTAAAAAATGACGTATATAAACGTCAGATTCTGACGTCTAAAGTCGGTCCCTGCACTAATAGGGTTAAAGTGGACTATATTAACAAAAACGTGTTGAAGCAAAATGACCTCAAAGAACCCTTTGTTCTGAGAGTTTTGTCTATAGAGATAATGGCTCCAACATCAGTCGTGGACGCTTCCGGCTCATGATGTCTCCGCCATTATGTCAACTCTTCAAGCGCTAATTAAAAGAAATGTAATGAGACAATATCCCAACATTAATGGAAAGCTTTGCAAGCATTTCGCTCAAATCCCACTATCCTTGAAATGTGTAATAAAACCCGAGCTGATAAAGAACTTCGGCCAATAGTGAAGTAACGTTGTCCAACACGCGAAGATACCTGGTGTATATAGCCCAGACAACCTTCAGCGGAGGAACCTAGAAATCTAAATATAACTCATCTCCGAGACGCGATCTGAATTCCTGCAGAGAATTATATAATACTCTTAATCATGTCTAGTTACAATAATACAGAGCTCTCGTGTGTGTGCACAAAAGAAGCGATGCGGGCAACCAAACACTGGAACTTGGGTTTCTGATTGGCTACTGGTAGTAATTTAAAATTGCATGTGATGCTTACATTCTGGTCTGAATGAATTTACTTTTTTTAATTAATTATTTTTACCGCTCTGGATTCCCAGCTATAGTAAAGCATTCTATGCACTGTATTATCATGATTATGACACTGACAGCCTAACTCATCTAATAGAACTGCTTCCGGCAGAATCAGATGCGCGAGCTCTAACTACTGCACTAAACTGCACTAACTTATCCTACTGTACTAACTTATCCTAAATCACAACAATTTGCTGAAGGTTGCGATGAATAATTTTCCAAATTCGTCCAAACTTTCGTTCTTGCTATCCCCTCCAGCCATAATCTTGAGATTTCAAGCTTTCTAACGGTATGTGATAACAAATGTTGTTTTTTCATGGAAGGTTGCACAAAAGGTAACGTTTTTTTGGTGGGTCTGTTGCAGGACTAAATGTTTCCTAGTTTAACTATGTTAGCTATGTCATTGCGTTTTTCTATATTAAATCTAGGACCACGTGTACCCATTTTGTGTATTTTAAGTCCAAGAAAGAACTCAAATACGATGGATTTGTAGATCCGAATATACTCGGCTTCACGCCTCGTACATTCTGATTAAAGCATATATTGAATTCCATTCTTTCTCCTTGACTTATTCATTAATATTATATTATGTACTGACCGGGCTGGAGCAGCAAACAAGCGTCTTAACAGCCGTGATGTCATTGTCGGCGTCTGTGTTTTGGGAGGAGGTACTGTCTTCACTGCCGGCATCCACACCATTAGAATAATTCAACTGAAAATGGAAAAAAATAACAAGATTTCGACAAATACCCACCAAACACTAGACGTCGAGGCTATGTTGGTTTAACGGGTTGGAACAATGAGTAGTTTAAAGTTATTTGGCCATTGTTTATGAAGCTTCCCCAACATTAACCAAACTTTTAGATAGAATGCCTTTTTGCAAAATGCACGGGTTAAAACAATGTTAGTTTAGTGTTGGGCCACTGTTTACCACGCTTCCACAACATTAACCCAACATTGTGTTTGGATGCCTCGTGCTTTTTGACGTGCTCAAGACAGGTGTCACCTGCATGGCTGTATGGCCAGGTGTTGGTTTACCTGGCTACAGGTGTTGTCTTGGTCAGCCCTCGCCTCGTGTATGCCGGGTTGTGCCGCGCGTCGTTGCCGTTGGGTGAAATAGCCTACATTATTTTTGTATGTGCTGTTAATAAAAGTCAAATTATGACGAAAAAACCTTTCCTATGAAGATCTAAAATAGCGGGTATTCCAGAAATAATGTAACTGCTGTGTGAAAGGTATATATATTGGATGGCCGAAAATAGTCGTGTGCTTCCATTATATATATAGCATAGATGTCATATCATTATTCACAGCCTCTTTTTGCGAATCGTACAACATTATTGAGAATCGTTTTTTATTCTCTGTTGTGGTTACGCCACAGCTACAGATGTCATAACACACATTAAATATATTATTTTTCAGCCACCCTCATTGCGAACTTGTCTTAAAAAATACATGATACGTAGTGGATTTTTAAATATTTGCAATGCTGGAACAAGCTATTCGTTCGAATTACAGTTTGGCACACAAAATTATTATTTTTTTTTATTTGCTGGAATATGGCAATGTGACCAATCTTATAACGTTATACACTATAATATAAATAAACAGTCCATGAAGAAAGGAGTTTTGCTGTCATCAACAGATGATATAATTATGTGTATTTTATATTCTTTGGCTCAAGTCAATGTTTAATACAGATAAGTTAAGTTAGGCCTTACCATTAGACTCATTTTAGGGTGTGGCTGTGATGGAGAAGTTAGACACCAACATAATGGATGAAATTATTATTTTCTAATATTGGAATTAAAGAGAAACAAGAACCATTTTAGAAGGTGGCAGATACGGCCATCTAAATTTGAGGGAAGTATTCATTGAGTCAGAAAATTTGAAGCTCACCTGTCTTCGCAACAACATACATTGTTGTTTTTGTTTTAACTCCTGCTGAAGTTGTTTGTAAGCTCGCCTGAGTAGTTTTACTTCTTCTCGCCTTTTCTCCAACTTGCCCTGTATAAGTTTAATTTAATAAAGTTTAGAATATAATAATTAAACTTAAAAACCAATTATAACTATTGATGAGTTGAATACGATAATTGCATTTAAACTGTTTTGATGTTCGCGTTTTAGACCATTTGATTCATTACCTTATACCATCATTGTTCATTAAATGACTTTAATAATCACACAAAAATGTTTACTAAAATGCATTAAAACAATGTTCCACGTATGGATCTTTCTATCATTAGGCCTACAATACATAAACACTGTGTTATCTTTTGTGTAAATATGTGCCCATGAACCTAAATTTATATGGATTTATTAATACTTATATCTACATTATGCTTATACAAGTAGTGTTTTTTTTAATTACATTCTCAATTCAAAGTCTCTTCGAATCATGCAGATTATTTGGAGATTTGTAAGGCTGACAGTTATAATTTTCTATATGACATCTAGAGCTGACCATTAGTCAGCGTATATAAATTAATGTTTACTCTACAACGAGTCACATCTCGGAAGAAAACAAATATATGCGAAGTGTGAAAATTATGTAATATTATTAATAAAATACCTCAGCTTCCTCAGCTTTTTCTTTGTACCCCTGTATAATCTCATCTTTCTCCCTCATCTCCAGAAGGAATTTCGTTTGAGTTTTATAACTCTCCAGTAGCTCACTTGCCTACAAATTGATCAGTAACAATATTTTGTATCAGGTTATATTTGTTGTGATAGCTATAATTTTTAATGTGATTTAATTGAAATAAAAATAGCTCTATATTGATTTCAGTTAATTTATCATGAAATCGCGCAGTTACTTTATGACATATTTACATTAGTGATATTCATAGAGAGCAATATTTATCGATAGTAGTCGGCGTTGGGAGAAAAAACATTTTTTTTTTCATTTTTCACTATATTCAGATATTAGCATGATTAAAATTTGATTGGAAGTGCAGGATAGCTTATTATTAGCGTGGAGGACTCAGAGAGCGAATTTGAATCCCGCAATGTTCGATATTCTTTCTTTGGTGCACACATTTACGGTGACACTAATTGCTAAACAACATAAAACACATAAACGGACAATTAAAATAAATCAAAATCAAAACCTTTTCTTCTGATACTTCTCTTGTTTTCTTCAATAGGGAATGATTTTCCTCTCTCAGAGTTCTGGTTTTATCACGTTCTTCTCTCAACAAACACGATAGCACATTTACATGAGGCAACGTGGCTTTATCAGGAAGGGCTCCAAGTGTGGTGACGGTAGTCTTGGTCTCCGTGGTAGATTTAGGTATCTTACAAGAAGAAGGTTTGTTACAATAAATAGGCTCTTCTATCCCAGATCTTTTCAACCTCGTCTGATCCAGTGTTTGCTTGAATGGTTTCAAGGGAGTTATGCGTTTAATATCATGTTCAAATACCGGGGCAGCTGTATGTCTATCTTTTTGTCTTTTACTTCTCCCTTTATGCTGATCATATGTTCCTGTATCCCGATATTCAGGCTCATGGTTATCTTTACTTCCGCTGATTTTATCAGGAGTGTAAATATCATTTGCTCCCTGGATACAAGACTTTCCTTCAGATGCTTGAAAATACTCACTCATCTGTACATCCCCAATTTCACCGTATATATCCTCTTCGTGATCATCCATATCTTCCATATAATATTCTGTATTCTGTAGAGGTAAATCATTTGGTACCGTAGATTTAGCATCAGACTGTTCATCTAATCGCCGACTCAGTTGACTGACCAGGCCTCTCAGTTCATCAATCTGTTTCTGATTTTTATCACTTCCATCTAGTTTATCCATATCGATGTCTGTGTGGCTGTGTGTGTCTTCTATATATTCATAATCGTCCTCACTATCACCATCGCATTGAACATCTGAGTGTTCACTGTCGCGTCCGTGAAAAGCATATATTGCTGATTCTTCTCTGCCAAGCCCTGTTTCCACCTGTAGAGAAAAAGAACAACACATTACAGCGACTAATTTGTAAATACTCAAATAGTTGATATTAGAAAAAAAATAGAAAAAAACCCACATCATTGGGATAAGGAAGATGGTCGTAAAATTATTTAAGGTTCCTAAATAATTCATGTAAATTAAAATTTATCGCAGTGTCGCTTTGCATGTATTCGTTATTGTACTTGCCATCGCCATCAGCGCTCCTTGTCCTGCAAGTCCTTGGTTAGCATAATAAGTATCAGCTGAAAAATAATTAAATACCACGTGATTTATAGTAAAAACATTATGGTATATATTATACCTAATAAGTGCTCGTAATAACAGAATGGAAGCCAACAAAATACATTTATACTCAAATGTATCTTACCTAATTCTGTTTCACAGTACGTATCGCAGTGGTTATCACTTGAGAGGTTCCGATCTGTAATGTGAACCAATTGTTTGTTAAAACATAAGTATGATAATGAATTCAGGAAAATCATGATTGATATAATAGTATCATAACAATTATTACATAGTTACAACATTTACAATTATATTGATGTAAAAGTTTGAATATCCTATTATAATACAAGGAAAGGGAGGACACGTATTTATGTATTACCTTTAAAGGCTTCCCTGATGCTTCTGTCCTGTATGCCTGGTAAAACTATTAAAAATGGTAAAGTGAGCTTGGATACATGATGCAACTATTGAATTTAAACAGGATGATAAAAAATCACTTGTATTTTCTATGATTTCACTTTCAAAATGACTTTTCAAAATGACTACTTCAATAATGATGTAGTCTATGGGTTTAAATATGAACAGTTTGCCTTGGAACATTTTGACTTGGATCGGTTAACAATGAGGCATAACTAAAATGGGAGGTAAATTTTATACCTTATATGGAATAGATTGTGGTCCACGGCATGTCAATATTTCTGTAGCATAATCACTAAGTTAGTTTGTGGCTATCATAAACATGGTAATCATATAAATCTTTCAAATTTATTAAATGAATTAAAATGCAAAAATTGCTTTTGCGACATCAATAACAATCTAACGATTAATTGAGAGAAATATTGAGCTACTGTGCATAACTTACCATACGCTTCTAATTATTGACATAATACAGTTTAATTAAAAACAAAATGCATAGCTTAGTCAACTGAAATAAACTCTAAAGCATTTGATAAAACAGTGGCAACTGTAGACGTGGGTCGCTTTAGGCCCTACCTGTAATTAGTCATTCAGATGTGAAAATACGCTTTCTACTGACAACATACCTCCATGCTAAATCCGTCCATTGCCATATAGGCTTTGACATAGTAGGCTAGTAACCCCTACTTAGCCTATATTTTAACCAATCTGTGAAAAATTCTCAGGAAGCTAATTTGAACTGATTTGGGTGGGTATGGTTATGGTCAATTACAAAAAAGTAAGGTGGGATCGGGGCTGGAGAAAACGTTTTATTAGACAAAATCTAAAATGACCGCCACCGGCACATATCGCCCCATATCTTTTAAACAATTTGCCACAGAATATTGTGTTAAGTGTCTCTTTTACTTTGACATAAACATTACATTTCTGAAGTTTTTTTAGCATTTTCTCGTCCCCTTCCGCAGAAATCCAAGATAACCGCCATCCTCACATACCGCATTCTAACTTTTGAACCACTGCTGTAGTTGCTGATGGTGACTGGTATTGTATATCTCCAGACATAAACTCCTCAGCAATAAACTATTTGGATGCCATTGAACAATATTTGGCTGGTGATGCATCTGGGCCATAATGAGTTAACCCAATGCTGTTTTAATATTGAGCCAGCATCGCTGAGGATGTACCGATATTAAATCAACATTGGGTCCATGCCTCTTGTTTGTTTGGTAGGCATGAAAACATAATATCTCCACTGACATGTTGAAACCTTTAACCCTTTCAGCGCGGGGATAAACTTTAGTCGTCAGAATCTGACGTCTGTGGACGTCAGATTCTGACGTCTAAAGTCTATCCCCGCACTGTAAGAATTAACATATTTCTAATGACCGTAGACGCATATCATCAGATCATAGGTATTCAAATGAATCAGAAAGAGCTAACGAAGACATTTATGATGATTTCAAACTGGAAAAAAACCTTTGGTCTCCATGGATTTCACAAAAATAATTCAGCGCTTTAAGGGTTAAGCTTTAATCACAACTTTAATCTTGAATCTATTTTTTTTCTAACACATTTTCAGGATTGAATGTCGAACCGGAAGTTTCAAGAATAAAAATAATCACCTTCAGCGAAGAGTACTAATAATTAGAATAATGCCAAAAGAATAGTTATTTAATTAAGTAAAATATTTCACTGGTAAGTTACTAAGTGTTATGTAATTATGCTTTCGGATATGCAAAATTACAATCCATCAAATGTAATACAGAATATTCACATTTTAAAATGTAAGTATAATATAATTGAGCTGACAATAGGCCGTATTGTTATCACTGCTTAATCTACTGTCTATCCAGCCAGTAGCTGTACACACATGATGCCGAAAAAGCCTTAAAAAATAAATGAGCCACCGTAGGCATATCAACATGGTGAAAATCAATATGATCAAATCAGACATTTTTAACTGACTCATCCACTATATAAGCTATAACACTATACCACTTTTATTTTATTGGTATGCCTAATCAACGTAGATTACCCATAATAAAAAAATACCTTTAGTTTGTCTTAGCCTGAACATTTCCATAGTCAGATAATAAACCATGCAATATAATGTATCCCTAAAGGAGAAAATCAAAGACGTTATATACATCAGGTGGTTATATACATGTGCTACATGATATAGCATGTATTACACTGCCCCGCTAGAGAACAGGTTATACACAGTGCTCTGTGTAAGCATGTACCTAGTAGACTGTTTGCGATTTCAGAATTGTGCTTAAAAATAGCAATTAGTCTATAGTGCTACCGTACACTTGAACACTGTTCACTGAACACGGATGACATCATCCTCTATTTACATATTCACGGTATATCTCTGCACAAGAGAACCAAACCAAAGCACAGTAACTTTTACTTTTCAAAGCCAAACTTACTGCATTTGCGATCTCAGAATTGTGCTTTAAAATAATAATCAGTCTATAGTGCTACCGTACACTTGAACACTGTTCACTGAACACGGATGACATCATCCTCTATTCACATATTCACAGTATATCTCAGCACAAGAGAACCAAACCGAAGCACAGTAACTTTTACTTTTCAAAGCCAAACTTACTGCATTTGCGATCTCAGAATTGTGCTTTCAAATAATAATCAGTCTATAGTGCTACCGTACACTTGAACACTGTTCACTGAACACTGATGACATCATCCTCTATTCACATATTCACAGTATATCTCTGCACAAGAGAACCAAACAAAAGCACAGTAACTTTTACTTTTCAAAGCCAAACTTACTGCATATTGGCTTTGTGGGCTGGTTCCCTTGTGCGTAACAACGTTTTTTTATTCTAAGCAGTAAACATAATTGAAAGGCATCACAAATATGCTATAATATATCTAGAACTTCCCATATAAACCACATGAAGTACTACCACAATGGTAGACATAAATGGTGTAGAGATTAAACTCTAGCCTAAACTTCCCATATAAACCACATACTTATCTCCACCACAATAATGTGGACATCAGTGGTCCAGGGGTTAGAAGCTAGCCACAACTTCCCATATAAACCACATAAATTACTACCACTATGGCTACCACTATGGCTACCGCGACCCACAACTTCAAGTGGGTAAAAATGTTGCAAATGTTGATGTTGAAACACACATTTTTTTCCAGTAGCAGCGATTTAATCTTCTAATAATTTAATGGATTAATACGACTAAAATCGTGCTTAAAGGAATAAATAAATGAAAAAGTCATCGAGTAAATGTATCACCTAATGAGTTTAACATGAAAAACATTGGTTCATGTATAATATGAAGTCAAGCCCATAATACATTATCGCATCATTAATAAAACAACAACAACACATATTTATGATGCCTTACAATTGTTTAATGCTATGGAAATGACATACCTAATATACCAATGATCTAAAATCTTAGGCTATATCTTAACATGAAATTGAATGTGTTTTTCTTGGTTTAGTATGTGAAATTACTATATGTTTCCTAAAAAAATGTTTTGTCGATTCGTATGCATAATAAAAAATTTACCTTTAGTTTTACTCATTCTGAACAGATCCATATTGGACTCAGATGTTAGACTGACAATAATATTCCCTTTAAAAGCAAAGACCCAAAGTACAAATTAATATATGCTTATACTACGGGTTATAACCCTATTATAGTGAAAGGTTTTTTTCACTTGAATGAACGCGAGTGACACCATACTCTATTGATACTGTTCGCTGATTTCATTTAATGTAGTATCTCAGCAAGCCACCAACTATACTGTAACTATATTCAATTTTGAGAGCAGTTATTGAAACATTGAAGTGCATCTAAACATGACAAAGATTGTTTTATTGGGAGGGGCCTACTGTTGATATTAGGGGCCTGTTGCATGATATACATTACGTTGAGCCAATGCTAACACAATGATCGTCATCGCGAAATGGGTGAGGTCCACACGTTTAACCCTTGACGCCCAAAGCGCTGAAATATTTTGTATAAACCATTGAGACCAAAGGGTTATTTCAATTTGAAATCATCATAAATACCTTAGTTATCTCTTTCTGCTTCCTTTAAATACCTATATTATCAATGGTTATGAATTTACGGCCAGTATAAATATGTTCACTTTTCCAGTGCGGGAATCGACTTTAGACGTCAGAATCTGACGTCTACATACGCCAGATTATGACGTCTGAAGTTGATTCCCGCGCTGTCAGGGTTAAAGCGCTGAAATATTTTTGATATAAGTCAATCAATTTTAAAATATCACAAATGTCTGGTTAGCTCTTTCCGCTTCCTTTGATCATCTATGTTATGTGTTTACGGCTAGTATACATATTTTACTCTATCAGTGCAGTGATCGACTTTAGACGTCGGATTCGGACGTCTACAGACGTCAGATGCTGACTTCTAAAGTTGATCCCCGTATTTGATGCCATTGAACCAATGCAATTTTGTGTTGCGAAATGACTTAAACGTGTTTTCGGTATGCTTGATCGACTAGATATATTTTTGTCAATAAAATCACTTAAAAGGTACAATACCATAGATATATTGCTTCAAACCACCAGAATTTGTCAATATTTGACTCATTTTGTATTTCAGTTTGTATTTTGTATTACGATCATGAAATACGCTCTATCGATTGTCAAAATCTCAATTTTAATTTAGTGTTTGCGATTCTAGTGAATAAATCCACGAGGACAACGTCTTCAGAACCGTGTAATGGAAACATTCAGGAAACAGTGAGAAATCAGCTATGTGGAGATTTGCATAACTTTTTTGACGTTAATCCATCATACTGAAAATTAGAATAATTACAAATATATAATCTACTAATAAGTATTGAACTATATACTCTTTGAGAGAATGGGGGTGGTCTAGACAAAAAGTAAAAGCATTCAAAATCCAGTAATGAATTGCATAAATCCAAACTAGTCACTTAAATGAATCGATCTGCATAGCCTATTTCTTATGATAGTTTTGATAGATTACATAAATGTCCGTTACAATTGAAATTTAAACAATTTAAATGTGATGCTGGCCCCTGTACACGTTTCTCAACCACAATAATCCACACTTTTCCTTTTCAACGCCTTAACAGTCACTCTAGGTATACCCTCTCCCTCTATTGCTCGCAACTTTTATTTGTATATGTTGGATATTGTGCCAGCTTTGTGCCATGCTCGGCATTTATCTGACTGACGGCCCGGTCTCGCTGTCACGCGGGCTAGAGGAACTTGAACCAGCATTGGAATAGTACTGGTTCTGGTTTGCTGGTGGTGTCGTCTGATAGGCTTAATTCTGTGAAACGCAGTGACGTCACCGGAAACCGTTTCGAATGGGAACTCGGTGAAAATAAAGTTATGTAAGACCCTCTCCCCCATACTTCATTGCATTAGCTAGGTCGGCGATAACAATGGAGGTCAAGGCCATTGAGTTTCACAGAATATGTCAGGGCGGCGGGCTGGGAAGTGAGCGGCGGTTCTGTTGGCGACACTCGAGTTCTGGCAAGCCATGTGAGTGCTTGGGTAGAGTCACTGCACGAATGCATTAGGAATGAATGTTGCACTACACTGAATAAATGTCGCACTGCACCCATGCTTGATGAACTCTTGACGCTCAACGCTTGACATGTGAATGAATAAAGAACAATGAACGGCTCTACTGGTTTGTCTGGATTTGTGAGGAGAGGTTCCGCTAAGTTGTAAAATTTTAAAGTTTGGCTGGTGCCCTACCTTTATATACATTGACTCTATTATTATTATGGTTCTTGACTATTTGTATGTATGTATGTATTTATTAACCTCCACTTTGGAGAGCATGCATGCAAAGATACAGATACAAAGGTTTAAAGTTTAACATTCAACACACTCAGAATGAGAAATTTAAAAATTAACATCAGATATTATACAATACAAGTCATATTTACAGTGAAATTTAATACATACTATTGAGAATAATACTAGATCTCCTAATAAATAATTATTTTGATATGATAAGAAAAACAAACGTTTACATGTTATTATATATAGTCACTGCTAATTGCCTGAATTCATGGTTCATATAAAAAATAAAATTTACAATATCCTCATATATATATCTCCATTCACTCGCATATTCACAGTTCAATCCACTCAGAATAAAAACTAACTTTTCACTTGTATTCATACATTCGATTGACGATATCAAAGCTGCAGGCATAGATTCGATGACACGTGTCCAGCGCTTGACACGCTCATTGACAAGTGCTGGACATTCAAACAATACGTGCTTCTTCTAAATCACAGCTAACTACAGCTGACACAAGACTGTTAGATATGACACAATGATCAATATAAGACTGATGACCCAACGTATTTTGATATGTGTAGTTTGGTCCCTTACATATTTCATGGAGATCTATTAAATTTAAATCATATCCATTACAAAAGTTTGTTAGTTTTTCACCGCTGACCGTCGAGTTGCCCCATTTTCTGCTTGATGAAAACTTATTTTTACCAATATGGCAATTCCAATCACCGATTATCACAAATTGTTCATTTCCATTACTTTCTATGATTGCCTCTAAAGCAGCGAGATTATCACTAAAATCTGCCACTTTACAGCTTCTATGTGGCATATAAACTCCAATTATATTGATATTAGTATCTGCTCCAATATATTTTATAACACACATTCTGTCAGTACCTATAGATTTCATGACACTAATGCTACAGTTCAGTGATTTCCGCCAGGCGATAGCCACACCGCCATTTTCTGGTGTGTAAAAACTTGACAATTTATTTAAATCAGAGTTACTTTTACTAAAAACAGAGAAGTTATTATTATGACACACTTCATGTAATTTGTACATTTCCTGTTGATGCAACTGATGCTCATATATAACCACAATGTCATTTTCACACATTAATGTCTGTAAGTACGGTATGGCTGCACACATACCTCTGCTGTTCCATGATGCGATTTTTATATGTTCATTAGGTTTAGTAGCAATTTTGGATAAGAGTAAAATTGACATATGCGTTACTATAATAAAGTGAAAGTATAACGTAATTAAGTTAGCCATTATTTGTATACTTTGATTTTGATCTCTGATTATATCAGTCTATAGTTCAAGGTTTTGACACTAAATCTACTTATATAAACGTATAGAAAACTGTTCACCAAGCATCTTCTCTTGCATAGTCTTGACCCGAGTGTGTTCTATGATAGTTATCATTGTCTTCATATCTATTATAATTATTATGTTCATTATAGTCTCTGTGATGACCATCATTGGAATCCCTCCAGTCACGGTGATCACGGTGATACGAGTAATAGTCTGCATCATAATCACGATATTCACGAGAAGTCATCACGCTGGTCATTGTGTGTCGCTTCCCTTGTATGATATTGTTCATATTGCCTCTCGTTATCGTTATGATCGCGCCATCTGACAGCTAACTTCGTGAAACCTTGTTCTTCTCCCATCTACGACACTCCATATGTTCTGGCCAGAACGTAGGTTCAAGCACCTTGTTTACTTGGGCCTCAGGTACAGTCATTTTACATCCCACTATGTCTTGGCATACTCTTGTAAAATATTCTGATTCAAAGTGCGTTTATTTTATTAGAATACTTACGTGTGAGCTATGGAATAAAAGGGGCGTTAAAAATGCTTACAGCAGGTGAATTGTAATCGGATTATGACACGAGTGCCGCAGAGCGCTCAGCGCCGTGATCATGATATTCCGTTAACTAATGGGATTATGATAACAGAACGATCGCTATATACCACTCCGCAATCTGAGCAGGATCTCGCCAGCTGGGCAGAAGATGGTAACAGAACAAAGTAGCTCAGCGATACTGTTTTGTCGTCAAATAATTGTAACAATTCTGTGAAATGTTCATTTATATATATTTACTCCAAGCCAAATGGGAGTGGGAAAACATAAATATTATTACTGTTATCAATAAATATTATTATGTACTCGTAAGTTGTGGCATGCCGGGACATAATTGCATGTTAAAAACACAATGTCGTTAAATATTAATTCTCAGGTTCCGTAAACATCCTCAGATCAGTCTCTGGCATAACCTATCATTTTTTACCTCTCTGGCATAACCTGCCACTTTTTACTTGGCCATTACTGAACATGTTTGCCCAGCTGGTTCGATAGGAGATCGCTCGCAAATACTATATTATGTATCTGATAGAACAATAAAGTCAGTTTTGATTTGTATTCTGAGAAGAGTGTGCTGTTATATTTTCTCTCACCGCACGTAGCCTTCCCACGAGTTTGGGGAACCTGGACAAGCCCGGACTCAAGTTAAGCAGGCCCACACTTTACCATCTGGGGGCTCAGAACTTTTCACCCTGTTGTGAATCACGCGTGCAGCCATTATTCTGATATTATCTTTCTGCTTAGCGTACGATCTGACAGCTGTAATGATATTGTCATCAGTTTCACTATCCTCACATCCAATATTGTTCAGATATATTTCCACACCTATTGCACGCGGTCGGCCCTTAAGGATACGGCCATGGGGTCCGCGAGGTGAATGTTATTGTGACTGCCGAGTGTTAGCATATAGACCTTTCAGTGCATATTCGTGAAGACTCTTTTGTCTGGGTGACATTTTATCTCTTTCACGCAGTATTTTCCTCTCAGCGTACCTTTTCTTTTTTCTAGTTGCTGGATCATCCAGCCACGGTCCCTCGTGTCTAAGGACATCGCTGTAGTTCTCGGCTGGCATGACGATGTCCTCCTGGTCAGGTGAGGACGGCTCAGACTGGCTACCATCACTGCTGCTCATGCTCACTGGACTAGACCTACTTGAGCTGCTGTTGGTGCTGGTATTGTTACTGTGATGGCTATTACTACTGCTGACATTGTTATTATTGTTTGTAAGTTCACTGCTGTCGCTCATAATGCTGATGCTACTCACATTTCGGTTTTCACTAAGATCTGGTGTGTTCTCTGCCTTGTTATTGTGATCTGCTTTGTTGTTCGATTTGTTGAAATGGGGATCAGCTGATTCATTGAGGACAGGGCTGGCACCAGTACTGTCAATGTGTTCCAGACTGGTTGTATTGTTTATTTTATCTGTACTCTCCAATATAGGATGTTGTACACCCCTTCCCTCATTAGCATGGGGGGAGCCACCTCGATTGTTGTTCTCTGCGTTGCCATGTTTCTTGTTTGGAGTAGACGCCTTTGTTGGTGGCGAATCTGAGTTACTCACGGGAATCATGGCCCCAGCAATCAACTCCACCTGACTCAGCCTCACCTACCCTCCTGGGTGGCCTTAAAGTCCTTGGTATCACATCATCTGAGTAAATCATGTTGTGACTGGTCAACAAATTTGACACTTTGCCTTTCTCACCTCTGATTAAACTGTGTATTATTTGACCAAAATTTAGTTTCAATGCGCCAATATCCATTTCACTTTGCAATTTCATTTTTTCAACTTGGTGATCAAAAAGTATTTTATTTTCTTCAATTTGTCTGTTTAACTGTTCACATCGTTCACATAATTCAGCTAGCTGTTTTGTAATGTCTACTGATACAGACTGGCTTGGTCTGGGTGGTTCTATCTGTCCAATATCATGATTAATACTATCTATATCTTTGTTGCTTTTATTGGATTCTGTCTGTTCATTATTTATGAGTATTTCTTTGCTGCTTTTACTTGATAGAATACCGCGTGGAAATGCTTCTGAATGGCTGGTGACATACAGGTACAGGTCGATTAGGTCTTTAGCATTGTTTGTCTCAGCAGACTCACCTTTCCGTTGACGTAGACACAGCTGTGGTGTGTGTGCTGGCTGATTTGAACTCACATCTTGCTTCGTATATCGCTCAACGGCAACTTTAAACATGATTTCTCTTGTATCTGTCACCAATCCTGGTGAAATATCAGCTTGAATCTCATCCACTGTATCTTGTGTATTTTGTATATCAAGTTTTCTTAATATCATTGCGATTGCATTGTTAATATAACTGAAAATTTCTGGAGCGGGGACTGACACGTCCTCCTCGTCCGCCATTTTCCCTATTTAGTTCAATACGAAATGGACATACAATTTTTTATACAGAACACTAATTTATAAAATGCTATCAATGGCACAAAATGTGTTTTAACGCGTCATATGAAATGGTTTGATAAATCTTGACATTTTTCACACCAACGTGTGTGATATGTAATATGCGTCTTTTCACATAATTATTAAATTTAACAAATAGATCCACGATGTTCCAACGATTTTTTTAAAAGAAAAAGTGTTGAATTTTG
Organism: Flabesymbios commensalis; assembly: GCA_964017125.1. NCBI lineage: Eukaryota > Metazoa > Annelida > Polychaeta > Terebellida > Flabelligeridae > Flabesymbios > Flabesymbios commensalis. The sequence goes on along the minus strand of OZ024914.1, from coordinate 14,588,382 downwards.
CCACTTCCTGCATTCTAGCCACAATTTAATGATAATCCTTGAACTTTCTTTAAGAAAAAAGTACATACCTGGTAAAAAATATTCATAAGTTGAACGACACTCCATCCCCCATACTTTATTGTATTAGCCAGCTCGGTGAAAATATTGGAGGTCAAGGCTATTGAGTTTCACAGAATATCGCTAAGTCGATACGCCTCCCCCCACCCACAGATGTCAGCAAGCCATATCAATCCACCAGTCTGTTATCGTTCTGCTAAAAAAGATCCGAAGATGTTGAGAGTCATTGGCGATTTTTTTTATTTCTTTGGGACTTGTAACATTTTAACAACAACAGTATTTTTATATAATAACGCATAGTATGAATGTACCTGGAATATTGACAAACTGATCCAGTATTATATTTCAAATAAACAAAAAAACAAATAAGTTATTAAAATGTCAATTATGTTAAGAGTACGTGAAACCTTCTATCAAATACATACCAGTCCTTGTTTTGTAATGTAACCAAAGTAACGTTGTTGCAAAGATGTTTTATTCTGGTAATAACCATATTAAAATAACTATACTGAAGAACAGCTATTTTTAGAAGGGAATATGACATTTTCAAGTCACGTATTGCATCAAAACTACTATAAAATGTACTCCATGGGTTTGCAAAATCATTCAATTTGTGCTTACAGCCCGTGCATGTTATTTAACCACATCGCTAAAATACACACACGCATATTATATAATAAAAATATGTATATCTACCAGTAATTACACTTAAATTAAGAAATGATTATGCTTTGATTCATAATTAGCAGATACAGGAAAAACGTTCATGTTCGATAATGAGTACTGCATATCTGGTAATTTTCGCGTCACTAAATTTTCGCGAATTTATGATTTTGAGAATTATTCATGAAGTTGATGATTCGCGATTTTTTTTTCTTTAGTAGCGTAAGTATAATAATAATGTTCGCGAGAATCTTGAATTCGCGAATTTGTCCTTCTCGCAAAATTTGCGAAAATTAAAACCTCGCGATTATTACCAGATGTACAGTAGATCCACACAAGATATTAACCCGATGGATCCACACAAGATAGCGACCCAATGTTGAGTTGATATTGGGCCAACGTCTACGACGCTGGCCCAACAACAAATCAACATTAGCTCTTAAAGTGTTAGATTAAATAATTACAAGTTTCAACCACTTGAAGTTGTGTCTCGCTACTGCGACCCACAACTTCAAGTGACTTTAAAGTATAATCAGATCCTAACAATGGAAAGTGAAATTCGCCAACAGTTACTGTTAACATGGTCATTGCATCAAGTAGCAACCGCGACTTTTAAAAATATTCGGGAAAATATATAATAATATTTTCACAATAGACAGTAATGTCCTGTACAAGCAGCCATGGTTAAAACTATCTGGTGGACTAATCCCTTAAAGCCTTAAAACGCGACATTAAACAAACATTTTTTCACCACTTGAAGTTGTGTTTTGCTACCGCGACCCACAGCTTCAAGTTGGTGAAAATTACTCATGTTTGTTTAATTTGAGGCGAAACATTTTCAAATGTTTATGTTTGAACGCTCATTTCATTCCCAATAATAATGATTTGATCGGCTGATTAAAAAAAATTAAAAGCGACCATTGTTGTGCGTAAGGCTTTGACACTATACAGCGCGGAGATCGACTTCAGACGTCAGAATCTGACGTCTGTAGACATCACATTCTGACGTCTAAAGGCTATCCCCGAACTGTAAGAGTAATCTTATTTGTAATGGCCATTGACCCATAAATAGGTATTCAAATGACGCGGAAAGAGCTAACTAAGACATTTATCATGGTTATGGTGATTTCAAGTTGAAGAACGCCCTTTGGTCTCTATGTTTTATACTAAAATACTTCAGTTATTTAACCCTTTCGAGCCTGAATTTAAACTTGTCATCTCATTCACTACAAGTCGAGAAGATGGCTTGAAGTGGGTGAAAATTGAAGAAAATTGCCATGTATTGATAAAACAGTTTTAAGGAATTTTTTTTCATAAAACCTCTAGTTGTAGGAAAATTAAGTATGCATACAGTGATGTAAAATGAGGCTTTAATGCATCACAAGGGCTTAAAGGGTTAAGGGTTATAGGTGGGAACATCCTGGACAATCTAGTTGGTTATTCCAGGTATGTCTGCCTGCAATGTCACTGTGGTCACCATACACGGCTGGTAGGAGAGATAGGACACCGCCGAGATGGTCTTCTTAGTGCTGGAGTAATGGGCCACATAGAGCCGCGAGCTGCTGGCATCTAAATACACCTGATGTGGCAGATGGACATTGTCAATACCAGCATCCAGAATAACCTCAGCCTCCCCTTCTGACCTCACTATACATAATCCATGCTCACCACACACTATGACGTCACCTGATGACGTCAGCTGTGCGCACGTGACACCGGCAGGTACCGCCATCTGGCGCTGTATCCTGCCACTAGAGGTTTCCATCCAGGTTATGGTGCTGTTGGCTGAGTCTAGAATCATGTTGGTCTCACCTGTGTTGTAGACAACGTGAGGGATAATACCAGGAGATAGAGTGATGACCTTCAGCTCCTGTAAGGACGCACCCTGGTGCACGTGCACTGACCTGTGGGCTGGGTCTGTGATCAGCAGATGCCCTTCACTGTCAGAGGTCATGTTCCTGCCTGGGTAGGTCAGCTGATACTGCCATAGACCTCCAAACATGACCTCATCCTTCTGGGCCACCACTTCTCTCTTCACACACAGATTATGGTCCAGTGCCAGAGTCACTATATACAAACGGCTGTTAAAAGAGAGCAGGGAAAGGCTGGTGTACACCCCACAGCTGGCAAATGGGCTGATCTCCTTAATGATCCCACTAGGTGTAGAACATACAAATATGTTACCTCGGCGGAACAGCACTAGTACGTAAGTAGATACAGTGACCAGTCCGCATACACCCATAGCGTCCTTCTCGTTCATACAAAACAAGTTTGTTTTCCCGATGGTTTCTTTCACTTTGTGCACAGTCACTGCACCGATCGGTATTTTCCAGTTCACCCATCGCTCCTGTACCTGCCACTTAAACTTCTGCAGCTGTAGAGCGAAATGTTCTGGCACCAGTTCTTTGAGAGAAGCCACGCTGGCTGCAAACTCTTGAGTAGATCCATCCTTCAGTAGCTTTTCTATGCTGGATCTCACACTCTGTAAATTAGCTTCCAGGATCTCCTGTGAGTGACATTCCTTTACTATAGCTTTCTTGACAGAGGATATGGCATCTTCTATCTGTGAGTTAACTCTGGCTTCCTCGCTATCCAGCTGGTCGTGCATCGCATGGAAGGCAATGGTCATCTTCTGCTTTAGTTTATTGCCATCCATCTCTATCTGGTTCTCTAACTGATTATGTAGATCGTGTCTGGCCTGCTGGACGGCTGTCAGACAGTGGTCAGCTTCACCAAGAATTGAGGTCAGCTCTGTTTTCATGGTGTCAACAAAGGCGGAGATTTCACAGCAGTTATGATCCCTATGACACAGGACAAAGCACGTGGCACAGGTGACCTCCTGGCAATCCTTACAGTAGAGGTCAAGGTACTGATGGTTGTGCTTAGTGCACATCGCGAGTGGAGTGTCCAATCCCCTGTCCTGAAGACTAGCAGCCTGACCAGCAGGCACTGTCTGATGTCTCTTAGACAGTGGCATTCTGGTATGCTGTCTGTCACACCTAATGCACAGATAACCACAGCCATGTCCACAGTACGTGACTGAAGGCTGATGACACTCCTCTACGTGACATAACACATCACCACCCACAGCTGTACCATGACACTCATCTTCAGATTGCTTCCTCACCTTGTCACGAGCATCTAAAATCTGATTCACCAGGAAATTCTGAGTGAATTTCTCCACACCTCCTTCAGGGACAACAAACTCTGCTCTACACATGGGGCATACCTTGTTAGCTTGCTCTTTACTAGTTACAAACTTATGTAGACAATTCCGGCAGTAGGAGTGATGACACGGTAGCAATCTAGGATCATCCTGCTGCTCTAAGCATAAAGAGCACTGTAGCATTTCGTCCAGTAACTCATTCATGTGGTCAGCCATGGCAGTGTTTAAATATCAATAGAATTATACAAAAACTAAAGTCTCCATGCGAAGTGAAAATATAACTACCCGGCGTCACCACACATTGATTTGTTATTGTAGTTGTATAATATGTTCAGCATATCACCAGTTTTGCGTATCCTTCGGTCAATTCGCTGTTTATTGAGCCTGGCCATTCAATTGTTCCCATACACCATGTACACCACCACACTTGTCACAGCTCTGTCTAACAGAAGACAATACGGCCGTTTCTTCATTATTCCAGTTATTTTAATTCAGTTATTTTGATTTATCTTTACTTATGTTGATTCCATTGATATTCTCCATTTCCACATATTTCCAGCTATTATTCAACCATTTTGGTACTCCTCCTTGTTATTGCTTTTTGACTGCCGTCCTTTTGTCTCCTCCATAACGACATTTTATGGCAATAGGTATATGTTTTCAAACGTCATTCATATTTCAGACGTCGCCTCCTCTTGTACCAACTTTACTTTCTGGAAGTAGCTTGGATGTATTTGATGCTTCCCGGTACATGTTGCTTTTCGCGTGCGCAGTAGATCTTCTGGTGTTATTTCTGCTTGCCTGTAAACTGCAGGTAACATCCTTTCACTCAAGCGGCCCTACACATTATACATGTGTGTACTCTAAGCAGCCCACAGCTGCTCGCCACATACGTCATCTGATAGGGGCGTATCCAGATTCACTCCACAGGAGGGTAACAGTCAAAGCCATCCAAGCAAACACGACACATTGAAATATCGTTGGTTCAATGTTGGGCCAGCGTAGCAGACGGTGGGCCAACATTAAATCGCTATGTTTTAATGTGTCGTGTATAGCAATACGTTTTTAAGTTCTTAGCCAGAGCCAGGGCTTGCAACTTAACCCAGCAAACACGATATGCTGATCCAATGTTGTTTTAATGTTGGGCCAGCTGCGCAGACGGTGTACCAACATTAAACCAATATTGTCCCGATGTATCGTGTTTGCTGGTTTGCTTGACGCAATGTATATTGAAGTACGCTACTCTAATGCTGCCTTAACGTACTCCATCTAATCAACTACATACTCAATGATCATGATGTACTCGTATCTCAATATAATATATGATATGCAAACGGTGTTCATTTCAGTGCGATATAAAAAAAATGCTACAGTCGTCATTGGACATGTCTGTGTTTTCCAATATCGCATGAAAAATGAACAACGTTTGTATTTTCTCACACATGACTACTGCCATACATTGCAGTTCAAACTACAGCAAGAGTGCGATATGGGCTGATACCGATATACTTTTTATAGTCTCATATAAGACTGTATGACAGTTCTTGAAAATTCATTCATTCATTCATTCATTCATTCATTCTTCCTTTCATTCATTCATTCATTCATTCATTCATTCATTCATTCATTCATTCATTCATTCATTCATTCATTCATTCATTCATTCATTTATTCATTCATTCATTCATTCATTCATTCTTTCATTCATTCATTCATTCATTCATTCATTCATTCATTCATTCATTCATTCATTCTTTCATTTATTGATTAATTAATTAATTGGTTAAATAATACATTTAGTTAGTAAAATCATTTTAATTACTGGTTTATAGCTAAGTTACACCCCCCTGCACATCTATCTTGATGCGCCTTTGCTCTCGTCTGATCTCCTTCTTTCAACAGCTGATACTGAGATACTCAGTCTACAGGAGGAAGGCCGGTTATTTTGACTGTCAGATCACTGGTTGCCTGTCTGTAACGCTAACTCATCCAGTGCAACATGTGGCCTCAATACCATGGATACAACCTTCACAGCAGCAAACACATCCACAACGTTTTGAACGATGAAATTCTGTGAAGCGCAGTGACGTCACCGGAAACCGTTTTGAATGGGAACTCGGTGAAAACAGATTTATATAACACCCCCTCCTCAAACTTCATTGTATTAGCCAGCTCGGTGAAAATATTGCAGGTCAAAGCTATTGAGTGTCACGGAATAGGCTCCCAGCAAACATTGAACATCCTGGCCATGGTTCGCAGACGGTGGCTCAACATTGACCCAAAGTTGGGTTGGTGTTTTTGCCGTCTAATGCAAAAAATTGAACAAAGCCGATGTCGTCGGTCCAACATCCCAGCAAGCACGATACGTTAACCCAATGTTGGTTTAACATTGGCCCGCCGTTTTCGACGTCGGACCAACACAAAGAAACATTGGGTTAACGTATCGTGTTTGGTGGGATGTATCAAGTAGTCTTATTTTAACCCTTGTCCTGCTACTCAACCTAATTTTGTGGTTTCAAGCCACATCAAATGAAATGAAGTGAAAATGATGTCATTTTTTGAAATTATCAGTTCATAAAATATTTCCGATAATTATATCTATTTTCACAAATGCACATATATTTTCGATGCGCTATCAATTTCAGTTTCAAATGAATGAAAAATAGAAACAAACAGTTCAGCAATAATTATTGAGGGTCATATTTAAAATATACATAGTGTGTGCAGTAACGCGAATTGGGGAGTATATTGCACTTAATAAACAAACAATCTGATTCAGTTATTACTTATTTATGTCATATCAGAAATGTCAGTGATCATTGCACATTGAATTTAGCGTACCGGAACGTGTTGTTGGTGTTTCGAGCTGACGTCAGTCAATGCATTTTTTAGATTGTTTTTTAAAACATGTTAAATGTAACTGATATTATTCTTCTTTATACCTACTCTCACTCATTATGTAATTACTCGGTTTCTACGCTTTCCAGAGGTTTTTCTTGCTATATGCAGGAGCTATTTTATCTCTGGTTTTGGTGCGGGAAACTTTAAAATATCACGACAATGCTGTTTAACTGTAGGTTATTTTAAATAGTTCTGATGCATATTTTATGTAACCTGTGCTTGTTTTAGTATATAATGTCGTTTGATTTTAACATGTTTAAGTTAACTTAGCATGCATATTTTACTAAACTAATCCTGTTGTATATAGTCATGTACATATGCTCATTTTAATGACGCACAAGTCTGCATAGACTTACCGTCGTCAATAAATATCATAAGAGACATGCTTTTCAGGTTATACTTATACGTTAGGTACGGATTATTCAATCTATTTTTTTGTCTTTCACAATACATGCATTACATTCTATCATTTTGTAATGTCCACTTGAGCAAATAGCAACTGAATAGGGTTATGTCTCCGTAGACAGGGACTTGTACTGTTTGGTGTGACGCAATGGAAAAAGGAACGTACGTACGACTGAACATACGGTTGAATGAACGAAAGAACAAACGAACTATAATGAACGCATGAATTAATGAATAAATTAATTAATTAATGAGTCACTGAATGACAGGATTCAGACCCTAGCGGTCAGAGGCTGATCACTGTTCAAATGAAGCGAGAAAAAGCTTACTAGACTTTAAATTATAACGATTTGGAATTGAACAAACCGTTTGCTCGTCATTGTTTATAGCAAAAAAACAAATCAGCGCTGTAAGGGTTAACCCTTATCCTGCTGATCACGACTATTGGCGTTTCAATCTGTTTCATTAGCCGACCAAATATCTGTTATTGGGAATGAAATGACTGTCAAAACACTAAGATTTGCAAATATATGGGGTCAAATTAAACAAATATGAGTAATTTTCAGCCACTTGAAGTTGTGGATCGCGGTAGCGAGACACAACTTCAAGTGGCTGCAAATTTTATTAAATTACCTTTGCAGGATAAAGGTTAAGAAAACGTATCCAAAAGAACGGACTAAATAAGCTTATACAGCGTAATAGATCCAGCCAATAAAACAAACTGATTTGTCTAAGGAAATGTAGTATTTAAATAGCATTTACACCTTAGAACTACTATTCTCGCACAGATATTCTCGCACTAATTCCTGCACGTGAACGTGTAGCTTTGCAGGTTAGGTAAACAGAGAAAATAGAACCTAGACTGACACAACATGGCCATTTCTCTTTCATGTTTGGACAGACAGACTGCAGCGCCTTTTTACGCCGCTGTAGCACTCGTAACTCACTTTTTTGTAAACGTGGCTACCCTCAGATCCCCACGGCTGCACACCATATACACACTGCAGAATCAAAAAAACGCCTATTGGCGCAAAGTTAACGCTTCTTGGCGAAGGATGAACGCTTCTCGGCGCAAAATGTCAATTTTGAGCACTGACGTCTCACAAAAAGTGTAAAAAAGACATACAGTTCAATTACTTAGTGTAATAACCCCATCCACGGAACACTATAGATTGTATAAGGACAACGCTGGTGTTTAGTTTACTCGTATAGCGACTGTAGTTTGTTCAGACGAATGAAAACAGTTGGCCACCCATCCTGATATTCCGGGCTTATAGTCATTTTCAAACCCATTTTTGCTGGTAAGTAGCTATATGAACGTCATAATATTATCGAATGGTAGGGATTAGAGTCCAGACTGTACAACTAAACAACTGGAGAGCAAGCTGGTAGCTTTATTTTGTAAATATTCGCCCAAATTGAACTTAATGTCTGGTTGAAGGCCTATTGGAGCAATGTGCACACGTCTATCGGTGCAAATAAAATTTATCGAAATAGAAAGCATGTTATTTTTCAAATATTTGAACGGGGAAGTTTTGTCTATTAAAAGCGCCTACCCAGGCTAAAATCATCAAAAATTCGGTGATTTATTTTGTCTTCTTAATATGACCATATGATGTAAACCTGTCCATAGACTAGAACTGCAAAAGTATTTTTAATTTTTGTGCTGCGCATTTACCAGTTAGGCTAGATATAGAGACTAATACCACTGAAAAGTACTCTAAATTTCAACTGCATTATTTGTCACCTTTGATCTCATTTTTGTCTGCTTGGCATAAATTTTAGTCCAAATAAAAAAAATCAGCATTTTGTTTAATAAACGGTTCTGGGTAATTTGTTCACATATTTGTTTTTTCGAAGGTCACACAGTAGCGATAAAGGTCAAGGTCAAAAGTTAACTCATTACTAGAGTATTTGACATATATTTACACCTATCTGTTCAACCCGTGATAATTTTTTTGTGAATTATGAAATTGAAAAAGAGGTGGATGGGCTTATGCGTGCCAATTTGTAATAATTTATTACAAATTGTGACGCAGCTGCAGTGCAAATGCGTTCCAATTTGTAAAAATGTATTACAAATTGGGACGCAATTGCATTACATATGCGTTCCAATTTGTAATAATTTATTACAAATTGGAACGTTATTACAAATTGGGACGCAACAGCCTATCCTGATTAAAGACTCATCTCATATTGACAGTGTCTGTGCATAATCACTAGTAATGCCACATAACCCTTTGAACTCTGTGTCATTTTTATTTTGTGTCTAATAAAATTTTATACTACCGTTTAAATGAATGAATGCATAAACGAACTCAATGCATTTGTTGACATTTAGTAAATAACATGCATTTCAACTTTAGTTTATTCCCGAATCGTTAATTCTGTAGAAATAACTTTAATGTGTCGTTGTTGTTGTTGTATTTTTCACATACCCGCATGCATCCAGCGATCAGAGTGTTAATTATGCACTCAAATAATTATTGTTTTATTATCAAACTAATGTATATTTCTTGAAGTATTTATAGTTTTTGAGATCACAATGTAAACTGTTTCGCCCGTTGATGTAAGTCTTCTCATAAGGCATCTTGATTTGTTTTTTGTTTTTAATTATTATAATTAATTTACATTTGACACACATGTTTATTATTATCATTAATATTCATTTGTCATCATCATTTAACCCTCAACGTTTTCACCTCCGACCAGCAGAGGTTTCTATTATTACCGTGTGCTTTATGTTATTTCTGTACTGTTATTTTTATGTATTTTCTCTTCCAAAGAATGCAATGTTTTCAATTATATATTTACATAAGTCTTGTTTAAGTGTGTGGTGCAACCAGTAGTCTCAGTTTCACGTCATATCTTGTTTACCCTTCGGGTGTGACATAATGCAATATCGTGCAGCAGTGGGGTCATTCAACAACATATTATGTCATAATCACTTCTTTTTCAGGCAAGGTGTCTCTTACCGCAACCTTCACATATTTATCCATGCTTTATTTGATTTATCTTTGCATATATGTAAACCTAACCTTCAGCAAATTATTATTGTTATATTCATGTTACTTTTGATATGTGGCGACATTGAGGTCAACCCAGGTCCGAGTAAGCAATTAATCATATTACATGGTAATGTTAGAAGTTTATATGTAAATAACAGTGACATAAGGATTTCGGAGCTCCATGTAATGGCTAAAAATAATAGTATAGATATATTATCGTTAACAGAGACCTGGCTTGACCACAGTGTCGCTGACTGTCTTATATCAATACCTGGATATCAGCGACCATTTAGGCGTGATAGACAGGTGGGGTGGCTATATATTGTGCCGATCACATATCAGCTCGTAGAAGACACGATTTAGAAGATGATTATAATGAATGTGTTTGGATCAAATGTTTTTTTAGATAATATAAAAGTTTTGTTTGGTACGTACTATAGACCTCCCGGTCAATCGGCAGACGAAATGAATGTGTTTTTATCACACTTTGAGTCATCTGTCGATCTAGCCAATGATGCGAGCGTGGATTCAATTACAATAACTGGAGATTTTAACGATAAGTGTACTTTATGGGATGATAACCATTATGCCAGCGAGCTGAAACGTAGATGGTATGATGTAGTGCAAACTAAAGGTATGTCACATCTTGTAAATCAACCTACGCGTGTATCAGCTTGTTAGACTTGATAATAACAACCAGCCCCGGTAAAGCTGTAGATTGTGATGTACTACCTCCTATTTCTAACCTAGACCATTGTAACATAATATGTACATTTTTTGTTTTTTTCATGTCTTAATCATAACTATAAACGCACAGTGTGGGATTTTATAAATGCTAATATGGTAGCTTTGAATGATGCTTTGTTAAATGCTCCGTGGGATGTAGGTTTTGATATTTTTAATGATATTAACGATATTGTAATGTATTGGTCGAACTTGTTAATACAGGTTGCAGCGGATTTCATTCCAAATAGAGTTGTAACTGTTCACCCAAAAGAAAAACCTTGGGTTAATACGGATCTTAAAAAGATGCTCAGACGTCGTAATTTACTGTGGAGGCGATATAAACGTTCCCGTTCAGCTGATCATTATACAACGCTTAAACTGCTTCGCAACCGAGTGGTTTCCCTGAATCGGCAGTTACGTAATGTTTATTACAGTGGCCTGGGGGAAGAGTTGAGCAGTCCGACCATGCCAGGTCGGAAATGGTGGAAAACAGTGAAACAAGTCACTGGTGATAAAGTGTACTCGGGCATTCCGGGCGGGGGCCCTAGGGTAGTGGTTAGCACCGCTGCCTTTCACGCCAGAGTACGGGGTTCGGTTCCCGGTCTCGGCGGTTTGAAAGAAACAAAATTGTTTCTTCCCCATCCACGTGTGAAAGTTAGTATTGTGGGGAGCCTCCGTGACCGAGAGGTAGCGTGCTCGGCCTCAGACCGCCAGAGCTCGAATTTCGAATCCTTTTTCTGGAGGACAGTGTCATCTCAATCATCTCACCATCCTCAGGAGGTTCTCCTGGCCCAGTTTAGCCTATATGTGCACAAAGGTGGCCTAAAGCCCGATTCATTTCATTTTACTCGGGCATTCCAACTCTAATTGAGAATTGATCGCCTATAATTGATTCGATTGGAAAAGCCAATATTTTCAATGAGTATTTTGCAAGCCAGTGCCAGCTCCCTGACGGTAGTAATGACCACCCACTTCCACCCTTTAGGTACGAAACCGACGAGCGGTTAGCTAATATTACTTTCTTTCCTTCAGACATTCATAAAATTTTAACAAATCTAGATGTGAATAAAGCTACTGGCCCAGACGAAATGGGAATGTTTTACTTAAAAATGTTGCTGATTCAATATCCGAGCCGCTGTGCAAAATTTTTAATTATTCTATACAAAACAGTACTTTTCCGTCAATGTGGAGGAAAAGTAATGCTATTCCGATACACAAAAAGAATGATACAAAAGATAAACAAAACTACCGACCTGTATCTTTACTATGCAACGTGTCTAAAATTTTTGAACGATTGATTTATGATAAACTTTATACTTTTTTAATATCGAATAATTTATTAACAGACAAAAACTTTGGTTTTCGTTCAGGAGATGGCACACTTTATCAACTTTTAGCTATGTCACACGAACTTCACGAGGCGCTTGATAATGGTCACGATATGCGTATTGTTTTTATGGACATGTCAAAGGCTTTTGATAAGGTTAGGCATAAAGGTGTTATATTTAAACTAAAAAGGAAAGGGATAGATGGATTATTGTTAAAGTGGTTTATTTCATACTTGGAGAATACGGAATACGGCGTTCGCTCATCGATATCTGCTCGATCACTGAAGTTAAGCCACGTGGCGCCCGGTTCATAAGTGGATGGGTGACCGCCTGGGACTGCCAGGTGCCGTATACACTATCGTGGGGCTCAGAGAACCACGTAAATCAGATGGCTCGTCTGACAGACTTTGAATTGGACGTAAAAGAACCTCAATGGACGTAGGCGCAGTTTCCATCCGGCGAGACCACAATAAATCCACAATATGGAGTACTTGGCACATATATAATGCCATGAATGATATCATGAATGATAACAGGCCTTGCTAAGTTACTCCCGTGGCGCGATAGCACAATAGTGCGTACTGCCACGTAATATACAGATACAGATGGAGAATCGATTTCAAAGGGTTGTCATTGATGGCCAATCCTCTAATGAACTACCCGTACAAACAGGTGTCCCACAAGGATCAATCCTTGGACCCCTGGTTTTTCTTATATACATGGATGACATAATAGATAAAATACTGTGTGATATAAGGTTATTTGCAGACGATACATGTCTACTTGAAATTGTGCTTAATGCGATAGGGTCTGCGCGACGTCTTAATTCTGACTTAAAAACTTTACATATGTGGTCCATTCAGTGGTTAATGCTTTTTAATTTCATTAAAACAGTAATCTTAACAATATCAAGAAGAAAAAAGTCACTGCATCATCCGGAGCTGGTACTGGATTGCTCAACTCTGCAGGAAGTTGATCAAAACTGTCATCTCGGTGTAGTTTTCAACAAATCCCTCACTTGGGATTCCCACATAGAATATATTTTAAAAAAAACTAATAAAACTTTAAATGTAATGAAGCGATTAAAAAACTCTCTACCACGTAAAGCATTAGAGAAATTGTTTACTTTTCGAATCAGACCTATAATTGAATATGGTAATTTTATCTATGATAACTGTCCTAAATACCTTAGTAATCGACTAGAACAGTTACAAATGGAGGCTGCGCGCATATGAGCTGGGCTGGGAGCATCTAGAATGTAGACGTGAATTCCATCAATTAATAACGTTTGTGTAAATGACAAATAATATTGCCCCGCCGTATTTAACATCAATATGCCCGCCTACAATTGCCAGCACCAGTAGATATGTGACCAGATACTCCCAAAGCATTAGGGTACCCAGGTGCAAAACATCACTTTTCAAAAATTCTTTTCTGCCATCAACTATAAGACACAGGAATGGCCTTGACATCGATGTGAGAAATTCAAACAGTTTAAATATCTTAAAAAGTAAACTGAAATTACATTTTCGATTTTCACCACCGCTAAATCACATATACACTGGGTACCGTAAAGCATCTATTTACCACACTAGACTTCGACTTGGTATGTCATCATTGGCAGCTCATCTCTTTCCGTACGGCTAATCTGACACGCCTTATTGTTTCTGTGGAGCCAGAGAAACCACTCCTCATTTTCTACTTGAATGCCCCCATTATGCTGTACAAAGGACTGAGCTACTGGTTGCCATACGCGACTTGATCGCGCCAAACACACACCATTCACTCTTGCCTACGCTTGATGCAAACAGATTGACTATTATTTTGTTAAAAGGATCTGATGATTTAGTTACCATAGAAAATGTTTTTATATTTAGATGTGTTAAAAAATTCATCAAATCGTCTAATAGATTTAGCTAAATTTAGCAAGTTAAGAAAAATATATATTTTATTTACTACATAGGAACTTGTATTCTCTTTTTCCTATCTAACCTTTCTGTGATTTATAACTATCTTGTTTGTCTTCTATATATAATGTGATTGTCTGTTTCACTTTATGTTTTGGAGAGCCCCTTGACTAGCGCTAATAGTGCTATTTGGGTCATCCAATTGAAATAAATATGTTTACAATACAATACAATACAATACAAGATCGGCGGCCATTTTTAATAATAAAACTTCTCTATCTTTTGAAGCAATGAAGTAATAGTCATGTTTTAAAAAGCTGAATACGAGTATTTGACAATGCTGAATATGCTAGTAATATTTCGTAGCTGAGAAATGTCAAGGTCACATTAATGTAGCCAAGGTCAAGGCAGGCGGCTATTTTGAATATCAAAACTTCTCTATTTTTTAAAGCAATAGTCATGATTTAAAAAGCAAAATATAAGTATTTAACATTGCTGAATCCACTAGTAAAATTTTCAAAACCGAAAAATGTTAAGGTCACATTAATTTAGCCAAGGTCAAGGTCGGCGGCCATTTTGAATATTAAAATCTTTTGAAGCAATATAGCAATAGTCATGATTTTAAAAGCAAAAAATGAGTATTTACCAATGCTGAATCCGCTGGTAATATTTACATCACCGAAAAATGTCAAGGTCACATTAATTTTGCCGAAGTCAAGGTCGGCAGTCATTTTGAATCTGAAAACTTCTCTATCTTTTCAAACAATGAAGCGATTGTCATTAAAGTGGTCGTGTCATAATTTAAAAATATAGGTATGCTATTTGGCGATGCACAGTATCCATTGGTGTTTTTTTTCCAAAACTGAGCAATATCAATGTGAAAAATATCTTGCAAAGGATAGGCTGGCAGCCATTTTGATTATCTATGTCGCTTCTGGTGCTTTCATTATTTTACTGCTACTATTAATTAATCACCAATAACATACCACATACCTGCATACCACATTTAATAAGGTTTTCGAGGTCACTGGTAGCTGTAATGACATTATTGATATCATGATAGGATTTTGTTAGCCGGAAATGACATATCACGTAGCTATTACGCCATTAGTAAAAATCTGTTTTTCCACTATGACCGCCCATAAATGAGTTCTACACCGCAAAATTAGTCTACGATTATCGGATTATTAGTTAAAAATCTATGTTTCTCGGCCATCTTGGATTTGTGCTGTTTTTCGAAGCATATTTCTCATACCTAACACCATACCAATTTTTAAAAACTAAAAAGAAAATCCAGACAGGTTTTTTCACTATTATAGTAGGCCTACATGGTAGTTTTTAATCTCATAATTGACTTTCAATATGGCCTTTGACCTAAAAAAACCCCAATATCATTGAAATGAGCCCAAAAGCTGATTTATCATGTCGCAAAACGTCCAAAAAGTGGTATTACATAATATTCGACTTTAAAAACGAGCTGAGATATCACATTTATTTGTTTTCGTTGTCGTTTTGGCGGCCATTTTGAATTTGACCTCTAAAGGTCACACCCATTTTGTTTGCGATGGATTTTGAAAACACAATGCCCATACCTAGCAGCATGCCAGATTTCAAAAACTTGTCACCAAGTGCACGATTGTTCCAAATATTGGGGTATTCCTCCCCCGCTTTGTGAAAATTACGAAAAAGAATAGAAATTAGCACATTTGCCGGGGATCCTAAAAGAAAGGCTCTCACAATAGTGCGATTTAAGGTACTTCAGAAACATTTTTCACTTTTCATATTTCATTTGTGGATGAAAAACATATTTTGGCGTGTGAATATTGCAAAGTTGAAAAATCGAAAAAAATAAGAATTCTAAACTTCATGGTGTTCGAGTGGGTTTCTAGCCATTTCAGAATTGCCGACTTCCGCCTGATTTTGTTATGGACGGTCACATATATATGCCACAAACAACATTAAAAAGTTAAGTACTGTATCTTGTGTTGATGTCGAAATCGCTCTCAGTCACCACCATGTGTTACAAAAAAATCATTTTGGGATAAAACGAGCACAACAATCTATGGTTTATGCCTTTACGGTGTAGTAAATCATAGGTCTGGGCTATTAGCTGTTCATGGACCTATATGCCTATAGGGCTTAAAATCAGACCACCATGCCTCGTGTAGGCCTACATGCCTACCTATCAATGGCAGAACAGTGATAGGACCAGTAGGCTATTAGTAAAAATAATAACTGTCTTTATATTAAAGCAGCTCCTTGGGATGACATCAATTTTCGTTTTTAGTTTTGTAATGAAGTGGTGTATCCCCCAGATCATGATTTTATTTTTTTCAGGATTTTTAGATTTAAAAAAATATTTTTTATCAACATTTCTATGAAACCTCTTAAAACCCAAACAAACTTTTTGTACACCTAAACACTTGCTGAAGGTCGTTGAATGTTCCTACAGCATTGGGCCACATGGTGATGCCGTCGGCCCAGCGTTGGACAGACAATCAGTGCTGCAGGTGTATCCCTCCATGTCCTGACTATAAGACACCAATTAGCGGCCAATTAGGGGCGATTGCTTTGATCTTACCGTCCAAGACGTGGGAATATGTGGTGTGAAGTGCTGTATATTACTGACTTGTTTTGTTTACATGGCAATATACGACCAGGAAATATAACTATTTCACTCTTTTTCGGTGCTTTAAAATTGTTTTTTTGACTTTTTTGTATTTTTAGTTAAGATCAGTAGCTTATATAGCTTCATATAGATTAAATTTTCAAAATTGACAACATTGAAAATGTCTCATACCAAGGGGTCCCTTTACGCACATTTTGTTAGGTTATAGTCTAGACTATCAGGTTATATTATAAATATCATTTAAATTTATTTATTCTAGCCGTAGGCTGCATAACACAATAATATTAAGGCCTATAGTCCCGCTTAAGAAAATAGCCGTAGATAAAACAAATCCGTACTTAATATAGACATATAACAATACTAACACATATATAGTTGCTCCAATAGGCGTCTTCACATTGCTCCAACGTTTCAACGGTTTATTGTCTACGCAGGTCATTAAACAAATATATGAGATATCAGTGGCGTAGAAGAGACTTAATGTAACATTATCTATCACATTACAGAGCGTATATATGCAAATAGATTTTAAAAATAGCATCGTGTCCAGTTCTTAGGTAGGATATCAAAACTGTTTTCACTAGTCTCACAAATGTATTCAATTTTTCCATGTAAATTCCATGTGTGGAGGTTCGTAAGATGTACTAATGTTCCGTGCACACATTTATTTGACATAAATTCAACCTTTTGGCATATTTTCAGTCGATATTGTGGAAGATTTCTGAAAAATTATTCATTATTCCCACTTCACTTTTTACCCATTTTTTGGCTTCACTATTCACTTTTTATAAGGGAAAAATGATATAGATATATAAAAATAAATCTATTTTTTTAGGTTCGTTTTTTAACACTATTTATAAACTGCAATCCTCGATGTTTGGCCCCTGAGACCAGGCGATTCGCCGTTCGTTCCATTCGTTTTATAACCCATATTTAATACTTTTTTTTTTTTTCAGTGTAGAAAGGGTGCCTACTCCATTGATTAGAGTGCATTGAGTGGTTGGGGTTCATCCTCATCATTCAGCAGACGCCAAGGTATCATGTAAATATCTCATTATCGAGTAACCATTACACAGCTAAAATAAATAATTTAATTTTCACACACTTGAAACTGTGTCTCGCTACCGCGACCCACAACTTCAAGTGGGTGAAAATTACTCTTATCTGTTTGAGACAAAAAATCTGCAAATCTTGATGTTCAAGCACACATTTCTTTCTCGATAAAAGCGATTTAATGGGCTAATGAAACGTATAAAAAAATACTCGCGATTAGCGGTCCGATATATGGATCAGTAAATAAACAAGAAGGCCTTAAATTATTAAGCAATCGGTTGGTTGCACAAGGAGATTTCTGAGCAGATCTGTATCGCGTAGATACGGAGTCTGTTGGAATTTTTCGTCATAACGCAATTTCCAGCTCCAAATGACGAAAAATATATTAATAATAAAATATGTCCTTAACTGAGAACGATCCGAAAACTATTCTATCAATTCCTGTTATATTTATTTTCGTTTGAATCTTCCTTAAAACCGTATATTACGGTCCCAGCAGAACAAGGTTTACGGGCGTACTGTTGAAAAAGGAAACATGACTCAATGGTAACCTGGTAACTCAAATTGTCTAGACTGAGAAAGGGTGTCTACTTCACTGATTAGAGTACATTGATTGGGTTCGGTTCATCCTCATCGTTCAGCAGATGTGCCATGACGTCAAGCCAGTCAGCATCCCGGAGGCAGGATAGAAAGATACGGCTGCTGTCTATCTATTGCCATGGCAACCACGCCACACAGTGGTAATTTTTCAGACCATCGAGAACATTGGCGTGAAATTTATCAATTGAATCTTTCGTTGATGTTACTTATCTAGTTATATATAGTCTGTGCTTTCCACACATAGAAATCAGTGTCCGCAAGCATCAGACGTTGATCAAATGCTGTTTTAATGTTGGGCTAGCGTCGCAGACGGTGGCCTAACATTAAAACAGCATTAGTCAATTTATAGTGTTTGCTGGGTTGCAACGTACTCGTGTAACCAGGGTAACCTGGATTGAAAGTCAAAACAAACCACTTGTGCCCTAAAGTATAGATAATCTTATAACAGAAAACATGGACTTTAACACAGCGGTTATATAATATTGTCCATGTTATGTTTGTTAGTCTATTTAATTTTAGCCCGGTTATATTGTTTTTGTTTAAATGTCCATGTCCGTAATGCCTGTATATATAAGTTATTTTTGATAATTTAAGATAAACAATTATTAATTATACAATAGCGTGTGTTTGGAGGTAATAATGTGCATTTGAGAACCGACTTGTAGTCAGGGGGCTTAATCATATAATTGTTCAAATCGTTCCACAAGCACCAAATTAGAACCACTTGTAGCCCAGGTCATATAGTTTTGATTTTTAGCGGGAGCCGAGCTGGGCTCCCGCCGTGGGCGCCATATTGGACAAATCCAAGATGGCCGCCATTCCAAATGGGGGCATGTCATAACTTCTAAACTAATAGACGTAGGGACACATTTAGTACCACTTTTCTATGGTTTTCGACTATGTAGAATTCATATGTGATGATTTGGAGTTGATCCGGGAATAATTTCAAGCACAATTATATATATAAATGGTATTTTTGCCAAAAAAGGGATATTTTAATTACATTCTAGTGATTTAAATGAGGTAGATTATCTTTAAATCGTGTTACTAGCAGTGTCAGGCATTGACAATGACCTGACCATAATATCTTGAGCCAGAGCCAGCCTTTGGAGCTCCTGTGTGTCAACCATATGGGAAAATTTCAAGATGGCCGCCATTCCAGATGTTGGCATATCATAACTTTTAAACTAATAGACGTACGGACACATTTAATACCACTTTTCTATGGTTTTCGACTACGTAGAATTCATTTGTGATGATTTAGAGTTGATCTGGGGATAACTGAAAGCACAAA
The DNA here is from genome assembly GCA_964017125.1 of Flabesymbios commensalis. Lineage (NCBI taxonomy): Eukaryota > Metazoa > Annelida > Polychaeta > Terebellida > Flabelligeridae > Flabesymbios > Flabesymbios commensalis. Next base: position 14,568,645 of record OZ024914.1, on the reverse strand, counting down.
TAAATATATATATGTAAATATATATTTTTGTGTGTTTAGTTATTCCTAGATCAACTGAGATGTAAAATATTTTATAAAAATTGTGACCGAATTTGGCAATCCTTTTCTGGCGACAGGCCATGATTTTGCTGCTCTTGATGAATGTGATGTTATGGAAAATGTAGTAGCTATGTCTCTATCCAAAATCACTGAAGTTGGCAAAACTCTTCATTTAGAATATGTAGACACACGTCTTACGAATGCTACTGTTCCAGTTCCCTATACAATTAAAAGAAACCGTTTGTTCAGGTTTAGCAATTGTACTCACACACGAAAGAATGGAGAGAAAGATGGAATGTTAAAACAGATCACTCTCATAACCCAACGTTTTATATCTCTTCAGTCGAGACCAGAAGCAGATATGGTAGATTTATTTAAATATGAAAACCAGCGAGAACCCCTTCTCTATCGTACTGTGGTTTGCTTGGAGCGGGAAATAAGTTAGATATACTAGTTTGTAGCAAAGCTACAACAGCCTGCGCTTGTACAGCAAGACAGGTTTTACTTATAGTTTTTTATATGGCTCTTATCATTCAAATGGTGCGCCCAACCAGAGTATGTATCTCTAAATGTTTTTCCTTTCCTAGAGAATCCACCGACGTCTACAGTGGAGCGTGTCGACGCCATCTGGGACACAATTACCCTGAAAAACTCTAATCACTGACTCGGAAGAAACGACTGGCCAGGGATTGTGCTGAGAAACAGATTGTTAAATATTGATATGAAAACACTAGAGCCCTGCAATTACACAGAGGCTGACACACGTACATGTATATTTCTGCACCTGGTCCATGCAGCATATCAGGGTCACACAAAAGTTTTTGTCCCGGCAGTTGACTGTGACATTGTTGTTCTAGCTCTGAGTTTATTCGAAAACGTGATGCTTGCAGAATTATGGATTGGGTTTGGTAGTGGCAAAAGCTATAGAGACATTCCTGTGCATATTCCACACAAGTCATTAGCGTTACCATTGTTTCACTCCTTAGCAGGTTGTAATCAGCACATTTCCTACATTTTGAGCTGTGGCAAGAAGAGTGGCTGGAATGCATGGGAAAATACTCCTGACAGAGACATGGATTGCCCTTACTAACGATTCGGAATGTTTGATTCTGGAAAGTGTGCATGAACATGCACATTGAACGATTTGTTGTGTTGAAGTACAGCAAGACATGTGCCTCTTCATCTGTTAATGATGCCAGATATAATTAATTCTTCACTAGCAGTCAATCATTAGAAAATATCCCACCAACACAAGCTGCGATTTCGAGCCCGTTAAGAGATCTGTATCGCAAGACAGTTTTGTCTGAAAGCAAGGAACCGTCAGCAAACAGATACTACCTGACTTTGGTATTGGATGACCATAGTAAGATCTGTTTGTCGTTTTGGACAACCCTTGCTGACTGAAACAAGGCATGTGCCTTCCTCTTACACTGTGGTTGTACAGAGATATGTAAGGGGAATTGTAAATGTTGTAGAGCAGGTGTCAGATGCACATCGCTGTGCAAGTGCGAGGGTGGATGCATTAACGGTGATAAAACAGCAGCAGTTTAGTTATGCTAGGTAATATTCAAGTAATTATGAAAGCCTAAATACGTTTATGTGCCATTTTATTGCTACGATTGTATCGTTGTGTTACTAAAACACTTAGCGGTTTATCTGATTTAATGTTGAATTGGCTGCTACACAATAATGCTATGTTCATATACTATTCAAACTTCGATTATTTATAGCAGCATTAGGCCTACGTGGTTAATATGAAAGCTATGCAACCGACCCTCTCTGAAAGATTGGCCAGTTCTTATTTTAAAGTCTGTGGAGGGTTGATTTTGCATGTGTAATAAACATTTTTTGTGTAATACATAAAATATCTAGGGTAATTTGACATATTTCGTTTACGTGCTACATGTATCTGTATTAGTGAATAGCCTCATTTGGATCACACAGTTTTTAACTTTTTTCACACGCTGGAAGTTTTGCATTGTGGTAGTGAAACATAATTGTAAATGGGTGAATGTTTGTAGTTATAATTTAGAAGTTCCATCTTCGATTTGTATATATACTGGTTATTATTCTGAATGGCGGATTTACACAAGTGCCTTTGATAAAACATATGCAGACAATTTAATTTTTACTGTATTTTGTCCCAGTTAGAAACATTAGAAGTTGGGTTTGTTATTATATAATCACATTTTGGCAAAAAGTTGTACTGTGGAGATAATGTGCACATGGTACATATGTGACGGTAACATTACCTACAGAGTCTTATAAAAAGCTTCATCATCACAGAACTGTTTGGCGCGGGCTCTTTTTGTCACATAACTCCTCTTCCTAAATCTTTGCACTGATTACCTATTCCTTACAGAATCAAATTTCAATTATGTTCCTTAAACTACCAGGCTCTGACCAGTGGACAACCAGTATATATTCGAAACATGCTTCAGCCATAAGGTAAGGCAGCAGGGCCTTTTATGTTGCTGCACCTAGACTTTGAAATGAAAATCCTATAGAAATTTGCTCTTTGAAAACACAAATTAGTTTCCGCAAGAAATTGAAAACGTATTTTTTTGGTCTGGCTTTTCCGACTTAAATTCTCGGTGGTCCGGTTGGCCCACACCACAAACGCAAATGGTTTTGGAATTATGAGTCAGATTAAGATTATGTTTATCGCGCCTCTGAGCTCGGATCGTCAATGATTTAGGCGCTATAGAAGTTGTTTATTAATATTATTATTATTATTATTATTATTTTTTATTTTTTTATTTTGTATTATTATTATTATTATTATTATTATTAATAATAATATTATTATTATTTTTATTATTATTATTATTATTATTATTATTATTATTATTATTATTATTATTATTATTATTATTATTATTATTATTATTATTATTATTATTATTATTATTATTATTATTATTCATAAAAAGTGTTATCTTACTTGATTCTACTTTTTTGCGTTTGCAACTAATTTATCTGATTTCTTTGTCCCGCGGCCATCTCATCTTGGATTTTACAATATATTCTCCCCTGCAAAGTACGAGATTGTTTTTTAAATGGAAATAATAAGTTTTTTCTTACTCATTTTACTCATTTTGCTTCTAGTACGATTTTTGAGATTATTACAGTCTTTAAATCACTAAGGTATGTCTAAAATCAGCTAAAATACCATTTCTATATATAGTAGAAAGTTGAATAATTTCCAAATCAATTTTAAAACGTGTTAAATAGATTCTACATGGTCGAAAATCATAGAAAAGTGTTATTACATGTGCTTCTACTGGTATTACTTTGCAAGTTATGACATGGGCCTGTTATGAATGACGGCCATCTTGGATTTGTCCAAGACCAGGGTGATTTGAAAACCTCGCCTTCGGCTCGGTTTTCAAATCACCCTGGGAGTGATCAACTCTCACAAGAAGGTTCTCAAATTACCATAATTGCCGACAAAACACACGCTATTACTATTATTACCATCATACACAATGTCCATGTAGACCTAAGCCTATAATTACCAAAAAAAAGATGAAAATAGTAGACTAGACCTACCAGTTGAATGGTTATAAATTACCCCTTTAGGATGTTGATTCTGCGACTGTAGCCTTACAATAATATGAGGTGATGCAGTCAATGACAATAAAAAGTACTTTGCTGTAGTTGTGGGCCTAGCCTATGTTAGTCATTGAGCACTAGTTTAGTCTACCTGCAGGTCACGCGTGTGTACACGTAGTGTACAGGTGTACGCGCTGCTACTGCTGAGTGGCCTGATCAGAGCTCGGCGGCCCACGTGACACCCGTTTGATACCTGCCTTTAGACCAGAGGTTTCAAATGTAATTTGAAACCTCTGATTTTCATTTGATACCCCTGTTACCAGTGGTTACGTTATTAGCATATGGCTAAAATAGTGTTATCAGAGCACTACAACCCAGGATGTGGTAATAATGGTTCTTATATCTGTGTTGAAAATTTGTAATGCACCATACATAGCCAACATTTCGTTTGAGAGGGATTCTATAATTTTAGGCACCAGTGATGATATTTTCCTTGATTTATGAGATTGTCTGAATATTGTCAAAAATTTAAACACATGTCAACTTAGCTTTGTTTATTGACATAGCGTTGTCAGCAGAGCTTAATTTCAATTTTAAATGCTTATTTTTATCAATTTAATTTTTTCTTACCGTTATGGAGAGACTAATTTACCGTTATGGAGAGACCAGTTTATGTTACGGAGTAATCTTCAAACTTAAATTTCTCAGTGATCCTCCTATAAAAGTATACCATATTTAACAAGTAGTTGAACATGGCTATTATAATGTTGAACACTTAATTTAGAAAGAATCACTTTATGACAATAACCCTTAAATAATAAAATAAGAATTACTCTCCGTTACGATTATTGTCGTTATGGAGAGTAATAATAACGAACATTGTCTCTCCATAACGACAATTATTTCTGTTATGGAGTGACAATAAACAAATACTGAATATCGATGCCAACCCAATTTAAAAGACAAAAAGAAAAGTTACTATTTCAACAAGTGTCATTTGTTGGTTAAAATACCAAATTCATAAAGGTTTATAGCTATTTTTAAATAAGTAAAAGGGTAATTTGTGACTAAAAAACGTCACACCATAACGCGTATTTTCAGTCTCTCCATAACAAAAATAAAAACGTTATGGAGAGACAGAAAATACGCGTTATGGAGAGACGTTTTTTTTACTAAATCGTCCATAGCATCTATGTATTATGCTATACTATGATAATTTTTGTTTTTTTCAGATGAGGTTATAGTAGGCTTGGAGGTTGTAGGGTGTTTAAAAGTTTAATTGCAGTATTTATGGGTAAAAAATCGCGTTATGGAGAGACGTTGAATTAAAATACTCACCCAAAGACTTGCACAAACCTTACATCATTTCTAAAAAAAAACACAATCAATAAACTTTTTTTTAACGATTCACTACATGAAGGTCTCGCGCAATTGTTTTGCGCCAGACAAGTGATATTTTGGTCAGAAAAAGTATAGAAATTACCTGACAACTACAAGCGTTATGGAGAGTCGCTGCAACGTGGGACAGACATAAATTGCATAAAAAGTGGTAAAATAATAAAATTATTTAAAAAAAACTTGTATATAGCTTATAGATAATGTTTTGCACTAACATTATATCAGAAACAAATATAATATATACAGGAAATCTAGAATAAATCGCCTGTTTCTGTCGGATTTAGAATGTGGGACAAGGCTTTTTGGCTAAAATTAGCTAAATTTACATAATATTTCTTTCAAAAAGCACATTTATGTTAGAATTTTTTGAGTTGTAATATCGCTATGTTGTAAAAAAAATGTCATTCATTTATGTAATCAAATTAAATCAAAATATTCAATAATAAATATTACAAGGTGCGGACAGTGCTGGGGCTTAAAATTATAGAATCTTGTATGTTTTTCGACCAATCGTGATACTAATAAAGACTGTAATCGATACCATATCGATAACATTGCAAAAATCTGTAATAGCTAAATAACAGACAATTGTAATCATAGTATCGTAACAGTTTATTTCCATAAATCCAGAAAAAATACATGAGTTACGTCACTTTATAACATAAACTTAGCAGATAACTAACTAGATCTATTTCTATTCCGAATATTATTAAAAACATACACACAATTCGCTGCACAAATTTATTATCGTAACAATCGTTTAGAGCGGCCGGGCTGAAATGAATAATTTGTCCGCGACAAATACTCCAGCCACATAACTATGTGAGCCATTTTAAACTCCTACTATAATCATAATAATGGGACTCTGAGTGGTTGTTATTTATGGTTACTGAACCGAGATCCAATATTGGATGTCAGCAGAAATACATCAGTAGGCTATTTCTGTCGTCAGCTGAGATAATCGTTCAGATGCGTGATTTCATGATATGGTGTGAGATTTATTACTCACTAGGAGGTCCGGAACTTTTCGTCGATGTAGAAAAATTGTCGAGTTCCGTATTCTGTCATAAAAATGAAAATGTGAATGTTACGATTATGGCAACAAAATGTTGATGAAATTCCACAGGTGTGGGTCACTATGATATAAGTAAAACTATCAAAATATGTAACTATAACAAAAAAGTCATGAGTGAGGCATATTTTTTAACTTGACTATAATAATAATTGCAACAATAACTGCTGGTAAAAATGTAAAGAAAAACGTGGGAATAAGCTTTGTCATGACATTTAGAATAAGAAAGACGTACCGTAATGAACACATGTCACGTAAATTACGAGCATTGTACGTAATTATTATTTTATGTCCAAACCACCCGGGGTGTCAATATAAGTTTGTTCTTATAATTTGTAAGGCTTAGCTTAGAGTGTCAAACAAAAAGCTGTATTTTATGAATAAATACATCCAGTAAGCGCATTTAATGATAATTTATAATGTGAATCTGATTCTGACATCTAAAATCTATACTCGCACTGAGTAAAACACTTATAATGAGCGTAGACCCATAATATAGGTATTCATATGAAGAGGAAAAAGCTGACTAAAGCATTTATATATACTTAAAAAAATATTGGTCTCCATGGTTTATACAAAAATATGTCAGGGTTGTAAGAGGGAAAGGAAAACACCCTATGACATCACGTTTTCAGGATTTTTTGTTTCATCTTACAAGAGCCGCTTCGAAAATTGTTTAGCTCTTATTAATTCGCCAGGCGTCGTCACAACTTTTACGGATGCATAACTTGGCAAAAAGAACAGCTAAACTCATGCTTGAGGCCATGTGGATTTTGAAATGCAATGGCTACTCTTGGAAATATTTAGTGTCAATAAATTCAGCATTTCTTAGAAAAATATATATTATTTTGACAAGTACACAACAATGCTTAGCTATGTTGAACCTTACAACACAAGGCCCGACCATACACGGCAGAATCTGACGTATATAGAAATCTGACGTATAAAGTCACAAAGGTATTTAAATTAATTATACCATAACATAGCAATTTAAATGAATCGGAAAAAGGTAATTGAGACATTTATGATGACTTCTATTTTAAAAAAACCTTTGGTCTTCATGTTTTATGCAAATATATTTTGGCATTGTAAGGGTTAAATATTCTAAATTGTCCGACATTAATTTAACGCTGGGTCCATCTCGTGCTTACTATGTTTACTGGGAATGTTTTATTTTGTCAGCTCTAATAATGTGTTTGGGATACAATATCACAATGTACAGTATATTGCCCATTCTGATCGCCGTAATCATAATCAATAAGGCTACAGCCTAAGACGACCATTTACACTGTTAACTGCTTTGTTGTCATATTTTAAATTTCGAAATTAGAGAGCCTTTTAAAATCAACAATTTAACCGCGCGGGGACTGGCTTTATACTCAGAATCTGACGTCTACTTTATTGTGACGTATAAAGTAGATCCCCGCACTGAAATAATTACCATATTTGTTCTCCTTGGTTTATACATACATATGTCAGTGTTGTAAGGGCTAAGATCAATTGTACACAGTTATATTAAAGGGACATGCCCAGGTCTAAAATCATAAAAAAATCGGTGATTCTATTTTTGCCTAATAATATGATCATATGATGTAAACATGTCCATATACTAGAACTGCAAAAGTTTTTAATTGTTGTGCTGAGCATTCTCCAGTTAGGCTAGATATAAAAACGAAATTCCCGATTTCTAATTATTGACAACCATGTCAAAAATAAGAAATACGTGAATTTCGTCTCTATATCTAGCCTAACTGGTAAGTGCGCAGCACAAAATTTAAAAACTTTTGCAGTACTAGTCTATGGACATGTTTATATCATATGGTCATATTGAAAAGCCAAAGTAAAATCGCCGATTTTTTTATGATCTTAGACCTGGGCATGTCCCTTTAATAGATTCACAGCTTTGATAAACATCTTATCCATGCTTTATTACTAATAGTGAACCTGTCAGCATGATCAAATAGATTTACTGACCGGAAGGTTTGACGTTACTCTGACATGTGTATCGTCCGGATCTGCATCATGCTGTGATGAATCATCAACATCTCCCATGTCGCCAGAATTACCATCAGTTGAAGTCTAATAACAATGTAATATTGTATTACAAATAAATTACTAGCTACTGCAGCTGAGCAGAAGCGTCAATATATTGTACAACGATTTACTTTGACGAATTTTAAAGAAATATAATGTGTTTGCTTCTTAAGCATATTTGTGCACTGAAGTTCTAGGCCTACATATACTACACTTTTGTCAGTTAGTAAAATAAGATGAGTGTGCAAAACGTAATATGTTGCACTTGCCAAAATGTACAAAGTCAGTAATAACTTAAAATAAGACACTGTAAACCGAGAGTATATCACACGTCTGGGTACAGAATAGATCCCGAGGAGTTCTACATTCTTAGCTGTGGAAATGGCCGAGGCCTTTTTCACAGCTAAGAATGTAGAACCCCGAAGGTTTTAACTGACTTAAAACAAATCCGACCATAATGAGGATTCCTCATAATCAACAGCTCGGTCACACCTGACTGATTATAGCACCATAGGCCTACCATGGTAATTGGTCGGTACTTAATCAACAATAACTCTCCATTCCCGTCTCAGAACTAATTTTAACCAATTAAAACAAAATTTAGAAGAACTTATCCAGTACACAAACATGCCTTGTTGAATTATTTTGAAAATAATTCATTAAAACATAACTAAAACGTTTTTTTTGTAAGTTTCTTATGGCGTTATACAGCTTTAAATAGCTGCAATAAACACGCGTGAAGTGTGGGCAGGCCTGCAGACAAATAATAATAGTCTCTGGTTTGATTTCATACATAATAAATAAGAGATAACAATGTTGCTCCATTAAAAATGTTGAAAATCGTCATAAATTGACCTGCAAATCACATAGCTACGCTGAATATTATAACCTCTGCACAATAATTGATAACTGCCATAAATGAAATTTTAATTTTCTTGTCAGCAGAACAAAGCCGACTGGGTTTAGAATGTTGATATATATATATATTGTACACGTTATGCGTTATGTTGCCGATGTTCACCATGTTTACGTATACATGCCTAGGCCTAAGGCCGAGGCCATTTCCACAGCTAAGAATGTAGAGCTCCGAGGGTTTTAACTGTTTTAATGACCATAATGAGAATCCTTCATAACCAACAGCTCGGTCACACCTGACTGATTATAGTACCATAGGCCTACCATGATAATATTGGTCTGTACTTCATCAACACTAACTCTCCATTCCCTGCTTAGAATGCAGTGGTCGGACAAAGAAAATAATGTAGCGGCGTGTTTTAAAGGATGTGTATCTTACCATTTTGCGTACAATAATAATGTTAGCAAAGAAAAACTAGACAATAGTATTGTTAACCCTTAAATAGCAAATTAAAAAAAACCCTTTATTTTCACCCACTTGGAGTTGTGTCTCGCTGCCACGAACCACAACTTCAAGTGGGTAAAATCACTTCCATTTGTACAATTTGAATCAAAACATTATATCAATTTGAAAGAGTAAAATATGTATAATGTACGTGAACGAATAACACGTATACAGGGCCTACAAATGAAGGAGGAAGAACTTACTAAGACATTTATAATAATTTCAAATTGAAAAATTTCCTTGCTCTCTGTGGTTTGCTTACACATATTTCAGCGCTTTAAGGCTTTGGTGACTCCCCCCCCGACGTTTTGGGGCCGCGTTGTTGAAATTCAGGTATATTTTTTACATGGGAATGCATACTTGTTCGAGTAAACACTCACCAAGATGCTGCTTCTATCCTCTTGAAAACTGAAGAACTGATCACCGGAACTGGGAAACTGTTGAGGCATCATCTGAAATAGTAATGGTAACATTAGTTTATTCCTCATTGAACTTGGAAATTATAGACTTTCAAGTCGTCTACGTGACTTCACATGAGCAAGGTATTGACAAAGATTTTGTACAATAATATCTCTCCCCAAAACATAATTATAAAATCGACAAGAAGGTATTAATAGGTGACAGATATGCGTTAAAGGGCAATGGGGATGCGTTTAAGGGCGACGACGGGGCACTAAAGAGCGACGGTGTGCACTAAAAGTGGTAGAGAAACTGGAATGGCTGCTAGTAAGTAATATAATTTTTCGCACCTCCCCCTTACAATCCCCCCCCCCCCGGGGCAAGCATTACGGATGCTCGGGCTGTTACATGCTGTACTATACATATAGAAGAACTAAGTCTACATTGATCATTCCAAGGGAAGCTGAAGCCTCCATGTGTCTGCCATACCAATACAGCTCTCACACTGATGTTGGCAGTGTTTTTTCTGAGCAACGCACAATTTGAAAAAAGTTCATTCAATGAGATAAAAAAACACTGCTTAAGCTATGGTTTTTCAATCGCCCGCATTCACTTTAAAACAAATTGGTTCAATTTGTATATATTTCGTCTCCCACTTTAACTTTTCCTATGTAGGGTCCTTAGTCTACTCACCCTACATATCAACATTTCAAGAGGTCAATGAAAATCAACGACGCAATGAATGAATGAATCACAACTTTTAGATGAGTGGTCCAATAGCTACATGTGATATGTCGTTTTTCATCATCTTTGTAGGACCGAATCTGTTTTTGATATCATTATCATATCATAATTTGATATCAAATTATACTCAAATTATACAATCGTTTTTATTACAGAGTTTCAAATCTTAGAAAAATAAAGCCAAAACTATTGTGTTCAATAAATCTAGATAACCTGCTGCCCCCAATGTGTTCGCTCCTTCAGGGAGGGGCGTGTAACGTTTCCCGTTTCATAGACCCGTTGAGTTGCGACGCAGGGACAGCAATAAACCGACATTTATTCAATGTGTGTTTACGGCGAGCACTTGTGTAGTATGATTAGGGGCGGATCCAGGGGGTCATGTGACCCCCCTTGATGTAGTCAGTCCACTTATTGTGTCATTTTCTAGCCCAGGTACTTATTGTGCCCTTTTTTCAGTCCAGGCCACTCATTGTTCCATTTTATATAGTTTGTTGACTTGCCCTTAATTCACCCTGGATCCTACCCTGTATCGATAATAGACGAGAAGAAGTCGATGTGGAGGTAACATATACAAGTGAAAACAAGTCGAGCATAAACAAATCTACACTCCACACAGTGCTAGGTTTTAAAAAGGGAAAAGCAGCACAGATTATTTTGGTTAGGCTAGATGTGTATATCCGTTAAGGTTTTGTAAAAAGGCAACACATGGTGGGAATATGTTATGATCAAAAAAGGCCTATGACATCTCTGGAAGTATATGATCATAAAACACGTTCATGACATAGGTCTATCAGGGGCACACAACCTCCATTTTAAGTAAATTTAAAACATAACATTTGAGTCAGATGAGATACCACTTACACTTCGCTCAAGTTGCAGGAAAAAGGCGTTCCACAAGGAAGCATTTTGTCACAAACTTTTCTGACAATACAAATTAATAGCGTAGTCAAGGCCATGTCAGTGTTTACCATTCTGAGTTCAGGTTGAGAAGGCAATGTCTGAAACGATCCTGTGCATGATGGCCAACCTTGACTGACGATCGGATCCAGTATCCCCAGGTACAATCGTCTTGATACAATCGTCTCCATATGACCAGTATAGCCTTGATAATCGGTTGTCCGGTAACCGCCCCAGTAATTGATGGATATATTATTCAAGAGATATAATTCTTTCTACACTTCTTTTTGATATATGTGATGTATAAAATAAAAAAATACTTTTATACGCACAAATAGATTCACTGTCACCAACGACACATCGCAGCTATTTTTGATCAGATAACTGATGCCTAGAATGAAATTGCTGATACCTGATTCAGCGTCACAAACGACATACATGTATAACATAATAGCTATTCGGTCACTTTTGAAAAAGTTGTATTTTCACGATGACCGCTGGTGGTCATTTCTGGCCGTCATGTGGAGATTCAGGTCATAGGAAAAGTATTTTTGTCTAGAATAACATTATTTATACCAGAAATTGATTATGTGCCCCAAAGTTAGTTAGAAACGACAAATGACATTCAGCCATTAGAAAACTTATGAAATAATTGTATTTTCACTGTGACAAATAGCCTACTGATCATGTTTTACCTTTTTTATGTGGTGTTTGAAGGTCACATAATAACTACATGTATTGTAAGGTCACTGATCCTTAGAATGACATTAGTGATGCGAGAAATGGATTCTGCGTCACACATCAGTTAGTAAAAAACGACGAAGTCTGAAACGACATATCACATGTAAGTATTGGATCACTTCAGAATAAGTTGTATTATTCCTATGACCGCCGGTACTTGCTGATGATCATATGTCAGGACAGACATAGGATATCGCCCCTTACCGGTGTTGGTTCAATGTTGGTCTGACGTCTGGCATTGGGTCGATGCTGGTTTTTGCTGGGATGAATAATACCTTATCATGCAAAAAAGTTATTTTATTGCTGTCTCGTTCATATATATCTTATTACTAGTATTATATTTTGGAGTGACTTATAAACCCGAATGGGCTGGGTAGGATCTTGTAATACTATTTAACCATAATTTTGGTTTACCTGTACATGTCCCTATAGTAAAAATATACAATGCAATACAGTCCAATATACTTATGCTCACTGATATTCTGGAATCAGGTCGATTTTCCATTTGTGTTGCTTTTTCACAATAAATACCTATACATATTTTTATTTCTTCGTTTACATTGTTTTCCCTTTCAACATAATTTTGTTTAGAAATGATACCTCACACAAAAAACCTCCGAGCAAATAGTCTAATCTGTTTCTGCCCCAGATCTCTACACCACATTTCATGCTACCCAACATGATGTATTTTACCTTTTTGTCCCATATTTTGTAAAATAAGCTTTTACTGAATTCCGGAGGTGGGAATTCAGATTCTGCAAGGTCATAAATGTATGCTGTATTACCAAGATCATTGAAATCGCAAAAGTTTGGAGAAAAATATCCAGAAAAGTGATTGCCATGCTGGAAATGGTCGCAATCTTTAAAAATGGAATATTGTTGTGCATAAATCGAGCAGACAGTTTTCACCAATATAATTTTCTACGCTTTCAGCGTCGGTGATTTTGTGAATAATCGTAATCAGAAAAAAGGTTACGAGCCACATTAGATGTATTTTCTAACCTCACCAGTCCCATAAAATTTCCGTGACATTTGACCTTGCCCTCCAACTAATTCTAACAAGTCATAAATGTACTTATGTCTTTTACTTTGATGGAAATCGTCTCCATGGTCATAAAATTCGAAAAAAATATGCGAAATGCCATTTTTAGATTTGAATTTAGTGCCCATCTTGGAAATATCCAAATAAATAAAAAATGCCAGTGGGTGAAATTTAGGATTCCCGGTGGAAATGATGACTCTAGCCTCTGCTGAAGACAAAGCAATCAAAATATAAACTTCTGTATGGTCATGTTAAATTTTGCCATATTTAGACTGACTAAACCGGGATCGTATCTCCTGTTCACCTGTGGTGACAACCGGGATTGCATGATATGTTTACCTGTGATGCCCTACGGGATGGCATCATCTGTGTCATCTCATTCTGCAGTCTAAAGTTTTGACTCTCCATCATCCGCAACTTCTCATTTGTTTCTTTTAATAATTTCTGTGAAAAAGAAACCACAACCACTGAGTTATAAAATATAATAATTTGTTGGATTCAACTCGATATATGGTTGGATTAAGAAAATTCATTACGTTTGAAGTACAAGAAAAAATGAAAAAAATGTGGAGGACCCATTGAAGTAAACTGGGGGTTTAGTAATTTCAGAGGGTTGCGGTGATAAGTAGAAAGATAAATAGATTCAATATATTGTCATATGAAATAATAGTATGCCCAAGTGTACTATTAAGCAAATCATTCTGCAAAGAAGAGCTATTTTATCATTGTCCTTGTATTCGTCATTAATTCTTAATTCCTAATTCTTAATTAAGTCTTTACTAATTCTCTTGATTGTTGCCCCACATTTCACACAAGAGCAAGTTTTACTAGTCCTGTGTTTAAAGAGAGCTGGTGATTAATGTAGTTTTACTTTGTGATAGATAGATAGATAGATATTTATTGACGACGGTAAGTCTATGCAGACTTATGTATCATTAAAATGAACATATGTACAAGACTATAATATACAACAGGATTAGTTCGGTAAAATATGCATGCTAAGTTAACTTAAACATGTTAAAATCAAACGACATTATATACTAAAACAAGCACAGGTTAAATAAAATCAGACTATTTAAAATAACCTACAGTTAAACAGCATTGGCTAGATATTTTTAAGTTTCCCGCACCAAAACCAGAGATAAAATAGCCACTGCATATAGCAAAAAAACCTGGAAAGCGTAGAAAACGAGTAATTACCTAATGAGTGAGAGTATGTATAAAGAAGAAAATAATATTTTAGTTACATTGAACATGTTAAAATAACAATCTAAAAAATGCATTGACTGACAGCATGGATGATTTCATGAGTGGATGATTAGAGGAATCACCAGCCGCACCAGTTGCTGATACCACAGTGGTGATCCCCCGACAGCATGGTTGCTTTCATGAGTGGATGATTAGAGGAATCACCAGCCGCACCAGTCGCTGATACCACAGTGGTGATCCCCCGACAGCATGGATGATTTCATGAGTGGATGATTAGAAGAATCACCAGCCGCACCAGTCACCCTACGCCCCAATCGTTTTATAAAGCTGAGGTACGCGACACGCTTATGGTTTGAAAACAGCTATAGGTGTATTTTGCTAAGCATATTACTAATGGTCGATGTGAAGATGACATAATATATATAAATTTGTCGTCATTTGAGAGTGAGTCAAATTCACTGTTGAGTAGTTTGCTTTCGGTAAACTAGTTCGCTGCGTAGCGAAGTAAGAGCAAGTAATTAAAAAATGAATTTCGTCATCAACAGAGTTTGATGTACATCTTTGACATATGCTAAATGTTTAGCATAAATTCTGAAAAGAGGACTATGTCGTCGGCAAATAGGAGGTACGGAAGGTTTGTGCAATGCCACTTTCGACATTCGCTTCGGTTAGGTCGGTCTGTTTCAATGATCGCGGTTGCTTTGAAAATTCATGTCTTATCCTAATTTTGTCTTCTAAATGATTCGCACTTCGTCTTTGTAGTTTTGTAATTTCTTTTTTTTCTTCATTTTAAAATAAATATGAGTGGCCTTCATGCCATCGTGCGAAACCAACCAGCATTACCAGTATTTGTTCATACTGAAATAAAATATAGCGACATGATTATATTGTTTAAATGAATCATTAATGTTTTCTGACATGTTAAATGTATTAGGCAACAACTTTTCTTGGGCAATATACCTTTTGCTCGCTAATATGTATTTTCACCGTAACTGTCCTTTCTTCTTTGTCTTCAATCTGTAAAATACGTGAGGATACGTGAGTGTTTTGGACAGTTTAATGTCATGCATATTATTCATGTAAGAATGCTTATTCAAGGGATGTGTCAGAATGACAGAGCAGTGGTACACGAGCCATCTCGAGTCGGACCATGTTTGAAGAGCTACACTTGTTTTTTGTTAAATTTGGAGCGTGCGGAAGGAAACTTCAAGCAAGTAGCCAGGATTCCGAAAAAGCTGTCAACTAAAGCAGATTACATACATGTATGTATTGTCACAAAATTTTAAATTAGCCCGGACAGTGGCCTGGGCCATAAACGGATCTCTAACGAGAATTCTCTCGTGTTGACATACATAGGCCTATGTTAATTATTGTACTATTGAAATATCGATGTGTATAGTGTACTAAATAGGTTGGCCTCTATAACTAAATTTAAGCCAATTTAGGTTATGTTTTTGTTTTTCGTTAGTTGGGCCAATCCATTAAATTTTTGGGTTGATCCCGATTATGCTCCGAATCTTGATTACCATGAAATTCATCTCCTATATCTGTTTTACAAAATTGGCATACACGTATATCACGAAGGACTTGGGACCGGACACCGGCCTCTATGGGTAAGCGATGATTTCGGCATTTAAACTTGGTAAAATATTTTCTCAATAGATTTGGTAAATCATTTAAATCATTTTCAAAGCCAAACGTTGTTTTAATGATACGATATATAGTACATTTTCCTCCTTGTGATATTGATTCCTGCCATTTTTGTATAAACTGATTCTCTAGTCTCAGCTTGACTGACTGTTTGAATGCTTCAATACAGCATGGAAGTGTTCGATTTAACCAAAATCCATAAAACCCACAATAGTTCAGTGTTGTTTTTACAGTTTGTATCCATTCAGATTTAAATATATTTTTTTCATCTAATGTATATATTAACGAATAAAAAATGGTATTAGATATCTTGTGTTTATCTCCTAAACACAACTTTGCCCAATATGTCAACATACGTAATTTAATAGCAACATCTAAGAGAACAACGCCCAGCTCTCCGTAAACCATCATAGAAGAAGTGAACTTATTCACAGATAAAACATATTTAAAAAATCTAAGCTGGAGTCTTTCAAGTATGGCACAGTTTTCGCTGCCCCATACTTCAGCTCCGTACAATACTACTGGTTTAACAATTACATTAAAAAGTTTTAATATTATATCCAGTGGGAAAGATACATTTCTGGCTTTTTTTAGAAGAGAAAACATAGCTCTGCATCCTTGCTGATATAAATGCGATTTTGCAATTTTAAATTTGGCATTATATTTGAAAACTAAGCCTAAATAGTTGTATTCATCAACAGTATCAAGTATATGTTCACCGAAGTTAAAAATATGGTGTTTTTGTAATTTTCCCCTCGAAAAAATTAGTATTATAGTTTTATTTACATTTATGAGCAAATCAAAAGTATTTGTAATCATGTAATCTGATTGGAGTTGTATTGCTCATATAGCCTATGAAGACAACAGATCAGGAAATCATTATATCAATTGTAGAGTAACATTTTTCCATTTCTTTCAACGATGCTTGTAGGTCATTAGGATTTTCAGCTGGTATCACTGTATCATCAGCATATACAAGTATATACAGTTTAAAATATGTCACAATTTCTCCATCAAGATGTTCTTTTTGCATGTTTTCTATGTCTTTTAAGCCATCACATTTACGAGATATAAAGGACTTTAGATCTTGTAAATATATTGAGAAGAGAAGCGGAGAAAGATTTTCTCCCTGTCGAACGCCAATGCTACAGGGAAACGAATCTGACTCCGCCTTGGCTGTAAATGATACACTTGATTTTTCTTTTATATACATGTTTTTATCACATTAAGTATTTTCCCTGAAATTCCAGAGGATAACATCTTAGACCACAGAGTTGTTCCATTGATCGTATCAAATGCTGTTTTATAGTCGACAAAACAGCAATATAGTCGCTGGCGCTTACTGAGATACATATCAGCTAGTAATTTTAAGACAAGTACATGATCAATGGTTGAAAAATCGGATTTAAAACCTGCTTGTTCTGCCTGTACAATGTTTTTTTTCAATAAATATAGTTAATCGTCTATTTAAACAGCTTGTGAAAAGTTTTCCAAAACAGCTTAGCAGTGAAATTCCTCTGTAGTTGTTGGGATCATCAATGTCTCCTTTGTTTTTATAAATAGGCCGAATTACACTTTGACACCAGTCGGCTGGCATATATGTCCTGATTCTAAGATTAAAATAAAAAACTTTGTGTAATATTTAACGAGTTCGTTCCGTGAATGTTTAATAAATTCATTTATTATTTGATCCGAGCTCCCGGCTTTATTATTTTTTAGTTTAGTTATAGCTCCAGCTATTTCCTGATGTGTAAAGGGTCTATTTAGCATTGTATCTGGTGGCATATTGTTGAGCTCAGCAGTTGTGTTACTTACATTAACACCTTAATTTCCAAGCGCGAGTTTCTCGAAATGTTCTTTAAATAGATCTAAGGATATTTTATGTTGAACTTCAGATTTCTTCTCCTCTTTAATAATTTTCCAATATTTTTGGGGGTTTTCAGATTGCAGTAGGCGTAATTTAGAAATTAATTTCTTTTTATATTCAGAATAAGCTTTATGTACTATTTTCTTATATTTTGTGCTCGACTTTTTTATCTCTTCCATATTGCTTTCTGAATTTTATCATACTTTTTCTATATTTCTTACAACAATCATCATACCATGGTTTGTGTGGCAATTGTCTTCGTCTCTTTTTTACATTCGTTTTTTGAGTAGATTTTCCCATACCAGAGTTATACGCAGCTTTCTTTAGTGCTTCACTAATGAATTTAGCTATTTCATTTATATCTTCTTCTAACGGACTGCCTTTTATTTCTGCTCTATGTATACTGTCTTTAATATCGTTTTTTCAAATTAGTTAGATTTTCTCCATATGTCCGATCACAACTAATGAGGGTTTCGTAAAAATATGCTTTCCACCCTTTTTTATACATGTATTGATACATCTAGATACAATTTGACATCACATTACGAAACATTGAAACAAGTTGACAAAGTAGAAACAAAGTATATTTTTATAATCTGAGTAATTAAAACATATTATATATGTATTACATTGATGCTGTTTATCCAGTTGGTTGTTATAATTTACTGAACGGGAGGCCGGCCCCGATACCTCATTGAATCCGGTTGTGGCTTGAAACGGGCGGGTTGGTTATTTGTCATCGGGGTTGTGCATATACAGTGCTACAAAACTGTTCAAAAGAGTGTAGTGCGCAGTGCTGTCGATAGTACTATGCACTTAAAAAAAACATTCAAGTCATTCGACAAAAGTAGGGCATAATCCCAGCTTCGGGTTTCCTTCTGTCGCGATATTGCCATGATTGTGCAGAAGCGACGTAAATCAAGATTCACATATACGCAGCGGGAACTGAGCTAATAAGCTGATATATATTGGTTATCGGCTCACTCAACCGAGCTCCATTTATCACAATGATTATTGTTACATGGCGCTGGTCAAAAAGGCATATGTCAACCCAGGAGTTTAATTTAATCACTTGTTTCACGACTGTTCTATTTTATGTTTTAATGGCCGCAAATGAATACGTTACATGAATTATCACATTTAAACTTTTTGATGTGCATTGAAATGCTTGGTGTGTATGGATCAAAAAATATTTAAACAAACCTGCATTGACATAAGCTCCATCTTTTCTTTAATCGTCTTGATTTGTCTTTCCATCATCCACAATTGCTCATTTTTCTCCTTCAGCTCATCCTGGAAAATAAATCACAATAATTTGATCTACAAGTTTATCATAAATCAATGCAATTATTATTCTTTGTTGCATGATGTAAATGTAATTGACAAAATATATTCTACGATGCTGAAAACCATGACATGATTCACCATTCATTTAAAGCGGGTGAAGCGTTGCCACTATGCATGTCCGAAGCAAATCAGCACAATAATTTTAAAATGAAGGCATGGAGGGAAAGAATCACCACTTTAAATCAGGTGGCTCGTCATGATTTTCTTAGAAAACATTGTGGACGCACAATGTGATGGCACGCATATGTAGTATGGTCAACGTCCACAGGAGTGGGATCTGCCACATTGTAAATATTAGGGTTCAGTGAAGTATAGCGACACAGCTGCTTTAAATATTGCCGTTTATAAACACCTTTCTAAGTTATGAAGACCAAAGATTTCATCAGAATGTATTCTCGTCTCAATGTCAAGTTTAGTTTTTCTATCAGTTACCAATATCACAGGCCGGTTGTCTTCGATTGTTGTCTTCGATTGTTGTCAATTAGATCATTCTAGAGTCAAAAATCGATTGGTGTATTTCTCTTATATGTTGGACCAATAATCCTATGCTAAAACTTCATGAAAAAAATTTAAAATGCGTTTTTAATCCGGACTGTTATAATGCCATATATTTCAAATATATATATGTTTGGTGGTATTTTTAATGAATGTTGTTGTGCATATTACTGGGCCTACCACCCTATTACATCATTTGACAAATAACACAAATATATTTCCATTGATTTAATGACAATATTGTAAAATCCTACATAACTGGGCCCAAATTTCGTAATTTATACCTCTAATTTAATTAACAACTGAATGACGGCGGCCATTGGCCTGCCGATGTGACAGGTTGTGCTACTCTACAATTGATATAATGATTTCCTGATCTGTTGTCTTCATAGGCTATATGAGCAATACAACTCTAATCAGATTACATGATTACAAATATCAAAAATGTAAATATGTGAGTAAGAGAAAAGCACATTTTGAATACATTCCATTAAGAAAACATATATTAAAAAACTCATAGTATAAACCCAACCAGCAATATTATGTGGAAACACAAAGCGAAGGCAATAACAAAAAGTGTCTGAAGAAATTAGTTTTATCTTATTATATTTAAAAGGCAAGTAAGAAGGTTCCGTGGATAACTTACATCTTGATCGTCAATACATTTTCTCAGTGTTGCCTCAATATCTCCTTTCGCTACACTCTGTAAAAGCATTTGGCACACAATCTTAAATTAACAACCCAATTCATCGTGAAAAATAAAAAAGATGTTATCATAAGTCATCAGAATATAATGCAGCATTAAGTTTCAAATCGTCTCCTCTGTAGAAACCACGTTCCGTAACAACATCACACTACTTCACGTTGACATGAAATAACTATGTCTGCTATTAATCATTGCAATAGTGGAAGAGGTTGGTCGTGGTCCTCATGAAATTATGACTAGTGTATATAAAAGGATATAAAAAGTGTATGTACATTTACCTCATGAGAACTTTAACTTGACAAAATACATCAGCCTATGAGCTTGATCAGACGATAAGCAGCGAAAAATAAAGATAATAAAAAAGGATACTAAAATTGACTTTGACAGAATAATTACTTGTAAATATAACAATAACATGATTTTCGATGGCGCTGAATTTTTTATTGGCCCTAAGCAAATGCCAGCATCCCGAGACAGAGTCAAAAGCTGCTGGTATTGTAAAAATCCTATCGTTGAAAAAATCATGTTATTACTATTATTATCACTTTTCCAACGAATCTCAAACATATTTTGATCTTTGTCTACAAATACAACATAGACCTACATGTCTACACGGAAACTATATAATCACTGTACCTTCTGCTGGCATCTGCGAAGGACCAATGGAAAAGCCTAGCGCTCTCTAAAATCATGTTATTGTTCTTGACATTTTGTAAAAGCCATATTGTAGTCAAATTCTAACATCAGTAACAAATTCGCGAAACTAGAATAAAATGACATGCAATTAAATTCTAGGTTTCAAATATAGTTCGTTTAGTGGGTTATCAGAGGATGTCATAATTTACTATTTAATGTCAAATAAGCTAACTTTCGAAATACGCTATTAGGCTGGGAGCCAGTGTCATTAAAAAGTGACCGTGTTGCACGACACCTCAGTCAACAGAGGACTGACACCCTAGTTATTGTCTCACCACACATAATACCACTCCCTTAGACTTGTATTTTGGCACATACGCTTGGGCCTCCCAGCATTCGTTACCTCTTTAAGCCTTCACGATGCATTAAAGCATCATTTTAGATCCCTGAAAACAGGCTTTATTTTGCTACAACTAGGGGTTTTAGAATGAAAATTGCCATGAAACTGGTTGACAATACATGGCAATTTTGTTGAATTTTTCACCCACTTTAATTTATCTTCATCCACTACAAATCGAGAATTGCGACAGCAATTCGCGGCTTGTAGTGGATGAAGATGACAATGTTAAATTCAGGCTTGAAAAGTTTAAGTGAAAAAATGTATATACACCTATTTATATTTTTAATCATTAGGACATACTCTTATCTTAACAAGAGCGCACGCGACAATAGCCCGCCGCCATTATTAAACGTGCTCGAGAAATGGTTACTAGAAACATGCAGTACACATTTGAGCAGGATACATGAAACACAAGCCCACACGATCAAATTATTGACGTAAATGTGAAAAAATCACAATAAATCGGACATTTGATTTTCTTTCCGCCATTATTTAAGATGTCCGAAAGCGGTTCATTTTGCATAACACATTTGAGCAGGATACATAAGAAATAATGGAAGTTATTGCTCCCACAAGGTCAAATTATTGACGTATAATGTGAACAATTGTAAAAAAATCGGCCATTTTGAATTTTGTCCAGCCATTAATAAACTTGTCCGAGAAATGGTTATAAGTAACATGCATAACACATTTGAGTAGGGTACATGTAAAACTATTAAAGTTATCGCGTCCACAAGGTCAAATTATTGACGTGAAATGCGAAAATCGCAATAAATCGGCCATTGTCAAATTTTTTTTCAGCCATTATTGAACTTGTCTGAGAAATGGCCATTAGTAACATGTAACATTTTTAACAGAATAGAGCAGGATATAAGGGAAACTTTTCAAGATATCATGCACACAAGCAAATGTTATTGCAGGTCACTTTGAACACTTTGGGCCGAAGTCACCAGAGTGAGCCGAGGTCACATAAATGTGGGCCGATGTCACCTGATCCGAGATGACCATGGGCCGACATCACCAGTACTCGTTTTAGCCCCCCCCCAAAAAAAGCCTTCTTATACGTGTATAGAAACACATACTCCGACTGAAGCTGCTCCTTAGATGCTTATCTATTCAATGATACCTCACAACAAATGTTGCAGACGGAGGTGCAACAAACACACATTTTAAAGGCGTTTTGAAACTGGCTCCCAGGCTATTTAATATATATTTTTACGAAATTATCGGGGTTGTTGAAAAATAGTGTTTGCAAGATCGGTTGAAGATTGACTGAGAAATCAGCGAAAACCATTCGATCCTGTTTAATCTAAATTTGGGCACAGTATAATTTGGTGAATATAAATTAAAAAATTATAATGTGTTTTATTTTTGCTTATCGATTAAAACATCATGGCTTTCAAAAATTCCTTAATGCAGATGTACATCGTATGCAAATCTGCATCATTATGTACTAATGTGTTATGGTCTCACCACCCTAAATAAGCCGAAATCACGGCAGGTGTATACTTATGATGGAATCATCACACAAAATATTTTCAATGCGGCTGTTTCAACCTCTGTTAAATTAAAAACAAATACAAAGAAGTTATATTTCTGTGAATATTTAATAAGTACATGATGTCTCCTTCATCCCGGATATCAGATATAACTGTTTCGTGATAATCTGACAGGGATACAGTGGGTTAAAAGGATGTGTGTCTGGTCTGTGAAAGAGGGTATGAATTTAAGCGTAATTTGAACTATAGTGACCTTTTTGCACACTAGGGGGCCTAGCTCAAAATATGTCTGGGTAGCAACCCCTTATCGGAGCTG
The DNA here is from genome assembly GCA_964017125.1 of Flabesymbios commensalis. Taxonomy (NCBI): domain Eukaryota; kingdom Metazoa; phylum Annelida; class Polychaeta; order Terebellida; family Flabelligeridae; genus Flabesymbios; species Flabesymbios commensalis. The sequence continues at coordinate 14,545,239 of OZ024914.1, read as the reverse complement.
TTTTTGAAAATGCACAGTCCAGGCTTCATTATGATATGCGGCACTAGATGGGGTGGAGGGTAAAAAGAAGTAAAATCGGCCCGTGGAATTGAGGCATTTTACATGTATTTCAATGGGACTGGCATTTGGGGTGGTGAGACCATGAGTATGCGAAAGGCTATTCAGGTTTTCTTGGTTTAATTGACATATTCTGACTGGTTAATAAAAAAATGAAGCTTTAAACCTATATTTAATGGATGTTTATCGTCGCTGCCATTCAAAAGTTCCACAATTATGATTAGAAAGTGTATAATTGAGAATATGATGGAATAACTAAGCCCAAAAGAGATCTGTGAAGGTCGTGTTTTGAGGATAATTCATAGATGAAATACTTGATTTGTAATTTGAGAGTCATATGGGAGCAAATAAAAAATCAACTATAACGAATTTGAGAGCGCATAATAATAAAAAACGTTCACCCTGAAGTATATGTCCTCTTTCATCAACAATTTTTTAAATAAAAAGTAACCATGACAACTTTTTATGACAAAATAGTGGCGGGAATAGTCAGTCTATTTAAATTTTGTATGCACCGCGACATTTACGAAAAACAGACTGATTTTCAGTACATCTATGATTTTTCAAAGTGCTGCCAGGGCAACAGTTTTTACAAGATCTACTTAATTCAAAAAATATATTGCTCAGAACAACTTGAAGCTTCATCCCAGGCTGAAAAACAATTAACAACTACATATACATTTCTATATGAGTATGCAGAAGGCTATTCAGGTTTTCTTGGTTTAATTGACATATTCTGACTGGTTAATAAAAAAATGAAGCATTAAACCTATATTTAATGGATGTTTATCGTGGCTGCAGTTAAAAAGTTCCACAATTTTGATTAGAAAGTGTATAATTGAGAATATGGTGGAATAACTAAGCCCAAAAGAGATCTGTGAAGGTCGTGTTTTGAGGATAATTCATAGATGAAATACTTGATTTGTAATTTGAGAGTCATATGGGACAAATAAAAAATCAAATATAACGAATTTGAGAGCGCATAATAATAAAAACCGTACACCCTAAAGTATATGTCCTCTTTCATCAACAATTTTTTAAATAAAAAGTAACCATGACAACTTTTTATGACGAAATAGTGGCGGGAATAGTCAGTCTATTTAAATTTTGTATGCACCGCGACATTTACGAAAAACAGACTGATTTTCAGTACATCTATGTTTTTTCAAAGTGCTGCCAGGGCAACAGTTTTTACAAGATCTACTTAATTCAAAAAATATATTGCTCAGAACAACTTGAAGCTTCATCCCAGGCTGAAAAACAATTAACAACTACATATACATTTCTATATATGGTCTCACCACCCTAAGTAAGCCGAAATCACGGCAGGTGTATACTAATGATGGAATCATCACACAAAATATTTTCAATGCGGCTGTTTCAACCTCTGTTGAATTAAAAACAAATACAAAGAAGTTATATTTCTGTGAATATTTAATAAGTACATGATGTCTCCTTCATCCCGGATATCAGATATAACTGTTTCGTGATCATCTGACAGGGATACAGTGGGTTAAAAGATGTGTGTCTGGTCTGTGAAAGAGGGTATCAATTTAAGCGTAATTTGAACTCTAGTGACCTTTTTGCACACTAGGGGGCCTAGCTCAAAATCTGTCTGAGTAGCAACCCCTTATCGGAGCTGTTTTTGAAAATGCACAGTCCAGGCTTCATTATGATATGCGGCACTAGATAGGGGGGAGGGCAAAAAGAAGTAAAATCGGCTCGTGGAATTGAGGCATTTTACATGTATTTCAATGAGACTGGCATTTGGGGTGGTGAGACCTTATATTATAGCCACGTATTATTCTTGTGAAGTCAGAATGAAATGTATAATGGAATAATTATCGCAAATGGGAGTCATTCACTGAATGTAATACGCAAGAAGTTTTATCTTTTGTACAGTTTACAGTACTGAGCTACCTAATGTGAGATTATATAAAAGCAGGTAAACCATATTAACAGTAGGATTATTTCATGTATTTGACATAATACATTTTTATATCGATGGGAAGGAGCACAATAAATGTGATTAATCGAGAGAAACGTATTATTACAATGGCTATTTGTGTGAAGCATTGCATATTTCCCCGTTGTTGTTTTATCACGCTTCATACACACATGACACGAAAAAGCACGTCTAGAATATTGTATCTGAACATATTTGTACAACCTTTCGTGACAACTGTTCCAACTCCTCCTGCATCTTCAAGTTGTTAAAATCCATATCCGACAGAATGTTGATTTTCTCACTTAGCTGCTTCTGTAACATAGAAGTTTGATCAATGTAATGAGCCGTCTTACCAACATTAAAATATGCTTGTGCCATTAAAAAGAAAAAACTGTATTGATATAGGTTTTAATATATAGGTTTTTAGACAAAACTTATAAAGGAACCGTTCCAGCTAGGCATAATTTGCATGTGGAAATTAACATTAGGGGTTGAAATAAAATGAACCGGAAGCAATAATGCATAGTTTTTTAATTTGTGGTAAAATAATACAACTAAATTAACTTGCAGGACTTAGGCAATGCTGATGACATTAAATTACAATCATTATTACGCTTATAGTATTAAATTAATTGCCAATTTTCTGCTTTCACTTATTGAAGAAGGTCACAATGTACAGATCGATATCAAAGCCATCAGTTATTATAGTAGTAATCAATTATCTATTTTTTTATCGCTATATCCAGTGTTTTACTATTGGCAATACATTTTAACATGATTTTAATCCTGTATGTGATACCATGTAAATTGTCGTGTGATTTTAGAAAAATAACCATGTACATATATTCTATCATTTTTATGACAAAAAAGTAATGACTTTTCTTTAAGTCAGAAAAATATCTGTCTCTTTGTATAGTTATATGAACAAAATATATATCTTATAGTTATCCAGATAGCCTATTCAGTCTATTTTTCATAAAATATTATTATTCATTCATTTTTTCAATAATTTGATCTTAAGGCAAGTTGATTTCCATTTCACAAGATCCTGTTTTTATAACAGTGTTAAAGTTATTTCATCTAATGGTCACATACATATTATGTGTTGCAATTCAAGGTCAACATTAGCATGATTAGCGGCATGTGCATTTGATGGCGTCGGATCAACTTGTGATATTTCTGTAATTGATCAATGTGAAAGCCACACAGAGGTGGTCAACGCCAGGGACCTTCTTGAATTTCAATTTGTTAACATTTCCACAACGTTTCTGTCCAAATATAGGTTTTTGGTGACGTTGAAAATATTGGTGTGAAGGGCAAACACTAGTATATAAAGAGTAATGGTCAACATAAATGGCCTAAAATATATAAAAAGTAATGGTCAAGATAAATGGCCTAGACTATATAAAGAATGATGGTCAAGATATATGATCTAGAATATATTAAAAATAATGGTGAAAATAGAAGGCCTAGAATATATGAGCAATAATGGTAAAGATAGATGGCCCAGAATATAAAAAGAGTGCTGGTAGAGATAGATGAACTGGACTAGATAAAAACATATAGATAGACTACTGGTCAAGATAAATGGTCTAGAATATAATTATAAAGAGTAATATTCAATAGAATATCAGTAACGATCACAAATATTTTTATATTCACTTTATTAATTTGTTCACTAGAAAAAGCTAATGCATAAAAAAAATACAAAATAAACATATGTCCTAATTAACAGAGAAGTAACTGTTCTAAATCGTAAAACTTGCATTAACAACTCCATGTCGGAGGGGGATATTTTTTCAAAATTTAGTTTATGTCATAAAGGGGGGTATGCATCAAAAAATTAAAGGTGTACATTCGCCGATCGGGGACAATTTTGATATGCATCTTCTTATCCAGGCAAATAATCTGCATTTTAGCTAATAACTGTCAACTGACAGCCCGCACAATTCATTACTGATACATCATATAAATAATATTTAAAAATATATATACATCATAGAAAAATGATAAGATTGCAATAGTTTATGCTAAAATAATTTGTGATGACCTTCAAGGATTATCATTTTGCAGGCGGCTGTATTAACATAATGGCCTTGATAATACAGATTATCTTCAATGCAAACAAAACCATGATTGTGGTGTCAATGAAGTCGACATTAAACCCTTTTATTCTAAGAGGTCATTTGCCGCGCATACTCGGATGACATCGCGAGGCTCTGACACAGAGCCATCTATATTTATTTCGACAGCTGGACATGCTTTACTTTTATAGGCACTTAAAATATTCGTCTCAGTTTCATTGCCCCCGAGTTTTCGATAGTGTCGTTTTTACACGGCTTGTTGTGTTCAATAAAATGGCGTCACCGTGACGGGGTCTGCCGCGAAGTGACTTAGGCAGCTTGGTCATGACGAGTAGGGTTTCTAGTGGAAGTGTCACACATAGTAATTTCATCTTATAACAATTTTTCCAGGGTACTATTAAATTTGAACATTTAAACAGCTTAGTTAAATTCGTTGGGATAAAAAATGCAGGTGCAACCATCAGACTGATCCGTCTTAGTATTTAGGATATGCTAGATACAGAAATTTGAACTATACTCAGGTGCATGTATCATGTATATGAATTGACCCTATAAAAAATGCTGCATAAGGTCTCTCAACGGTTTATTGTAGCATCCTCCATTACATATCACCAGTTTACCAACATCTTGCTATGCAAAAAAACATAATTTACCAGATGGCGTCCAAGATCCTCAAAATTTCAATTATATTATTGAAGTAATTTTTCGGCAGATGGTCAGTTGACCTCAATAACTGTCAAAGGTCACAAATAAAATAAAACATTATTATATCATAATATTTATCATGTTTATACTCAAATTGACAGAAATATGATACGAACTATAAATAAATATCTTGTAATGCCAAGAATAACAGAAAATAAAACATAACGCAAATATATGGAATAAAATGTTAGAAAAGTATAAAAAAAATAGAACTTCGATTTATTGTCCTATGTATTCTTATTTTTTTGAGAAACTTAATACTTATAACAAGTGTATAGATTATATTACCAATAATATTATAAGAGAACACATAACGATGCATTTGGCGTTTTGTAAACGTGCTAATGAAAAACAATGCAATGGGTTTTTTTTAAATATAGGCTGAATATATACATTTTAAAAAAATATATTTTCTGTACATTTGTGGTGGTAAATGAAATGAATCGGGCTTTAGGCCACCTTTGTGCACATATAGGCTAAACTGGGCCAGGAGAACCTCCTGAGGATGCTGAGATGAATGAGATGACACTGTCCTCCAGACACAGGATTCGAAACTCGAGCCCTGGCGGTCTGAGGCCGAGCACGCTACCTCTCGGTCACGGAGGCTCCCCACAATACTGACTTTCACACGTGGATGGGGAAGAAACATTTTGTTTCTTTCAAACCGCCGAGACTGGGAACCGAACCCCGAACTCTGGCGTGAAAGGCAGCGGTGCTAACCACTACCCTAGGGCCCCCGCCCAAAAATGTGAAGAGGCATAATGCAAAGAGTAGTAGTAGTATACACTGGGTACCGTCTCGCGGCCGAAGTGAATCGGCAGCACTCGGAGTGTGTGCGTGAAAGGCAGCGGTGCTAACCACTACCCTAGGGCCCCCGCCCTTGTGGTGTTAAAGGACAATCAGTAGGAATTAGGCGACTGTGAGCGTTACATTTTATCTATTTAAATTTTAAAAATGGGGTCTTTCTCTATGTATTTTGTCCAGATGTAACTTGGATTATGACATTACGTCACCTGGGAATGTGGAGCTGCTGAAACACTTAAACATTTGGAATAATGATATAGAATGATAGACATCTTATATATTGTACGCATTGTTATGAAACCAGCAATTTAAAAGGGATATATTGGACATTATCAGCTCAGTAATGAAATGAATCGGGCTTTAGGCCACCTTTGTGCACATATAGGCTAAACTGGGCCAGGAGAACCTCCTGAGGATGGTGAGATGATTGAGATGACACTGTCCTCCAGACACAGGATTCGAAATTCGAGCCCTGGCGGTCTGAGGCCGAGCACGCTACCTCATCAGCTCAGTGAGGTCAAGAAAATAAAATCAATGCTCCCAGATGAAGCTGAGTTCAAATTCATCTATTTAAGCCGTGAAATTAGGAAATATCTAGTGTTTTGTCAAATTGTACTTAGTAGTCTAAGTAGTAAATTATTGCTTTATTTCACTTTTCGACACAATTGGTCATTTAAGTGACATTGTAAAAACGTTGTAGTCAATAATAGTGATGAGATGAATGATGTACAGATGGTGATGTGAGGGTGGGGCTGATACGGCATGGTGGGTTATTGAGAGTGTTTACCCCCAGACATGCCCAGACGGCTGCAGACTTGGGTTGCGTTATGCAATTTAATGCTGAAACTATGTGGCATTTCGCACAGCACTGCTATCCTCGGGGCGGATAGTCCCCAGAGAAGCAATAATAAGGGTAACTCCATTCATCTCACGTAAGGGACCTAATGACAAACACTCTAACGCCGGTTATTTAGGCTACCACGGCCTACACCAGCGCCTGCACTGATGCGAGAGCTGCATTGACACCGCTGTAGAGCAGAGAAACCAGGGTATGCCACTGGTTGGAAGATTATGGCCAGATGCGAGGAGGCTGCAGCTTCCCTTGGATGATTGCTGTAGACTAGTGCTTCCGTACCATGCCGTACAACATGCAACAGACGGAACAGATCACTAATGACCCTCCAAGAACTCTTCTAGCAAAGCTGCAAAGCTGTCAAAACATTGCAGCTAGAGTCATCACCCGCACACCTGCTACTGATCACATCACGCCGGTATTAATGAATCTGCATTGGCTACCTGTTACTCAGTGCATTGAATACAAACTTTTGCTGTACGTATATCGCGCTCTGAATGGAATGTATCCTGCGTATATTACAGAACTACTCCAGCCATACGCATGATACGTGGCAGGACGCTTTTTGAGATAGTGTGATAGCCATTTATTGTGTGTTCCACGTACAAGACATTCTTGGGGTCACAGGGCTCTGCTCTGGAATACACTAGAAATCAAATCCGCGCCATCACTACGCTGAAGACTCATCTTTAAAAAAATTTTTTTTTATACATTTGTTTTGTACAGCGCTACGAACAACGCTCTTTTGGAATAGCGCTTTAGAATATAAATAATATAAATATTATTATTATTATTATTATTAATATTATTATTATCATTATCCCAGTACCCCCGAATGATACTAACGACGCCATTGATTTTATTTACCACGTGGCAATCTTCCTTAGCATCGGTCATGAAGAGCTTCCGATAAGAGTAGGGTCAGGAGAACACTATATTATGAGACAAATCGTCTTTTTTTTTCTACCTCACCTGCTATGCACAATATCATGGGATAGGCACATCTTTTGTCAGTAAAGTCTACAACTCTTGCAATTTCAATGCCATATATATACCATGACATATTTCGCCACAGCAGTAATATGTCGTGTTAAAATATGTTACCCCGATTTTCAATTAAATTCACATTTGTGTGCTTAAACACTGTTATATAATCCGTCTACACGATTTGCACACTCACGTCCATCAGAGACAGGAGTACCCACTTATTATTTAAAATATTTTACGTACAGTGAGCAGGTGATTTGCTCTAATTGCTATTCAAATGTTAATAAGTATGCAAATTAAGGATATAATATTATATTATTTAGGTGGAGGTGCACGTCAATTTCTAACTTGCCCCGTTAAACATTATTCCCAAAAGGATTAAAACAATTGTGAAACCAAAATGTTCCCATTGTAAATCCACAGTGGGGTCAAGGTTTTTATAATATGCATCATTGACCAATCAACAGACATACATATGTATAGTCAGTCCCAGTCACTTAGTAAAGTAATATTTTCGCATTTTCGGTTGAAGGAGTAGTTCACTGTGTACGAACAGCGGTACATATCTGTACCTAGAAAGCACCACGCTGATCACAGAGATAATCAACTGAGGTACACCTAAAACCAGAAACGGTAGGAAACCAGGTTTTATGGTCTAAATACCTGTTGCTTTTCAATACATCCTCTTAGCGAGATCTCTCGGTCGTCTTTAATCTGAATCTGTAACATCATTTTACACATTAGTCAAAATGCAGAACAATATTAAAATATCTTTCAAATTCATGGGATCGTAATTTACTAAATACTAGATCCTAAAATACTACATTAAATCCTTTTTTTTTATTTGGAATATATTTAATTATAGACAGACACATTTAAAATGTTGCAATTAAATGTGCCTAACAGTTTAATAATATACATTGTCCCATCTACATTACATACTTTAGAAATGTTCAGAATTATCATACTCGCTGATGAAATAATCTCTATCATAGGTTAGGTGCTGGGGATATCTAGACTAATAAATTTAGTTATAAAATATACTGCAACACAATGTATTAAAAACCATTTTGAAAAATACATTTGTTACATATGAAGCCGGATGTACAACATATACCAAGATCACTTTTGTAGTCGCTGAGATAACGTTTAAAATTGCTGTGATCACTTATACAGTGGCCAAGATCAATTTTGTAGTGGCTTAGATAAATTTCACAGTCGCTGTGATCACTTCTTCAGTGGTCAATATGACTTTTCTAGTGGCTGAATTAACTTTAAAGTCGCTGCGATCACTTCTTCAGTGGCCAAGATCACTGTAGTGGCTGAGATAAATTTTAAAGTTACTGTGATCACTTCTTCAGTGGCCAAGATCACTATTGTAGCGACTGAGATAACTTTTAAAGTTGCTATGATCTTCTTCAGTGGCCAAGATAATATTTGTAGTGGCTGAGAGAACTTTTAAAGTTGCTGTGATCACTTCTTGAGTGTTCAAGATCACTTTTGTAGCTGCTGAGATAACTTTTTGAATGGCTGTGATCACGTCTTCAGTGGTCAAGATAACTTTTGAAAAATGAATATATAAAATTAAAATGAGCGAGAAATCCTTCTGGTATTCGCTTAAAAAATGTTGGAAATTGTTCAAATGGAGGGATAAAATACAAACTTAGCGTTTTTTTGTACATCTCGTATTTAACAGAAATAAAATATTCTGAATCCACGTTAAAACCAATAGTAACTTTCAACTGATATCAAAGATATCAAAGAACAGTGTGTAATATGTTTAGATATCTCATTATTCGTTATTCCAGATGGGTTTATATTAAATCACCAATAGTTATAGAACATGTTCGAATAACAACTTTTTATTTATTATATACAAAAATCGGCTGAGAGAAAAGTAGTATGACTATTTACTGAAATAGTATGAAAAATAAGGGTTAACGTATACATTTATTGCTCCCTCGTGTATTTGTCAATGATTAAACACAAAATATTTTACATCAAATTGTGAAAGCTGTGCCAGTAGTTTTCTATTGCTATTACATATATTGATACAGCTCAAAATTTGACTACTTATTGGGCAAAAATGTTAGATACAGTGAATTTTCCCGAGCCCAAAGAAGAGCGCGCAAATTTTACATCTAACCAAAAAAGCATGTAATATATTCATATAACTCATAATTTTTTATTCCAAACAGGTTTATTTTGATTCGGCAATAGTTCTAGAACATGTTTGAATCAAAACTAAACATGTATACCATACAGAAATCAGCTGATAGAAAATTATTTTGTCTATTTAGTGGAAAAGTACGAAAAAAAGTCACATTAAGGGTTAAAATACCAACTTAAAGCTCTCCTGTGCAATTGTCAATGATCAGACACAAAATATTTTCCATAAATGTGAAGGTTTGTGTCAGTAGCTTTCTATTGATATCGAATATATTGACATAGCTTAAAATTAGTCCAATCGCTCGATTTCTCAAAATCGGACCAAAATCGCTATTAAGTCATTTACATTTTTTCCATATCTCAGTAAAGCAGCCGCAGTTACCTGATCAACAGGTTGATTCTGGCCCCTGCGTGGTCCAGCTATGTTTAAATAACAGTGGCTTAAATTCCCCTTCTTGGTGACACCTTACCCCAGCGACGTCTGGTCTTACTGTTCAAAAAATCATTTTGATCTTGAGCATAATTAGGGTGTATCAAATGCCACCTATGCTTCATCCTTATGATGACAGTTACCCCTGAGGCAGTCAGTCAAATCCTGGACAAAGTCATAATCTCACAACTATCCTCCTCGCCATAAAATACAACTGGTTTCATGGGATGTTTAACAACGCAGCCCACTCATGCTGTTCCAAGGATGCTAATATAATTAATTTCCAAAATCATCAACGTTTGGGAAACAAAAGATGTGATAGAAATGAAATGCACGGGGTGCACATACATGTATAGGATAAACTGGGCCAGGAGAACCTCCTGAAGAAGGTGAGATGAATGAGATGACACTGCCCCGCAGACACAGGATACAAAACGGCCTGAGGCCAAGCACGCTACCCCTCGTGTCACGGAGGTTCCCAACGATATTGTAAAAAATGCTATCCTTCATCGTTTCATCAGCGTTTGGGAAACGAAAGATGGGATAGGCAGTAAGTTTTCCCCAGCCAGTCTGGATAAGTGCATATAATATATGCATGTGGATATATAGAATCTGGTGCAGCCGTTCCCCTCCTATTATTAACCCTTAAAGCACCGAAATATTCTTGCACAAGCCACGGCAATCAAAGGGTTGTTTCAATTTAAAAAACATATATGTCTGATTCATTTGAATACCTATGTTATGGATCTACGACCATTATAAATATTTCTGCTCTTACAGTGCAGAGATCGACTTTAGTCGTCAGAATCTAACGTCCCCAGGCGTCTGATTATGTCGACTAAAAACGATTCCCGAGCTGTAAGGATTATTATATGAATTTTCAATATTGATTGTAATGGTCTCCCGACCCTATGTTTTGAAACAAAACCGCAAACACATTTTCATAATTAAATACATTAGCTATATAGAAACCTCTCGTGACATCTCCTCTATTTGAAACTGCATCTTTGAGATTGTTTCCTCCTTCAACGATAACTTCTCATTGTTCTTCTTTAGTTCCTCCTGTGAACAAAACCATAACTGGATCAACGAAACTGTCCCAGCAAACACAATACATTCATCAAAGATTGTTTTATTGTTTTGATAAATTTCAAAATATATTGGACAAACCTGGCATTCACATGCCCCATCTAAATCTAGATATTGACTTCCATCCACGAATATTATTGGAATGGCTTACTTAACGAAAATTAACATTTGAACGTCCCTACCCATGTTCATATACTTTGGTCATACTTCATCTCCAAGTATAAACAAAAAGGGATATTGTTGACAGAGTATTTCCATGTTATGGGCTGGCAGACCGTTTTACCACATTATTGCTACCACCACCACCGCTACTACTACTACTATTACTGCTGCTGCTGCTGCTGCTGCTGCTACTACTATTACTACTACTACTATTACTACTACTACTATTACTACTACTACTATTACTACTTCTACAACAACAACTAATAATATTAATAATACTACTACGACAACTACAACTACAACTACTACTACTACTACTACTACTACTACTACTACTCCTACTACTACTACTACTAATACTAATACTGCTACTACCACTACTACTACTACTACTACTACTACTACTACTACTACTACTACTACTACTACTACTACTACTACTACTACTACGACAACTACAACTACAACTACTACTACTACTACTACTACTACTACTACTACTACTCCTACTACTACTACTACTAATACTAATACTGCTACTACCACTACTACTACTACTACTACTACTACTACTACTACTACTACTACTACTACTACTACTACTACTACTACTACTACTATGCTATTACTACTACTACTACCACTACTACTACTACCACTACTACTACAATTTACGTATTATATCCGAATATGTTCATATTTAACTTATGTCAACATTTAAAACTAGAAAATGAGTTCCCGAACTCCGAGGCCCGGCTTTAGTCTGTTTGAGTGCTTATAACCCGCCGTCAGATTAACTTGTATCGCATGTTTTTCGCTGATTGCTCAGTAAACATAGCTGTATTGGTTTCCCTCATGGACCAGAATCCTAAATGTCCAGGATATAATTATTGAAAGAACCAAGGAGACAAGAATATCTTCAACATGTAGGCCTATTCCTTCAACCACCATCCCCAGTACACGTCTATACGATGTACCTCGTACACACAATTTAAAGCCTACCCACCCAATACCGGTTCAATGTTGGTCCAGCGTCGCAGCCCATTGCTGGTTCAATGCTGGTCAATCGTATTCGACGCTGACCCAACATTGTAATAGAATTGGGTGATTGTCCCGTGTTTGCTCTGACTGCCATACGGGTGACGTTTCATTACAAAACTAAAAATCCAAATTGATGTTATCCCATGTACGAGGCCATTAAATGACTATGGAAAAAGGATAATGAGTTTTGATGAGTGAGGATATTCTAAGCCAGTGATTCAGTTTGCAATAATGTGATTTTCATACGTTGAAAAATCACAATTTAAAAAAGAAACAGAGTTTTCCATACGAATAAAACACAAGAGTATGGTATAGCAATGGTATAGTCAAAATGTGATGTGAAGAACATACGGACATATCCATAAGGCATACCTTTTTTATATTCATTTGCGAAGTGAATTCCTTCACTTGATCAGCGCTGTGTTTCTGATTCTGTGCATGAAAAAAATCATACAAATATGTCATCATTACTATATCATTACTATAGCGATAACACAATTGTCCAGATTAGACACTTAAAGTAAGCTTTATTTGTAACCTTCAACTTATATCAGTCACTAACATGAACTATATCTAAGGGCTGGCAATTTTTTTTTGTTAAATCTACAGGAATGTTTTTAAAGATTACCGTATTCGCATTCCTAAATATTATTTCTCTCGTATCGCACATATAATTGCAATAATTTTGGGTAGCCTTTTGAACTAAAATGCCATATAAATATAATGAAACGACACACATATCTCGCAAATCTAAAGAGTACATTTTTAAAATAATAATAGGCTATTGCATTGCATTATTGTATGTCTGTCGCAGAATTATTTTAAAGAACCTCGTCTCTGCATTGCTTTGCAATTTTAATGAACTTTTGCTTACCTGTTCTTCAGTGCTTCGCAATTTTTTCTCGAATGTATCCTATAGAGTATAAACATTTTATACTTGGTTAATAATAATATACATTAAAAAGCAGTTTTATTTATCCTAAGCTGATAAAAGATCAATTGTCTAATGACTCTGCTCCGATTTAAATTGATTGAGTGCGGGCTGCCATAAATTTGAGTATCTGTTTCAATACGAAACATAAAAATACGTAATTATAGAAACTAAATAATGATAAGAGCTCTTTAATGGTACTCTGATTGATTGCGATTGAATAATTGAATGATTGATTGATTTTTTTAAATTATTTTTTTCATTGAGTGATTGGGTTGATTGATAAGCATCAATAAGATATACAATATTATTATTTTACCTTCAGTTCTTCCATTTCCAGTCTCCTCTTTTCAATCGTGTCATCGACTCTCTTTAACAAAATTAAACGAACTTAAGTTGTTGTTTGGATACAGAAACGTAAAAATAAGTCTTTAAAGTTTAAGTAGACCGTATATATTACTTTTCATTTCATTCTACACTTGATCATCTTACAAATATATGTGTTACGTTTTTTTATTATCAGCTGCATTTCGATGTGGTGTTGCCTAACAATCATTTAGAAAATTTGTTGAAAAATTGATATGTGCAGTTTCCCAAGTAATTTTTATCATTGATATACAATTTTGCTTTGATATGTTCAATAAATACTGAATGTAACATGTACTGAATGTAACATTTTGGTGGTTGTGTAGCATTTTCTTCAAGGTAAGGTAAATTGAACAAATAACACTTACTGCTTTATTTTCAAGGGTAAGCTTTGTGATTGTTTGCTGAGTGTATGAATCTATCTTTTCTTTTAGATCTATCCCACTGGTTTTTATTATTTCCATGATTTCAGTCATGTGTTTTTTGTCATTGCTCTGAGCATTGTTCTTCCCACAAGCATAACTGCCACTTGGATGATGATGCGAGACTCCAACTTTGTCTTCACGTGTGTTGTTAGCTTCGTCCAGCAGCTATGAACAAATGGGTAATAATCACATTACTCTCTGAATGTATAATTACGGAATCGAGTGTCAAACACCATTTCATATAACTCTGGTAACACTTCATATCACAACGGTATCACATCATATCACTACAGTATCACTCCATGTGAAAACGGTATCAAGCCATATCACACCGGTAACATACCATATCACAACGGCAACATACCATATCACAGCCGTATCACTCCATATCTCACCTGTATTACTTGATATCAGCGGTATCACTCACATTACACCGGTATGAACTTCATATCACACCAGTATCACGTCATATCACATCAGTATCACTTCATACCACACCACTATCACTTCATATCACACCAGTATCACTTCATATCACACATGTATCACTACATATAACACCAGTATCACTTTATATCACACACAAATATTAATCAATATCACCTCTTATCCCACCTCTATCACTCCATATCACACGAGTACCACTTCATACTACACCAGCATCAGCCCATACCACACCGGTATCACTTCATATCACACCAGTATCACTTCATATCACACCGGTATCACCTCATATCACACCAGTATCACATCATATCACACCAGTATCAGCCCATATCACACCGTTATCACTTCATATCACACCAGTATCACATCTTATCACACCGGTATCACTTCATATCACATCATATCACACCAGTATCACATCATATCACACCAGTATACACGTTAGTATCACTCCATATCACACCAGTATCAGACCATATTACACCGGTATCCCTCCATATCACACAAGTATCACTTCATATCACACCAGCATCACTTCATATCATACCGGTATCACTTCATATTACACCAGTATTACTCTATATAACACCAGTATCACTCTATATTACAGCAGTATCATTTCATATCACACCGATATCACTCCATATCACACCAGTATCATTTCATATCACACCAGTATCACTTCATATTACACCAGCATCACTCTATATCACACCGGTATCTCTCCATATTACACCAGTATCACATCATATCACACCAGTATCATTTCAAATCACGCCGATATCGCTTCATGTCACTCCATATCACCTCTTATCCCATGGGTATCACTCCATATCACTTCATATCACACCAGTATCACATCATATCACATCGGTATCACTTCATATCACACCAGTATCACATCATATCACATCGGTATCACTTCAAATCACTTCATATCACACCAGTATCACATCATATCACATCGGTATCACTTCATATCACACTTTGTCGGCAACGCTAAGCATACAAAATACAGTACTTAACCTTTAAAGCGCTGAAATATGTTTTGTACAAACCATGGAGGCCAAGGTTTTTATTTAATTTGAATTCATCATAAATGTCTTAGTTAGCTCTTTCCGCTTCAAAGGAATACCTACGTTACTATGGTCTGCGGCCATAATAACTTTTTTAATTCTTTCACCACGGGGATCGACATCAGACGTCAGAATCCGACGTCTAAAGACGGTCCCCGCGCTGAAAGGGTTAAAAGGCCCCATGTAGTCACCCTCGCTGATCAGGGCATATACGGCAATATAAGACATGTCACATGTCTGAAGCAGAGCAAAGTTTCTGTGTAGTCAGTATACTCTGCACAAAGTCATCCTTCAATCTAGTTTAAATCACTTTTTCAAACATCACATCAGGAAAATTAATATTCAGCCAGTGATATTAAGCTTGGCATAGACAAAAGAGTCAGCTCTATGCTCAAAGTTTTGTGAGCGGTGTGACCAATTATAAGATGTTTATGCTTCAAATAAGAGACGCATTATTGAGCCAATATGTTCCAGCGACGTAGCCGGTAGACCAACATTTGTAGAGCATTGGTCCGATGGCTCGTGCTTGCTGGGTAACAACAAAAATCATCTGAGTTCGATGTTCACGGAACTCGATAGAAAAATAAAACAAATTTTATTTTTACCCCAAATAATATTTTTTTCGTGTTTTTTAAAAGAGTCATTCGACTGTTGGTTAATCTATACATTAATGACAAGTGTCCACTGTTTATCAAAACCCTTCGCATTTGATCTTGAAAGATTGTAGAGGCAACGACAGAAGACAGTATCTGCTAACTTATAAATTAAGCAGATATTGCCTTTTAGCTTTGCACTGTTGCGCTTAAGTACTGTTTGTAATACAGGTTTAACAGTTCAAGGCCTAGAGGTCGGAGTTATTTAATGCATTTTGTACTCATGTGAAGTTGTGTCTCGCTACCGCGATCCTTAACATCAATTGACTAAAAAACTAGTTACGATATATTTCACTTGAAATACAGGGCCCATATTCTCGTACAAGTTACGATATATCATCGGCTTCTGATTGGTCAAGATGGCCATCTCGACCAATCAGAGGCCTATATATCGTAACGTGTACGAGAATCTGGCTTCAGGTAAACAATCACTGAAGAAAACACTGAAACATCATTGTAGTCGACACCAGTGTTCTAAATAAACTAGAGTTTATATTCTTCGATAATCAAGATTCGCAGATGATTGGTCGCAGATTAAGCAAATAATTATGAGGATTTATCACATACTTAAAGGTGTGGGTCGCTGTAGCAAGACACAACTTCAAGTGGGGTGAAATTTAAATTATTCAATTTAGCTGTGTAAAGGTTAAACACTGTGTTTGACGTCTAAAAAAAAAAAAAAATAGATAATTTAACATGTTTATACATTAGTTAAACTGCGCATAGACAATTGGAGAGGATTTATATCTTCACCAAAAATGTAGTAATTTACCTCAGTGTCTTCTTGTGGGCTAGGCATGATCAATCCCTTCGCAATACTGGGTCCTTGGTTGAAGTACTTATTTCATTAGAGTGCAAGTGAGTACCTGAATCACAGAAGCAACAGTGTCAACGCTGGGTATAGATTAAAATAAGGTAGTCCGGCAGCCAAGAGGGGTAACCTTGTTTTTCATGATAATTTGTTTTCTCTTCTGATTATGCATCACTAGCATCATTGCTATGACTTATCGGCGGATGTGGGTTTCTAACCCTTGAGGGGTTTTTTTTAAATGCAAAATTTAAAATGGACGCCATGAAATCACTAAAGTTATCATACTTTCTCAATATTTGAGATATACACTTTATTTTTTCATCAAATCATATGTTTTCGGTACCAAGGGATACAATAAAACACATGAAAACTTTTTACCATGTCAATTTTTATTTTTTATTTGACATCACTATTTTCATAAAAAAATTATGTTAAAACCTTTTTATACAATTTCCAATACATGTACTATATAAGTGAGAATTTCCGATATAAGTACAATCGCTTATGTACATACCGTCCTCAATATTTAAGATAAAGACTTTGTTCACCAAACCACATGTGTTTGTTATTGGTGAATGTTAACTTTAAAAATCAGGATCATGCCTGAAAAACTATATTTTATAAAAAACGATTACGCTGAATGTTCTCTTCTATACATGGACATAAAAAATCACACCACAGAATCGCGAGGGTGCAGTGGTGAATGTTGTTTGACTGTCACATTGAAAATTATAGGTTCGTCTCCCGCTCTGGCATGGATGTTTAACAAAATATTCTTCACACTCCTAAGAATTCGGTGTTGTGGGGAGTCTCCGTGACCATGAGTAGGGTGCGTCCTCTCGGTCTGTCAGGGCTCGAATAATTTCTGAAAATATGTCTATCACCACTAATACTGAGAACTGAAGAAACCATGTACTTCAAACAGCATGGTTGCATCAGTCACACACATTTCAGTTGCAGATCTAAGATCGAAAAAGGTAACAATTTTTTTGTAAATTTAGAGTGTATGGCAAACATTAGGAATGTGCCCTCCGCAATAAGTTAGGACTAAGCGAGTCAATGAAAATAATGCTACCATTATACTGCTGATATCACGAAAGAAGAAAGAACTTTTCCCATATTAAGATGAGTGCTTGTCTTTAATTGTAATGTGTCGTATAGGCTACTTAATATTAAACAGGGCAAACTACACTACGATACAATATTTATTGCAATACTTTTTATATTTATAGTGCACTTATATAATATAATTAAATATCTGATATTACACAATAGTTTTTTCTTTCGTATAAGTCAATATCACGTATTTAAACAAATCATAAATTCGTTACCTCAATTATGAAATTGAAGGTACTGCTATCGAAGGTGTCAATGACAAAAAGACAGGAATGGTCACGCAATAAACCATACACTTCACAAGCCCTTCACAAAATATAAAATGTAATATGATAAAATCTTTACCACTCGGAAAACAATCTACCTTGCTTAGTACTGTAAGTACGTTTAAATTCAATTTTAATTGGACTTTTACAAATTTGTAGTCATTACAGAAAAAACTACATCTATACCCTGTATAGTAAATGTAACAATAATTTTATTATTGAGTACATTGAATTGAAAGTACAATCACCAATTTCTACACGATTTTTTCCATAATGCTATTAATATTATGGGAAACATATACAATAAGATATATGTTTGGGACTACAAAATTCTATACCACATCAGATACCTAACATAACTGGTTCTGTGGATCAGCATAGCGCCAACAGCTCCCTAAATATTATATAGTAATGTCCTGTCGTTTTTATTAAATTGTGTAATTATAATTCAAAGTGTATAATGTACTTTATTATCATGACGATTATTAGAAAATAATTTAATATAAATACAAGGAATGTAATAATGTAACTCAGAATGGAACAATAACCTGTTATTTAACCTGTGAAATGCTCTTATCCAAGTCTAAATTACATTGTACATATATATACAATTAGCAGTATGGTATGATATGGTATGAACTTGTAGTTGACCTGATGTTATTATGATACAGGTGATTATTAACTATACACAGCTGCTACTTTATGACATATTATTTACAATGTGTAAGAAGCGGCAACATGAAGATTGCAGCAGTCCAGTTTGAATGCTGCAGGTGAAGGTGCTAACTTCACTTCTACTTTTAAAATGTTTTAGTCCCGCACTGTTGTAGAAGCGTTAGCGATGGTTGATTTTTTTGCTGATAAATGTTTCTATCTAAGTCAGAATATCGGACTCTGTGGTCAGCCGTATGTAGGATGTGATGCGCTGAAAGTCAATGTAACTTTTCCGATCCCTCTACATATGTATGATTATGAGCACGCTGAAATGTTATATTTAAAAATAACGTAAGACAGCTAAAGCAATGTTCGAATCTGTTTAAAGACATTATTCACCACCAGGTGGCATACACATCTGTCTTACGTCACAGTCAGAAATGTGTTGTGGATTGTGAGGGACCACAGGCTGATATACTTAGCTTGCTAGGAATAGTTCAGTTATTAGAAAGGGTGGCAAAGGTAGCAGATGCAGATCTATCCCACTGATAGGTTTGAACAAGGAATCTAGATTAATTAGATTCTCATTCATCAGATCCACTATCCTTCCACTAGCGTCAGCTAGTGGCTCTGATTGATGTGTTATGTGGAAATAACCATGAATTTGACCTCAATTTTTATCTGGCCAATAAGGCAATACCTAACAAAAATGGTGTCCTTGACATTCTGAGCCACATGGTCAGGCCAGAGAATACACATGGCCAGGCACGTGACTATTTTCACAAAATCAACAGCTTCTTTTAAAATGTTCAAAAGAGGGTGGGGTGGACCAGGGATGGGTTTAACCACACCATTACATCTAAAAAGCTATATTTCGTGTCCAACTTGGCCTGACATCTTGTGTATATTTAGGCCTGATATTATGTGCTCCTGTCAGTATTGTCTGGTGATATATAGGCCTACATCTGTACATGTATCATGTGTATTGACTAACCTAATATAGTTGTATTATATAAGTCAGGAGATACATTCAAAATACATGGTCCATGTTGATTATATGTTGGGCCAGCGTCGTAGGCGATTGACATACATCAATCCTCCATTGTTAATCCCACAGCGTAAACACGATAGGTCTACACCGGGCCAATGTTTTGTTAATATAGGGCCTGTGTCGCAAACAATGGACCAACGTTAAAGCAATATTGGGTCAGTGTGTCGTGGTGACAGAGACTGAACACCAGTAAGAACGATGACCCAACGCAGGGTTCATGTTGATCCACAATCTAAGATGATGTCCCAACATTAGACAAAGGGTGGTTGTTACAATCACTGTGCAAATTATGCTGGTATCTTTGTCCTACACTAAAGTAAGTCTACACTAACACAAATAAAAGATGCAGATCCAATGTTGCTTTAATGTTGTGCGACATTGCATAGGATGGACCAACTATAGTACAACACAGGTTGATTGCATTTACAGGTCATAATAATTCTAGGCATTAAATGCCAACCATAACCTGATAACCCGGTATATTATAATTATATAAACTTGTCTCTCATAGGTGCAAAGAAACCTCGAACTTGACATAGTTTCAGGGTCAGATGTGGGTCACGAGACACCAGTTTCCCTATTAGAACGCAGTAATCACAGAAGAGAGTATCAAAGCTCTGTAGCAGGGCCAGCTAGCTGTGCTAGTCTGGCCCTGAGAAGGAGGCTGGGTTGGAATGTGCATTACGACACTCATTGAGGCCAATAACATATATTGACGTGTCGGCAATGGACAAAAGTTGGGTAATATGGGTAATATACCTGGAAAAGAAAGGCTGGGTGTAAAGTTTTTTATGACATATCCATAACTAACACCTTAAATGAATTTATGTCGTTTTTGTCACAGTCAGATTACTTTATTCGTATCTGTGTCACGGAATACTAAATAAATATTTATAGAGAACAAATAATTTTACAATGCACAAACCAAACAATTGATAATTTGAAGTATTGTGTAATGTTTCAGATACTTTTGTGTTACTTTAAAATATATATATCTTCATACTGGAACAGTATATGATAAAATTTGATGATACTAGCCAAGTACATTGTTAGTATAGTCATACGTATATGTACTTTCTAGCATATAAGCCAGTCAGTTAAATTTTAGAAGTCCTTCCCCACCAGCAGCAAACAGCTATGAACAATCACTATTTTTTTCCTAATGTTTAAAGTTTTAAGACGCGCTCATGTAAAACTTTCTAAGGCAGCAGTTATTGGCAACGATTAAAGCAACATATTTGGAACAAAATCTG
The DNA here is from genome assembly GCA_964017125.1 of Flabesymbios commensalis. Classification (NCBI taxonomy): domain Eukaryota; kingdom Metazoa; phylum Annelida; class Polychaeta; order Terebellida; family Flabelligeridae; genus Flabesymbios; species Flabesymbios commensalis. The sequence continues at coordinate 14,523,858 of OZ024914.1, read as the reverse complement.
AAAAAATATTTGATGACATCATAATGGATGTAAGGTATACACCAGTAAAACATATTTAAATGTGAAGAAATGAAATGAAATGAATCGGGCTTTAGGCCACCTTTGTGCACATATAGGCTAAACTGGGCCAGGAGAACCTCCTGAGGATGGTGAGATGATTGAGATGACACTGTCCTCCAGACACAGGATTCGAAATTCGAGCCCTGGCGGTCTGAGGCCGAGCACGCTACCTCTCGGTCACGGAGGCTCCCCACAATACTAACTTTCACACGTGGATGGGGAAGAAACATTTTTGTTTCTTTCAAACCGCCGAGACAGGGAACCGAACCCCGAACTCTGGCGTGAAAGGCAGCGGTGCTAACCACTACCCTAGGGCCCCCGCCCAAAAATGTGAAGAGGCATAATGCAAAGAGTAGTAGTAGTATATAGCTGGCCGAGCAGTATGTTACACTCGGCCCACAATTATTTCACTAATTTAAATCACTGGTCTTGTTAGCAGTGTCTCTGGATAATGGCAATGCTACAGCCTGGTATTGGATGGTGCCAATTATCCAAGTGAATAGGAAAGGACATTCTGTAAATATGATTCAGCAGAAAGACTTGCATTTATGAGAAAAAAACATTTATTGAACATTGCTATATATATGCTTCTGGAATATATGCTGCATTTTCTTTTAGTTATTACACGAAATATTCAGGAACTGGCACCATGCTGCACTAAGCAAAAATATTTTAACTCTTCATACGTCCTCATCAAGAAATGCTGCTTGATCCAAGGCTGTGCGAGTTGTTGAACAATTCCAGGCATTACAGTTATTTTGGTAATATCAAAAGGTGGTTTATCAATTTGTCTTTACATTGTCTGAAAACTTGTTAAAAATACAAATTAATTTTATTATCTTTTACCTATATATTAAATTTATTCCCAAACAGTAATTTTGTCCTCAAAATCGTCCAGTCCATATTTTATTACCAGGGAATTTATCACTGGAATAGTTCAAATAAGAGTCTCAGAGCCGCAGGGGTACATTGATATCTTGAAAACTAACTCCTATACTATACTGATACATAATTAAAGTAGTTAGGAGAATACTCCATCCTGACTTTTGACTGCATACAACCTGAAGGTGACAGATCATGGTTTCCCATATAGTTAAAAGGTATATAAAAATCAAACAAACACAAGATACAAACACAAAATACGAATATGTACATCTACACATGGAACGACGGAAATATTACGTCTTGGTGAACAGTGAAACTTTAAAAAAAAACAGCACCTGTTGACCTCTCAGGTTATTTTTTTTGTCAGAAATATCAAAACTTCATATAGCCTTTGTCTTGAATGTATTCAATGAGACAATGTGGCAACAGTGGTATTAAAGCTGTTTATAATAAATTATAAAAAATAAGATTTTGTGAATACAAAGTGGTCAAAAAATATAACTGAGAGTACATCATCCGGACTTTTGACCTCGTAAGTCCTTAATGCAACAAAGTATTTTTTTTTAATTTGCCATAGTGGTACCAGATGAGAGATTCATCATATGAGGTCAGCAGATATTAGCATGCTCATGATCATACAAATGTACAGTAGTACGTTACATACTAAGATTTGTGTTATTTTTTTTTTAATATTGACTTTCAGTGCCCTAAGGGTAAGTCTATTTTTTCTGAAAAAAATCGAAACTTCTGATATGTCTCGTCCTGAGTATATTCAATGACAAAATGTGGCAAGAGTGGTAATAAAGCTATTTACAACTTTGATAACTTTGTTATTACAAGGGGTCGACAAAATGTAACTAGTGAGAGTACCACATCTGGACTTTTGACCTGATAAATCTTTCGTGCAACAAGGTAGGCTTTTCATAATCTCACATAGTTATTTATTATATAATATCACATAATATTTTGACAAGAAAAGTGACTTATAACCTTTTTTATGTAGTATACTTCACATTGGTGAGGCCACACATTAGCTGGTCTCAAAAGTCGGTATCCATAATACGGGAGATCACTGACTGTAGTCCACAGTTGCGCTATACAGTCAATGACAAATCATGACTTAGAGAACAAAGGGGTTCGCACACTCACATAAAATGCATAACCGTAGTCAAAATGATATAACCACACGTTTCTATAACCATGTCTCCTAGAGCACAATGCTACATTACCACGATGGTACGATACCCAACAGCTGCGGGAGTGTTTGGCCCGGTGCCAGTGTGGGGTTGGGCCAGCATCATTGCTGCTGAAACAACATTATGCCAGCGTTGAACCAACGTCTCGTGTTTGCTGGGCACACGATGCACTGGGCCGATGTTCTCCTACATTGGACGCACACCGGCTAAGTGCTTCTATGTTTTTTTTTTAACGAGCATAATAATTACTTTAATTTATTTTTTTAATTATATCCCATGCTTTCTGAAAATTGTTGTTTTGAATATTTTATAAAAAAAAAAAAAAAATTCAAAATTGATGTGCAGAATAAATATCAGATAATTTGGCGCAGTCACTATTTACCAATATATTATGTGTACTCAAACGGAAAATAAGTGCACATTCTATTCAGTGTATGCCTATGTGAACAATTTTACAGGCCCACTCTCTGGTCCCAGTTGTGCTTGGGTAAAGTAATTTTTGCTCTGCTTATAATACACATAAAGCGGATGCACTGCCATGTAGCTATCATTTGTTTTGCTGTATAATTTAAATATTATATAAATACATGTCAGTCGGAATAATGATGTTTTTTTTCCAATATTTCAAAAACATATGGTTTGGTGACCAAATGTCGTCTCTATCTCAATTATTGACGAAAGTATGATCACTTTTGGTGATTTCATGGCGACCATTTTGCATGATAATAATGGCTATAGGCATATAGGTCACCCTAAAAAGACATATTTGACAATTCAAGGTCAACTTCATAAAAACACCTGCGGGTGCCTCGATATTTTGTTATGAATGTATTTAAAGACTGAAGGTTTTCATTAAAGCATCCTATAAGCCTAACTATAAATGCTTTTTGTTGTATTTTTATATGTGACTAGACTTTCAAGGTCAGCAATGAAGACCCTCAAGGTGGTTCCACATCTAGAAATGTTCTTTAGAGCCTTAAGCATTAATATGGAAAATTTGGTGCTTTTATGAAATTTTGCACAATGCTTATGATATCTGAGCTCAACAGCTCTACTAGGGGTAGCTGTTTATTTGAGATGTGTCATCAAGTTATTCATAACCATTTAAATGTTCTGTTATGTTTGTATTTACATTGACGGTGGCGGATCCAGGAATTGACAGATGGGGGGGGGGGTGCCAATTTTTGCAATAATTTATACACAACACATCTGGAACTTATATGCTCTAGAGGGTCCAGGGGTATGCTTCCCCAGAATGTTTTGAAATCTAAGGCCTTAAATGACGCATCCTAAACCATATTTCGGCCGCGATATGTTAGTTTTTGTTTTTTGAACCATGAACATGGGGGCTGCGCCCCCTCCTCTGGATCCGCCACTGATAGAATATATTTTGATTTTAAAATATTATAATAGTTGAATAGCAAATAAACAACCAGATGAAATTAAGATCCAATGCTATAATGAAATAGTAAACGAACCCTTATGGTTCAATACCCATTTTATTGATGGCCACATGTGTATATTTAGCAGGGCAAAACAAGGTATATTATTTATTAAAGATATTTTAACGCAAGAAGGTACATTTTTTGAATTTTCGAATTTAAAACAATTTTTAAAAATAAAAAGAACTTAGATTACATTCGGCTGCAAAAAAACTTGCCAAAGGCGTGGCGTGACTTAATTAATAATAAAGCGATAGAGAATACATGCTTGCTAACATAACCACCTATTTTAAATTCAGTCAAACTCTTACTTAAAGACCCAGCCGACAGAAAGACAATATATAATGTGTTAACCCTATTTAAAAATTATGAGACAATATGTATAAGAAGATGGGAGAGGCTCTTTCCAAATGACAATAGACATTGGTTAAATATATTTGGATGGTCTGCTAAATGCACTAATAATGTTCAATTAAATGTATTTCAATATAAACTAATCCATAACATTTTACCAACTAATAGCTTTTTGAAAAAAAATTGACATTTCCCAAACAGATATATGCCGATTTTGTAAGAGTGACATTGTAACAATATTACATGTCTTTATAGAATGTCAAATAATATCAGATATGTGGGAAGAGTTTTTTATTTGGCGTAATCATAACGTGCATGTGGATATACGGTTTTCCCCAGAATATTTTATTTTTGGTACTGACCACGACTTTGCTACTGGAGAAATTATATTTTTAATTATGTCAACTATTTATTATATACAGAAAGGAAGACTAATTTCGTTCGAAACTATAAAGCCTAAAATTTCAAATATATACAGCCCAGTTCTATAGTGCCTCAGAGTATACACTCACGATAAATTCATACAGAAGTGTGGAAAATATATAGATGTTGTACATGTACCCGAATTATTAAATGAAACACTCGTGCTGTTGAATTTTTTGTTATTATGTTTCACTCATTCGAAGCTGGGTCTTCTAAAACAGTTCCCAGCTTCGAATGAATATATATATATATATATAGATATAGATATAGATATATATATATATATTTATAAAAAAAAATAGTCTATCCAATTCAATTATACTTCTATTGATCATAAACATGTTTAGCACCGCAATGGTTACGCTTTACACTGATTATTGTACACTGATTTACACTGATCATTATTTATTATGTCTCCTCCTCGGAAGTGAGGGTGTGATTTTACCAGTTTATGAAGTGGCTCTTGTACCCGTTCTTTTCGAACAAGCCGATAAGTGTGCCCTGCTTGTTTTGGAAGGGAAGGCTGTATCAATGTAATGTATTTGTCTGTCTGTCCTGTGTAACGTCCGCTTGTGTTGTGCAGGGCAAGGATGTGGTATATGTTAGCAGATACTGCATTCTGGCTTTGAGGGCATTATTGTATTATTATACTATGTTATGTCTTCGTATGCAAATAAAAGCAGGTGGAAAATCCCGCAAAAAAAAATAAAGGGTGCTGTTTGCTGTCAACCACACCCCATAACATTATCATGTTCACAGTCGCAATAAAGTGATTTGATTTGACAAGAACATCATATTGTGTATAATAATCTTGTATTGTGAATTGCTATATATAGTCATTTTTATTTTATATTATTTCATGATAAGGTGGCTTCCATACCAGCCACTCTTCAGAGGCCTAATGGGAGTCATCTTCACACCAAATATTTATTTTCATTATATCACAGTGTTTTTGTCGAATTAACCATTATATTCTTATACTACAGTTCAACGTACACTGATGTGATAGAAGAGCCATCAGAAGATGATGATGTCAGCTATTCTTAGGGTTGGGCTAATATTTAAGATTCGTATGGTCATTATCTTCGAAAACGTGGACGATATGAAAACGACACTGTGTGGGAAATATATTCAAACTGAATAAATTATCATAGCAAACCTTCATAAAGTGTAAATAATATTTGTGTAATGAAATATTAATATATATATTTTAACTATTTTGTTAAACATAATGGTAAATGTATTGAACATTTACCAGTATCCCCACGATAACATGGTTATACAGGTGGATCACACTGACAGTATACATTTCCTTACAAAGAGATCAGTTAAATATTAACATGATGTTAATTTTAAATAATTCATTTATTTTGCTGACATGCAAAGTCTTTAAGTCTATGTTAATTTTATCTTATAAACTAACGTGATAACTAACGTGTCCCGATCAAAATACCTGCCTGCTTGAAAGATAATTCGCGGTCACTGCACGATATAATATAGGCACGCGATCGTCATTCGTTGGGCGGAAACGTCGAATCTGAAATGTTCACAATGCTTAATAGTCTAATCGCAGTATTGTTCTATAATAGTTTAATAAATAATAATACTATTTTACAATGCATTTGGTTTAAATAAGCAGAGCTAATAATGTATGGGAACAGAAATGTTTACGAAGAATAATTATTCAAATCAAATTACCAAGTATCCCATTTGCGCATTTTTTTCGTTTTGTACGATATGGTTATAATCCTGCGGTTATGGTTATCTGATTGGCTATTAGTCTTACATTTAAGCCCAGCAAACACGAGGCGTTGGCACAATGTTGGCCTGATGTTGGGCCAGCGTCGTAGACGATGGTCCAACGTCAGCCCAACATTGGGCCAACGCCTTGTGTTTGTCGGAAGCTATGTAGCGCCAGCGGAGCGACTAGCCTGGTCCACGGCTAGGAGCTGTGGGGGGGTTTATACATGTTATTTGTACAGTCATACGATGTTAGCTAGACAATCTGGTTACATTGAACGCAGCATTGTTGTTGCAGCTTCTTCCATATTTAGATTTTAGTTTTATATTACTAATAATGTATAGAAACAATGACATTTATAAGAGATAACATGTTCAAATCAAATTACCAAGTAGTATCCGAATTGCTGGGCTGCTTCCTTAGTATAGCGTGATGGTTACATCATATGGTTACTAAAAAGCTCTGGCGGGAAAGGCTGACGCCGAGCAGGTCTGAGGCCTCAAGCCACATCTCAGTTAATATGAATTACTCGTATTTTTAATAATTCTGAAACACTGTGGTCCGCACTGCGAGGTGTCAGCATATGTTACAAAACAACTTTTAAAAAATAACTATTCAAAATGTATTCAGTCTTGATTATGCAATTTTCTGGGTTGATTAACGTCTTAACCAACACAATTATCTTTTTATGGGGCTTAGGCTCTATTCAATTCTTTTGGTGAACATTTATTAATAGTTCACAGATGGTCCCAGACCATCACTTTCTACAGCGTGACTTACTGATTTATTGTTATAGGCCTATAAATGCTTGTCGCTAGATCATCATGACGGGCTCAGATCTCACTACCGGTAGCCTACCTATACATTAATTATAAGCTTTGAATATCAACATCTCAGACCGCCACATCCTGATTAGATACATTTAGATGGCCGCCACATTCTTTTTATAGACATTCAGATATATTCTAGGACCGTCATATTCTGATTATATAGATTTAGATTGTTTAAGACCATCTCATCTTGGTGATATACATTTGGTTGGTCTAAGACCGTCACATCTTGGTCATAGACATTTAGATGGCTTAAGACCGTTATATCTTCCTGATATACACATAGATGGCCTAAGACCGTCACATCTTCTTTCTATACATTTAGATGGTCTAATACAGTCACTTCCTATAAATGTATATGATATGACGGTCTTAGACTATCTAGGTGCATATATTCGGAATGTGACGCTCTTAGAGTATCTATAAATGTAGGCCTATTATATATATAAAGATGTGACGGTCCTAGACCTTTTAAATGTATGTAATCATAATGTGACGGTCTTAGACCATCTAAATGTATATGACCAAGATAAGACGGTCTTAGACCATCTAAATGTATATGAGGATGATGTGACGGTCTTAGATCATCTAAATGTATGCAATCATGATATGACAATCTGAGACCATCTAAACATCTAAATTTATATGGTCTAAAGCCAGCATGATGGAAATAACATGGTCGCGATGGTGTTAAACCATCTACCAACATTGGCGGGATGTGTTTTTGAGACAATTGTTATTATAAGCAGGGCCTCTAGTTCAGTAATATGGTTTTCTCTATGAGGTCGGGAATGTTTTTCTTTGATCGTAACTCCGAGTATGTGGTACTGTCTAGGTCGTGATTGAAATGGTATGAACTAAACAATACATGTATAGTTGATTAAAATAAGCTGTAATGTTTTTGTGCGAGGGTCATGCAGATAATAAATCACTAGTTAATTAAATTAACTTTAATTATATTGTGTGAGTGCCATGTCCAGCGTGAATGGCACACATAATAGTTATCCGTGCGGGCATGGTCACATGGCTCGGAGTTACTTGTTTTGTGGACTTCCACATTTATTACTTTTGCCATGTTTACCTGAGATTATGTTTGATTTTTGAAATACTATATAATTCTCAAAGTCGTTTTATTACATCACTGTACATACTCCAGTAACATAATTATGCATTTGTATATATCTTTAGGTTTCTACGCTTTCTACGTCTTTTTTTGCTGTCATATATGATTTGTGGATCATACATGGTAGCTATTGTTTTGGTTCGGGGAACAAAATGAAAGACCTCCTATGTTCACATATCGGCATAGTTCAAGTAGTAATCAATTATATGTTATTTTATCGCTATATCCAGTGTTTTACTATTGGCAATGAATTTTAACATGATTTTAATTATGTATGTGATAACATGTAAATTGTCGTGAGATTTTAGCAAATTAACCATCTCGTATATATACATGTACATATTATGTTCTATCATTTTATGACAAATAAGTCAGTAATGACTTTTCTTTGTGTCAATAAAATGTCTGTCTGTCTGTATGGATATGATGGTATATAGGCCTCACAATAAACATACAGCCTATACTATAGTCACTAGACTCATAAGCAATTAAATTCATAGTCGCGTTAATATTGGCCTACACATATTATATTTGATATATAGGTAGTGCGATCTGAGCCTGTCCATAGTCTATATCCACGATCAATTATATAGCAATAAATCATTAGCTAGTGGGTGACAATTGACGCTGTAGAAAGTGATGATATGGGACCATCTGTAAACTAACGTTCACCAAAAGAATAGCTCCAATACAATTATATGTTGGTTAAAACGTTTGTCAACCCAAAAAGTTACATAATAATGACTGGATAATTTTAGAATAAGCTAGTCTATGGAATAAGTTAGTTTATTGTGTTGGTAACATACCCTGATACCTAGAAGTGTGGACCATGTAATGTTTCTGAATTATTAAAAATGAGGGTAATTGTATTCTTATTAACTTTAGTGTAATGTAACTTGCGGCCTGAGACCTGCTCAGTGTCGATCTTTCCTTCGGGAGCTGCATGGTTATTGCATCTTAGCCAGTGGTTTTTAATATTTATAACCATATGTCGTATTGTTCTATTACATGCATTAGTGTTAAGTAGTGTAAGGGCATGTAGCTACATGTAAGCAAAAATCCGTGGGATTTTACTGTTAATTGGTCTTGTTACACACCAAAATATTCAGTAAGTCTGAATCAGATATAGTAATGCGTCAATTTCTTTTAATTTTAGTGACACTTTAAGTCCCATAGAAAAAACAATTCATCATTCGTAATATATATATATATATATATATACCCCTACATGCCATATGGGAAAAAACACATATTTACGTGATCGTACTGGTAAACCCGTGTGGTTGTGCTATTCTAAGCCAAAAAGCATTAACTGCTTACTTTACACATGTTACATGTAAGCAGCTACTTGCGTTTTGGCTTTGCCGAGCTGTGTTGCCTTTTACCAATAAATATTCTCGCGGATAATGTTATGCCGTTTCCTTTCCGTTTTCTTCCAGGCAGGTATATCACAATACCCTGATGTGACGTTTTCTGTCACCTGGTAAATCTATTGTCATTTCTTGAGATCAACAATTTTGTCTGGCCACTTGACATCTTGGTGCTTGTGCCATAATTACACTGTATTGATATATTATTATTGGATAATATTCATTATGTTTGTTATCGTGTTAAGAATGTTATGTTTAGATACTTTCCACTTGGTAAATTATTACGTAAGTGAATGCTTTCATTGTCTATATATTATAAAAACATAATTTTTTAATTTTATTTTTTGTTTCTGTAATGAGTCAAATAAACTGTCCAGAGAGTTCTGAGTAGGCCTACAACGGCCAGAATTGAATATAATTTTTATTTCGTGATTTTTTTAGACCTTTTTAAGATAAACAATTATTGGTTAGCATAACTGTTAATAGGAAACATTTTTAATGCACCACACATTAGACAACATTTCTTTTGTATTTTTTGTACCAATCGTGATACTAATAAAGACAGTAATCGATTCCATTTCGATAACATGTCAAAATCGGTAATAACCAAATAATTAACAGATATTTCTAATCACGGTATCGTAACAGTTTATTTCCATTATGTAGACAAATACGAGTGTCACGTACGTCACTTCATAACATAAGCTCAACAGATAACTAACTATAGATCCACTTCTATTCCGCATATGCAATATTATTGAAAAACCATGTAGGCCTACACAGTTCGCTGCACACATTTATTATCATAACAACCATTTTAAACCCCAGACAACAAGGTTTCTCAAATCAAGTTTATTTTTTTTATCTTGTTATATTGGACATGTGAGATATATCAAAAGTTATCCATTTTCATTTATTTATACTAGGAAGGCACAACTAGTAACAATAAAATAAGGTTCATCTGTGTAAAAATCGTAACAAAACGTTTCTCAATTGTTTCATTTAGCTGAAGGTGTCCAAGTTTACCAAAAAAGTTGGGTATTTCACCTTTGACCCATGAAAAAGGAGTTTTCCCAACTTTAATCTTAGCTAACCTTTATTGGGAATACTAGATACCCTTAGCCAAACTAATCAGTTGAGAAACGATTTTTGCACAGATTGGTCGGTTCAAATAAGGTTTATAACAGTAGAATTACAACATGTTTTTATCCGTTCACATTCTTAACGATAACTTGTAGGCGCTTAGATAGTTTCAATAATCTAGTTTTAAAAAGTAAAAGTCGAGGGATGTGTGAATATGCTTTTGCCTAGTATTAACTCTCTGTCAGAAAAAAAACCCATTTTAGTACATAATGGAACTCGTCTCACACTTCGTTTATGTGGCATAAAGTTTTGAAGTAAATAGATTTAGGACTATTACTGATGTCGGAGTTCCATTTCTGTATAAACTGGTCAGCTTTCACTTTAACGCTTTCAGTGCAGGAACCGTTTTTGCCGTCATAATATGACGTCTAAAGACGTTATATTATGATGTCTAAAGAAAGTCCCTGCACTGAAAGAATACAAAAATATAATGGCCCATAATATATGTATTCAAATGAAGCGGAAAGGGCTAACTAATATATTTAATTATTATTCTCCATGATTTATACAATATTTCACCGTTGTAAGGCTTTAACTGTTTAATAACAATTGATCGGCTGACATGTATTTTGCATCACAACTACATCTAGAATATCAATGAACTACAAGTATATCAAGACAATCTAGTAAAAATGACATTTTTAATAAAACCGATAATACAAAACATATTTATTTAAAATACCATGTGCAAACACAAGTTACACCAGAACCAGGTTAACTCTATGTAGCAACAGCTAATCATTGGATCCTACTGTAAAATGCCCCCAAAATCTGGATTTTTTTATGTAACAAAGCTTGTAAAACCACAAAATTAATGCGCAATCGAATATATAAATACACAGTAGTTAGATAGAACATAATGTATGTATATGTATGTAAATACCTCATATATTATTGTTATTTGTTATAACATAAGGTAATCAATCTGATGAGTTATGTATATACACACAGTGGACAACCCCAATGTGATGCCTATCACCATGATTAAACCGATGGTTAGTACCTTAATTGAATCACAGCATATAAACTGAAACCCAGATATTCTTTTAATTTATTTTACAGAATTTGAACGAAAATAGATTGTTCATGTGATACGAAACATAATTAGTGTCATAAAAATTATTAATCTTTGGTAGGGTAGCCACGTGATCTTATAATGGCGGCTGCTTTCCTGAGCAACGAGAAAAACACTGTTCTGATCTTTGCAGGACAAACTATGTCAGAGTTTGTAAATAATGCTGCTTTAATTTCTTTACATGTGGTTGGTTTGACATCTCATGCGTCCTTTTTCATGCAACTTCAGATGTTTTTGATATGATTTACATCTGGAGACTGCGGGGGAAATAGCATCGTGCGTTCATAATTGTTTTTGAACCATGCCAACACCGCCATGGCTGTGTGACAAGGATAATTGTCTTGTTGGATCACAAATGGATGTTGCTGATCCCCAATCATTTGCTTTACTGACTCCAGCAAATTTAAATCCATGAAATCAATGTAAAAATGCGTGTGGACATTTCCACCAAACCACTACCGAATAGCCAACGCAAGGAAATAGATGCATCCACAAACCATAACGGAAACGTTTCTACGTAGCCGAAATCACATTGCGTCTGGATTCATTCACTATCATTTATTTCCCCAACATTCTTCACTTCCATCATCAGTGGGTAAAATAAACCTCCACTCACCCGAGAGCTCCACAAAGGAACAATTGCCATTGGTAGTCCAGTGTTGAATTTTCTTTGCCCACCTGATTTCATTCTGTCATTTATGTTGGGAACCATGAATTTTTTTCGGATATAGAATACTTTAATTGAATCATTTTGCATAATTATGCTAATGTTATAGTTTTTTAATATCATTTCAAAAATACATTAATTATTATAAAATCTAAAAATATATATATTGATGTAAAAGTCACCAGTATGATCAGAATTAGGCACATTGACAACAAGGGTATAAAAATCTTCTAGAATAAAATGAGTATTATGTATATCAAGTATATATCATATAGGATTAAGACAACATGTAGTGCGGAGGTGTATTTTGATGACACATTTTATCGAATCTACCCAGAATTTTTGTTTTCGTATGATTTTTAATTGTCAGACGTCAGCTACAACTATTATTTCTTGAACGTGCATAGTCTATGCACACTGACCCGTCCCATGTTGGGCTAGATTGAGTTAACATCAATGTCGCAAAGGTTTACTATGCCATGCCAGTAAAGCTTCTCATGACAAGAGGTGACCATACGAAGTTACAGAGATAAAATTATCACATATATTGATGTCTAGATTTTTTAATAATTGAATTTGTCCTGTGTCTAGACTACAATGAATGTATGAAAGGGGCTTTAGGCCATATTGTGCGCATACATGCTAAACTGGGCCAGGAAAATTTCCTGAGAATGGTGAGATGAATCAGGTGTCCTTCAGACACAGGTTCCTAAATTCGATCCCTGGCAGTCTGAGGCCGAGCCCGCTACCTCTCGGTTACAGATGTTCCCAACAATACTGTTATGAGCGGCGGGGAAACATGTGTTTCTTTGAACCTGAATGTCACGGACGAGCCCCTGAGTGCTTACTCTACGACAGGCAGCTGTAACCACTGTGCTTTCTGTGAGAATGTAAATATATTAAAAATATGTCCTGAAATATGTTCACTTTCTATACTACATGCCCGTTAAACCCTTATCCCGCTAAGGAAATTTATTTAAATTTTCACCCACTTGAAGTTGTGTCCCGCTATCGCGATCCACAACTTCAAGTGGGTGAAAACTACTCATATTTGTTTAACTTGAGACCAAACATTTGCAAATATTTGGTGTTTAAACACACATTTCATTCAATAACAGTAGCCAGCTGATAAAACAGATTAAAAACGACTATAGTCGAGCTTAGCGATGAAAGAGTTACAATCACATAGATCCTTATATGAATATTCGTTTAATCTTGCCGTTGGGGAAATTATATTTCGCGTTATAAAGGACCTGTGGTTGCCAAAGTGGTGATCACGAAACTTGAATCATTACTTAATGCTGACGAGAGACTTTTTAGCGTGGTAACTGGTAATTTTAAATGTTTGCTATGTCTGATATTATTATATGCCAATGATGCCTTTGAAGAGGGGACACACTGCCACATTTATCGTATATATTTTAGTGCAGACGTTTTATCATTCCTCTGTTTTCTGTATACAGTCACTTTCGGGAAGACTAGCTAATTTTGCGGAATGTAAAACACTTTTTGTAACAAAAAAACAGTTCCATATAGACTATTGCTTCTGTTGAGTGCTATGTGAGATTAATATGTGAAACATTTCAAGCTTCCACTACAATCATAAAAAAGGGACTGTGATTGTTTATGTAAGGTAACCAAACAGTGATCAAATCGTGGGTGTCAGCTGAAATACATGTTACTATTTGTGGTGTCAGCTGTTCAGAAGCATGATATGGTGACACAGCAAATACAAAACATTTTTATAACATTTGTACAACGTCGGCCCAGCTTTTTCGACGTTGGTCCAACATTGTACAAATGTTTAATAAATGGTTTGTGTCGATCTGGTGTAAGATCTATTCTTCACTAGGAGGTCCTGAACTTTTCGTTGAAGTGCTGCACCTGTCCATTTCTGTACCCTGTCACAAAAATAGAATTACAAATGTTGTAATTATAACAACAAACTGTTGGGCAAATTCTACAGATGGATTATTGAGCAAACTACATGTAATTATAATGTAGGCTTACTACTGGTATAAGTGTTCAGAAAAATGCGAAATAAGTTTTTTCGTGACATTCAGAATGAAAAGGATATAGGCCCACCGTAGAGTGGTACAAAGTTATACCGGGGACATCCTAGAGAGCGAAACAACAACATGGCTGTATTTATGAAATAATACATTTAGTAAAGGACCAGTCACACATACCATCACGCACGTCCAGCGCACAAAAAATGAAGAATTTTGGTCAGTGCGTTGTGATTCGCTGGGCGTGCGTCATAATTCGTTGATGATTTGACGAGAACGCCGGATGAACGTTATTCATTTATTGTGCGCGTCAACCTCTGCGCACATGTTCTGCATGTTCAAAAATGTGAGCGTTTATCCACGTGTGAATATGGACGCCAGAAGAACGTCAGACCAACGCCAGTCTATTCGCTAGGCACAATTAGAGCTCACGCTCTAAATTCGTTGTGTTTTTGTTGACCGAGGTTTGTTCCAGTCACATGTAAACGACGCACAGTTCACGCATAAAAAAATAAAAAATACAATTTGAGTCCTGATTGTGAAAAACGTCGCAAGCTGGTTGCAAATGCACAGCGTGTTTTTTACGCAAAGGGCGAATGAACAGCGCTTTGCTAACGCGTTGGACGCATGCAGTGCACATTAAACCCAAGGATGTTAATGTCGACGATTATAGTAGATTTTATAAGTTTGTTTTGTACATATGTAACTATTTTTACAAGAAAAAATGTGTGCAAAATTTATGAAAACATTATATGTTTGGACGTAATTTCGACAAATTGATAACAAATTCGGCTCTTAAAGCCGCGTATCATGTGAAACACCACCTCTAATAATTAAAAATAAAATGTCGTTCTTCAGAGGTTCAAGGGTTAAGCTGCAGAAATAACATAGTCACAGCGTGTTGCTCGAGCGCTGGACGAGCTGCGGGCGAGTGTCCAATGTTTGCTTCGAGCGCAGCGTGTTGCCCGCGACTGCCCGGCGTCCTCAGCGGGCAGCAATGTGATACATAGCAAACGTATTTGACGTTGATAAAACGTTGTTCTAGTGCGCCTTACGCGTTTCTGGCGATCTTCTGGCGTGTACATTTATGCGTTCATATGCGTTCAATATTTTAAACACACCCTACTTCCTTTGACGATTACACTGCGCACAAAAATATGCGTAGCGTTAGTGCAGCGCCCTCCACGAACCAGTAACGAATGCTGACACACGACCGACGCACGACAGACGCTCTGGCAAAAAAAAATGAATTTTCAGTGCGTGGGTCGTGCATCGACTATGTGTGACTGAGCCTTACGGTCAGAAGAAAACTAAAAAATGCAGGCACTGAGCGCGCATATAGCGCCCATCCAACTTGTTCCCAACGCATGTCCAGCGAACATATAACGTATATGGGGCGTGCTAAATGCTTTCTGACTTATTCGTGCCTCGCGCTGGCGATGCGCGGTGTATTCGTTAACTCTGTCGCCCTGCAAACGCGCAACGCGGTAGCGAAACGCTGTGTATTCGCTGATTTATACACCTTATTTATTTATGACACGCTATTATATTCGTCTTAAACTGGCTGGCTCTTCTCATATCCTGACAAAATTCATGGACGCACAACGACGCACTGCTCTAATTTTTGTCACTCAAGGCGTGGGCTGTGCGTCGTGTATGTGTGACTGGGGTATTAGCGTTTGCAAGTAATGATTATTTCTCGTGTGGAATATTGTGGAAGCTTTCTCGGCCACAAGAGTAAGCTATTTTTAAAGAAAAACACCTCCCAACATCCCCTTTTTAGTCAAGGAGCTTATTAAGTCCCGTGGGATATTTTGTATGAAAGCAAGCCATCCATGTAAATGTTTCAAAGGCATCCCAAATAACAATAAAAAACAAATTGGCAGTTTAAAATCATTGAGGGGATGGTGAAGTTTATAAGACTACTATTTTACTTGGCTGACTTTGGGAATGAGCATTAAAGGAATTTTTTACACAACAGTAATTTGCAGCAGTAATGCTATCATATGATCTCATGATACAAAACAAAACATACAACAATTACAGTGATTATTACCTTGCTAATTTATGAGCACTAGTGATAAATGATTTTTTTTATGTGACAAAATGGTGGAGCATATATAGTCTGGGAGCCAAGTTACAAAATACTGCTTGTTTTTGTTTACTTTGCTTGACACAAAAAGTGGCAAAGGTATGAAATATGTATGTGCTAGAGCAATACGTCCAGAACATTGTCAGGGTAGGTGTAGATGTTTCCCGTGCCAATAAATTACTTAAAATGAGGGACGTTCAAGGGTACCCTCCAGCCCAAAAGACATTTTTTAAATCCCAGGTTATTAAAAAACAATTGTTATAATCAATTTTTAAATCACTGTCGATCTTGTTCACTTTCACTAAAGATAGGATGACAAATTATTAGAGTTTCGATTTGTTTTTACAAAACGTAAATCAACCTTTAAAGCGCTGAACGTTAATTAAAAAACCCTCAATACACTTCGTAGAATGTATTTTCCGTCTCCTGTAAATTTGTATGATTACGATAATGCTAATGTCTGTTGACTTCATCTTAGTGATTGTTGTCCCTAGCTGTTTGCTGCTGGTGTGGCGAGAGTTCTAAAATTTAACAGACGTTCTAAGCTGACAGCTCACTGAAAATCTCCGTTTTGTGTTTATAGTATCATATATTTTGCATATTCTAGCAAATACATATACGTATAACTATAATAAATCCAAGAACTCTCTATATTTTGCCAAGACGATCACTTTCACTGCTAAGAGCTTTGTTGTTATTTACGGTAGATAATATGTATTCTAAAATTCAAAATTAGTGGGTAGGCCCCTATATAATCATCACTCAAGACTTCTAAAATAAAGAAATTAGAATCATTAAACACTAATATTGCTAGATCTATAACATTTGGAAAAGGTCTTATCCATGCGTTATTATTCAGGCCTAAGACGAACCTGTCAGCATTAAATAGATTTACTGACCGGAAGGTCTAACGTTGCTTTGACAATCGTATCGTCGGGATCTGCTGCATTGTGCCGTGATGAATCAGTAACATTTCCAGTGTCAGCAGACTCACCATCAGCATGATCAGTCGATGTCTAATAACAATATAATATTTGATTACAAATGCATTATACTGCATCAGGAGTGTTGAAATTTGTGTACAGCAATATAATGATTGTCTTTTAAAAGTCGAAATAAAACTTTACTTTGACGGATTTCAATAATTTAAGCTTTTAACTGCCTAATTAATAAATTTGAATTTTCACTCATTTGAAGTCGTGTCTCGCTGACGCGATCCACAACTTAGAGTTGGTGAAAAATATTGAGCTTTAGCAAAGTAAACAGTTGAGACGTCAGAACCAGACGTCTATAGACGTCAGATTCGTTTTTTTGCATGACATTTTGGGGTCGCATTGCTGAATACCAGCTATACTTTACATGGGTATGCATAGGCCTACTCATTTGGATAAACACTCACCAAAATGCTGCTTTGATCCTCTGGAAAACTGACGAACGGAACACTACACTCACCACTGATAGACTGTTCAGACAGCATCTAAAGTCAGTGAAAGTAACATTGTTTTATCCCTCATAGGAATTGGAGATTGTAGTATATATTATTCAGTTACAGTATTGAAAATGAGTTGACTTATACGTTCAAGTCGTGTACGTGACTTATAGCGTGTTCACATGAGCTAGGTTCAGAGCTAGGTTTATACAGCTGATTCATATGAGCCGTCTAAGTCACTCCCACAACTAGGCCTACATTCAGACAAAGTGAGACATCGTGCTAATATTTATTTTAAAGGAGAGGTTGAACATTTACTAACCAAACCACTTTGATCGAATGTATTTGCTGAACAACTACTGAATCGTTGTGTACTGCTTTCGCCACTAGAATACTCATGAGCATAGGGTACCTAAAACATCAAAACAATAACATTTATTTCAGTTGCATGGTATTGTATTCATTGTTGTAAGTGGGGACGCAGTAATGTCCATTTCGTAATCTCTATTAAGCGAGAAAGATTAATGCTGAAGGCAGGTGAAATCAAACTAATGTTTTAATATAACACATACACGAAACATATACACGAAACAGATCAGTTACAGGGACTGGGATGTTACGGTTACTTCGTGAATCTATATAATTACATTTTTCATGGAAAAAATTAATAAATTTCTTTGTGCAAGTCTTTCTCATAAACATACTTTAGAATTACCTGAATTCGAAAATTACTAAATTAGATCACATTTCACCGTTGTGCTGCTGAATTGATTGTTTATATTTTTTTCATTCATTTGAAGCTGGGATTGCATACCCCTGCTTACTAATCACCCGCCTCAGTCAATAAATTAATAGCTCCCCGGGTTTTAAATTTATGCAAATGATTATAGCATTAAATTAAAAATTTCAAGCACATTAATCACTCATCCAAAATGTATTGATACAATTGCAATGAGCAGAATACAGCCGGAAGAAACATACACCTTGTAGTCTACTTGTAGTTTTACTGTGGACTTGGAAATACATCGCAGCAAATAGGAATGTTGGTCCTATGCTGGTTGAATGCTGGGCCACCGTCGTATACGGTTGTACAACATTTAGATTAAACACTGATAAATAGACAACAAGACTAAGCTCTAGTTTGAATACAGCTAGCATTATTATTCAAGTCCTCAGCTTTGTATATATTATTACTTGTAAAAGTCAACGGTTTAAACGTATTAATGTTCGCTGGTTGTTGATCTGATTGATGATTCAGTTCAAATTAAAATATGTGTGTATATAAACACGATAAGATACATACTTATTTACGATGTAGATCTACTTACCTAATAATAGATCAGCAACGCATTATAAATCTTATTATAACATGGGTCCCTTCACGGT
Source organism: Flabesymbios commensalis (assembly GCA_964017125.1). Classification (NCBI taxonomy): domain Eukaryota; kingdom Metazoa; phylum Annelida; class Polychaeta; order Terebellida; family Flabelligeridae; genus Flabesymbios; species Flabesymbios commensalis. The sequence goes on along the minus strand of OZ024914.1, from coordinate 14,504,633 downwards.
TATATATAATTATGAATTGATCAGATGAAAATTATATTGCAATTTTATTCAGCAGTTGTGGAATATTGTTAGCGGTATCTACACCATTGCTTCACCCCCCCCCCCCCCCCTACCAACCGGGCCAAGCTACGCCTTATTATCTGAGCCTCGGCAATTAGTCTTTGATTCAAGCCTCTTCACTGATGGCCTGCTCCTGTTGGTGATAAGCCCCATGATAAGTAGTTACACCAGGTACACACACGGTGCGCACACTTTGTCACACCACTCGCATCACCTGCACAAATGTCGTGTCAGCGTTGCCATAAACGTTAGAAGTACTGTACTTACATTGCTAAATAAATATACTTTTGCAAACTGCATTATTCAATTAACTGAGCACCCACCACAAACTAATTTAGACATTTTATTTTTGGTATAAGAATATTTTAAGCCGTGTATATATATACGGCCCCAGCAGCACAAGTGTTTACCCATAGATTTTTCATATATATGGTTATTCTATGGTTAAACTAGTGAATGTGTAGCACAATATGAACTCTTTAGACAACCTGTGGTGACAACCGGGATTATATCATATGTTTACCTGTGATGACAACCGGGATAGCATCATCTGTGACTCATTCTTGAGTTTAAAGTTTTGACTCTCCATCACCCGCAACTTCTCATTTGTCTCCTTCAGTTCTTTCTATGAAAAAAATAACACAGTTCCAAAATATGAAATGTGGTTGGATCCAACTCGATATATGGTTAGATTAAGAAACATGTAGTACCTTTGAAGTACAAGCGACATGCATGTTAATAATACATGTTAGTAGCACTGCACAGAGCTAATATCATACCTAATATGTCTATAAAATCCCCCAAAAATGTATTGGCTGGTGTCAGCTCGTGAAGCAATTCTAGGACCAATTTTGAATGATCCAGATTACGATTCGGATACATGATCCGTATTACGATACAGAACACATCTGTGCATAAAACGCGACGGCGGCTACTGTGTGCGTCGGGGCAGTGTTTTACGTTATTCATTGACCATGTTGACAGTGAGTGTATGCGAATGTATATATGCATTATACAAGTGATATTTTGATTAAATAGCCTTGTGTTGGCATTGACGAGTAACACTTTTGTGCTTCGGCCCTCTAGAACAAGCATTTTCAAAATATGGGGGACTGGTGTGTTATGGCACGTGTGGGATAACTCCAGAGGTGACAAGAGGCTGTCGTGTAGTGATGATTAAATTAATTATATATGTTTTCCTATTATTATATACTGTGTTTATATGGCAAATTAATGTTATGTTATGTTATGAATAAAGTTTTTTATATATTCCTGGCTGTTGCCTATGAAAACGATGCCGTGAAAGAGTCATTAGACCGGCTTCATATTGAGCCAGGTGCCAGCTGGAATGGACATTAATGACAGATATTTTTTAGCTCTATGATGTGTGTGAACACGGAAAAAACAGGTAAACGTGCATCTCCGGGTGCTTTTGGCGAAAATAGGCTGATATTCAGACAGCTAAATTATCAAATTTGAGAAAAAATGATATATCGGCCATTAACATTCATTGAAATATGACTGAAGCAAATATACATGCAGTGTATAAATCGTTGTTTTTTTTATAACAGACCCAACAATCACAATGGCTGTTGAAATAAGGACGAAATGGCGACCAAAATGGCTGAAATTGTATGAAAAAGTTGGTATTGGCAATATATGATTTAGATGTTACACACTATTAGTTAAGTTCCGGGAGTGACAACTGCATCTTAACAGATTGCCTGACGGACGTCCGGGGCAACAGAACAACCTTATACAACATTTTTTCACCGATTAGCCATTCAAAAGGGTTTTCGGTCACGTCACTGCGTTGCACAGAATTAGCCAAATCATTGGTTCCGTAAATAATAACTATTTTACCACTCTACTTGTATCCGTCATTAATTTCTAGGTCATTACTAATCATGTTGATAGTTGCCCCATGTTTTACATAAGAAAACGTTTTCTTAGTCCTGCCGGTGTAAAGTCTGAAAATATACCCCCCTCCCAGATTATACCCGGGTAGATTGCGGGCGCCCCAGAATCTACCCCGGGGTAGACCCTGAACTATACCCCTGGTGTAGATTACGTTGGCTCCCATAATCAACCCCTCCCTCCCAGGATCTACACCCCCCCCCCCCCCTTCATTATGCTTATGTGAAGTGTATTCGGCTCCCAGAATCTGTCCCTCCCTCCCAGAATATTTTTCAGTTCTGGGAGCGAGTGGTAGACTCTCTCATATATACATGTAGTTTCTAGAAAAGGGGACATATTCAGTGACTGGTGGGCAGATACTTGAAATATCGCATATAGTTGTAGAAATGGGAGGAGGGGTATATTCTGGGAGGGAGAGGTGGATTCTTGGGGGGTCGCATATAGCTGCTGAAGGGGGGGGGTACATTAAGAGAGGGAGGGGTAGATTCTGGGAGCGTGTATAATATTATAGTTGTTGAAAAGGGGGATATATTCTGGGAGGGAGGGGGAGATTCTGGGAGGGTCGCATTTAGTTGTTGAGAAGGGAGTATATTCTGGGAGGGAGGGGTCGATTCTGGGAGGGTTGCACATATACTTTTGTACAAATGAGGGGGGGGGGTATATTCTGGGAGGGAGGGGTAGATTCTGGAAGCCCCCAGGATCTACCCCGTGGTATGATCGAGAATCTACCCCGGGGTAGATTCTGGGAGATCCCAGAATCCACCCGGGCATGGTTTCAAGGGGGGTATAATCTGGGGTGTTACACCTGTACCGAGAGTGCTGTTGATTAAAGTAGTTTAACTCTGTGTAATATGCCTACTACTATCATCCTTGGCTTCGGTTGCATCGGCATGATCCAATGTAGGCGTGGAAGTTGCGAATTTTCTCAAATTTGCGACTTTAGTTTTAGTGATCAGTCAGTACATAAGTAGCTCACTTCTAAAGGAGGCTCACTTGATTGCGGTAGCCTTGTCGTTTTCATTCAGGGTTTCTTGCATTCTTTATGGCAGAATGTTTTTGTATGATACTGTTGTGAAAGTCGCGATAAGTATCCCCAGTATTGCCATCTATTGTTATTTTATCATCAGATTTATTTCATTGATTTTATTTGTCTGGCAACCACGAAATTTCATGTCCTAATCTAATTTTGTCTTCTAAATTTTGTCTTTGTAGTTTCGTAATTTATTTTTTATTCATTTTATTTAAATATCAATATGTGTAGTTATTCTGTACTTGATGACGAAATAATATGACTCTTTCAAAATATGGACTTTATGCCATCGTACCGAACCAACCAGCATTGCAAATCATTTTTTATACTGAAATGACATATATTAACCAATATTGTCTAAATGAATATTTTCTGACATTTGAAATGTAAGCAACAAGTTTTAGTGGGCAATATACCTCAAAGTATTCTCTCATCATAACTGCCCTCTCTTCTTTGTCTTCAATCTGTAAAATACGTGAGAATACTGTATGACAAAGTCTAAATAATGTAAAACATATAAATACTTCAACATACTACTTCAATATATTACATTGGTGCTGCTTATCCAGATGGTGGTTATAATACACCTTTCCCAATAGCAACACGCCACACACTACAGTGACTAAAAGCTGAACTATTAGTTGGGAGTCCTGTCACACTTCTATTACAACGCGCCACACAGTGATTAAAACTGAAATATTTAGTTGGGAGTCTTGCTTATGCACAAAATCGTGCAACCAGTGTATTCACTAAAAGATCCAGTGTTCAAGCTTTTGAAGCGGTGTGCTACATGACTTCGAAAGTTCTGACTACTGACCACAGTATGCTCAACCACCACTTGGTCTACACAGTGGGAATTGAACCAATAAGCTGATATATTGCTTTGAGAGAAAATATCCGCTGGTCTGCTAACTGAATTAAAATCGTTATTTATTTTCAAAATTATTATTACATGTAGGCGCCGGTCAACAAGACATATGTCAACCCAGAAGTTTAATTTAATTACCAGTTCCACCACTGTTTTATGTTTTTTAATGGCCGCAAATAAATACTTTACACGAAATATCACATTTAAACTATTTGATGTGCACGAAAATGTTTGGTGTGTATGAACCAAAAATTATTTAAACAAACCTGCATTGACATATGTTCCATCTCTTCTTGAAGCGTTGATATTTTACTTTTCATCTTCCACAATTTCTTATTTTTCTCCGTGAGCTCATCCTGGAAAATTAATCACAATAATTGAATCTACAAAGCTACCATGGATCAATTCAATTACTATTCGCCGTTTGTTGAATGATGTAAATATATATATCCTCGCAGCGGTGAATAGCACCGAAATGGTTCAGAGCATGGTTCAACTTCCCATAAAGATTCCTATAGTTGTATGCATTCCAGGCAACGGTTTCCTGCGAGTTCACGAGGTTTCGAAAGAAGTTGTTCTTGAAGTGTGAGAGGGGGTGGGGAGGACAGTGTGACATGCGTGAACCTTCAGTGCACGGCAACTAGGGGGGGGGGGGGGTATGGGGGGCAATCAAAAATGGCCTCAGTGCATGCATTCTATAGACATTTATGTTCTTTTTTGTTTCACCCTTGATTATTTTTTATGATGTGAAAATATGAGCTAATTTAACAGATCCCACACGGAGAGGTCTTAAATATGCACCCTGCAAAGCGAAAAAAGCAGTATCTCCTTACAATAAGGTCCGATACGACGAACTAAACATGTTTAATAAAAAAAGAATAGATGCTCAGGAAAAATAGTCCCTAATATATGTATTTTGCACAGTGAGATTTACTGCTTCGGATAACTGTCACTCAGGGAAACAACTGACTTGTCCTCTTATGGTGACAGTGTACATGGTTTAGCATACATCATCTACATGCTTTAAAAAATATAGAGATGTGATCACTGGGGATAAGATGGCAAGTAAGCCTATTTTAGGTCGTCACATAAGATTGATCACATAATACATATTAAAGGGTTCGTTCTGAAAATTAATACATTTTAATTTTTTGGGTGGAAATCAATAATTTTTTGGTGGGGGGGGGGGCTTCGGAGAGTAACAAAATTTCACGAGTATCATGGTTACATTTGTATTTCTTATTGGACAGCCCTTCCAGTGTTATTTCAGTTGTGTGGTTACTTTATCATATGAGGAATTTTGTTCAACTGTAATGGTAATGCTCAATTTTTGTGTATTTGAACATCTTATCTTGAATATCTTATAACATATTATATAGAATAATTATATTGTGTCATTTCGCTAAGCAGGATTTGCTACAAGTCCAATTGACCAACGGCATTTTGGAATATTTTGAGTAAAACGCTAGAAACGTGTAAACCACATTTCAATAAAATTATCATATACAAATCATATTTTTTATTGCATTTCGTTCTTCACTCTAAATTTCTGCCAAAATATATACTTTTCTGGTCTTCATGGTGTGATTGATCGAGTCATTTTTATTATTTGTGCTGTATAGCGGGACGTAGCTTTCCATAGACATAAGTACAGTCGAGCCTCTCTATAGCGAACTCGTTTATGCTCTAGTTAATGGATATAACATAACATGTTTTCTTTTATAGGATTACTGTACATGCATTTAAATGTCGCTTATTGCCAAGTCCTTTACTGCGAAATACGTTTATTACAAAGCACTTTTAAATCCTCAAAATCACATTTTACACGCCTAATTATTACGAAATAAAAAAAATGCAACTGAATTTTAAAATGTATTAAGACATTTCATATGCACGCGATATGATTTAGAGGGTATGTAGTCCGGCTCGTTAGTATTGTTAACACATCGAGGTGCCAGTAGGTTTCATATCAGTGGTTATGTATAACTAATCTACACGTTCCAATGTTCTGAGTAAAGTCAGAGATTTATTTTGTACATATGGATTTGGAGAAGTATGGTTTGAGCAAGGAGTTGGTGATGTTAATGCTTTTTTAAATCAATTTCGCTTACGCGCCAGAAATATGTATATACAAGATTTTCTTTACAAAACAGTAATAAAACATTATTTTATCAACATTTATTCAACCAGCTACAGCCAAGTTTATATCTTACATGTATTAGAAATGTTAAATATCGCCAAGTGTTAATATATTTTAGAACTAGAAATCATCAACTTATGGTGGAAACTGGGGTAGTTGGGTGAAACCCCAGTCATTGCCATATAATGAACGAGTGTGTATTTTATGTCAAATACATGATTTAGAAGATGAGTATCATCTAGTATTAATTTGCCCCGTTTATATAGAATTGAGAAAACAATTTATCGAGAAATATTTTTTTGTACGTCCTGATATGGATATTTGTATACAACTGGTTACAACTAATAAGAAAAGTATTTTAAGAAAATTAGCAATGTATCTGCACCATGCCTTCATTTTAAGGAAAACTTTAGCATTGGACTGATGTCGCTTTCATTATACATGAAACCCGCATTATATGTGCATTTATACTGTAGCCTGATAGGCACTTTGTAATGCCTTTGGTTTAATAAACTGTTACTGTTACTGTTACATACAGTTTGAGACAGCAATGATAAATTATAATGGAGGGGATATGTTGTACATGTATTCATTATCAACTTCAATGCATTACATGTGCGGAGAACATACAATCAAACTCACAAAAACAGTGTATTATTTAAAATTTATAGCGTTTTATGTTTATTTCGCATACAATTATGTTAATCTATGCTAGTTATAAGGGTCTAGGACTCAATATCAACTTTAATGAATAGCACGTCACGAAACACATAGACATAAAACGGTGAATTTGTTCGACAATTATAGCATTTCACGTTTGTTCGTATTAAATATGCCAATTATGCCAATTAACCTATTATAACATTAGTATTGCTTACAATCTGTTCCGTGAAGCCTCCTGATGTAAGAAGATCAAAGATTTCCTAAGAATGTATTTTAGTCTCAGTTGAAAGTCTATTTTCCTATCAGTAACCAATATCACAGAGCGGTCATCTTTGATTGTTGGGAAATTAGAGCAGTCTAGGGACGAAAATCGCTTAGTGTCTTTAAGCTATATGATGGGGCACAAGTGCACCAATAATCTGATGCTGAAACTTCATGAAAAATAAGACAAAGTAATAGAAGATTGTGCACATTGTTTTTACAACGGACCGTTCTAATTCGATATAATTTAAATAATTATATTGCTATATAAAAGAGCAAGAGATATTTTTAATTAATATTTCGTAGGGCCTACCACACTACAACATAATTTGATACATATTTCTATTCATTCAATGACAATATTGATAAACTTTACATAATTGTGTAATTATTGCCTGATCAGTTGTCTTCATGGGATATGAGCATCACATATATTACCTAATTACATCTCTAGTCATATCACCTGATTACAAACTAGTGCGCTACATATTGTGCATAATTCATTTGAAAATTCCATGAGAAAGAGAAAAGCACAAATGAAATACGTCCCATAGAATACACATATTCGAAATATGCCAATGTCACAAACCCGACCAACAATGTTATAGGGAAACACAATGTGAAGATAATAACATAGAGTGTCTGAATAAATTAGTTATATCCTTAAGCGGTGTGTAACAAGGTTCTGTAGAAAATTTACCCTTTGTTCGTCAATATATCGTCTCAGCGTTGGCTCAATGTCTTCTTTCATTTCACTCTGTAAAATCGTTTGGCACAAAGGCTTAAATTAACAAATATAAAAAAAATGAAAAACTGTATGATCATATATCATCAGAATGTAAATGTAGCATTTAGTTTCCTTTGTAAAATTCAATTTGCCAAAAAACATCACACTACACCAAGTGTAGCTGCAGCTGTTATTAATCATTGTAATAGTGGAACAGGCTGGACATAGACCTCTTGAAATTGGGTCTAATGCAAAGACTTATAATATGTGTTTGTAAACTGCAAGAAAAAGGGATAATACAAATGCTAAAATTGGTTGGGTGTAAATAACTGATTGCAAAAAGAAATTTTATTGCGACTCATTATAATGATTTTTTCCTCTCGATATTTTTTCAGTTTAAGTATTATTTAATAAATATAAAATATAATTATAATTTACTATAGGTCGTCGACAATAGTGTATGTGTAGGGAACAAAACAAAATTGCTCAACCTTTCGTGACATATTTTGCAACTTTTCTTTCAACTTCCAGTTTTCTCTATCCATTGTATACAACTTTTCAGCTTCCGTATTTAGCTCTCCCTGTAACAAAAAAGTCCGATTAATGTGATAAATGTATTAACAATATTGCACACAAATGATAAAAAAAATAGGGGTAATCTTTTATAATTATAGTGTATTTGGAAGGATCTTATGTATTCGGCAGGATAATGTTTATGCCCTGAGGATAGTAGGGAAAATAATATTTGCCTAAATATACCTTATTAAAAATACCACTATGCCCTGTGACTATTATTAGGTAGCATAGTTGAATCCGATAGAGTCGAAATCCTAGGTTTCTGTCTATCCCCAACCTCACCCATTAAAAACTATATAAAATATGAACAATAGGTTTATAAATCCAAAATGCTTAACTTGTAAATCCACATCCTTAACCCTTTAACCGACGGTGTCGCATATATTCGGATTTTCATTTTTTATTAGCACATTAAATACCACCTTTTAAACATGTTAAAGATAAAATGTGACATCAATCAGCAATATTTGAAAACAGATGACCTCCATTTTGTCAAATCTGAATAATTTTCACTCACTTGAAGTTGTGGATCGCGTCAGCGAGACACAACTTCAAGTAAGTGGAAATTCAGATTGAATAATTTGGCGGTAAAAGGGGTAGACAAGTTCAACGTGCATAGTTGCAACTGTCGTAACCCTAAAATTTTTTTTAAAAACTGTTGTCGGAATAAATAATTTTTGTTTACTAATAACAAATTATTTGAAGGGTAAGTAAGCATTTTTCAGGACAAAATACCTGCTGATTTTTAGGACAAAATACCTGCTGATTTTCAGGTCAAAATACCTGCTGATTTTTAGGACAAAATACCTGCTGATTTTTAGGACAAAATACCTGCTGATTTTTAGGACAAAATACCTGCAGATTTTTAATATCTTCTCTTAGCATGATCTGCAGATCATCTTGCATCCCACTCTGTAACATCATTTTGTTAAGTTAAAATTCATAGGAACTATTATTAGATATACAAATATTTATAAATGTATATGCAATACACAATAAAATCCAACATTATATACATCATTTATATTTTCTTTGGACATGGAATGCAATAAATTCTAGACAAACGTATTGAAATATTGCATTCAAATAGGTGCATATAAAATTGTGGCATCAACATTACTCAATTCAGAAAATGTTATGCATTGTCATGCTTGCATGTAAAACATCCGCCGGCATTATTGTGTTGCTACTTGCCCAGAGACACACATCTGCTAAAAGTTTCACGGGAATCCGTGCGATCCGGATTTTGGGATGATCCTGATTCAGGATCTGGTTCGTAAATCCAGATCCTGAATCAAGATCATCCCAACATGTAATAGATTGATCCATGGTCGAGACAGACCTCTGCTTTCATAAAAATCGGTTCGTTACTTTTTAGGTAGTCATGTTTACAAACAAACAAACAAACAAACAAACAAACAAACAAACAAACAAACAAACAAACAAACAAACAAACAAACAAACAAACAAACAAACAAACAAACAAACAAACAAACAAACAAACAAAAAACAAACAAACAAACAAACAAACAAACACGACCAAAACATAACACCTCCTGTCGGACTTCTATAATAACGAATTTTGGCTGATAATGGACGACCAAAACATAACACCTCCTGTCGGACTTCTATAATAACGAATTTTTGCCTTGAATACACATAAATAACTTTTAAGAATCTGTGTGTTTGGTATCACCATGGATATATATTATGGATGGATGTAATTATATAATTTCTTATGTGGCTGACTCCTGCACCCTTTCAGCGCCAAGACCGTATTTAGACGTCAGAATCTGACGTTCTTAGATGTCAGAATGTTTATAATGGGCGTAGACATAGGTATTAAAAAAAATCAGAAAGGTCTGGCTAAGATATTTATGATGATTTCAAAATCCAAAACCTTTCGGTTTCCATGTCTTATAAAAAATATTTCAGCGTTGTAAAACCTAATAGCGAAGCCCATGTGGGCTCAGGGCATTTCCAAAATCAATAACATGGCCACTTATTCTAGGGTGATCTAATTTAGGCAACCTTCATCTACTAAACACAAAATATATGTTAACAAGGACAGTATAGTGTGGGATATTGTAGTACATGGTTATGCTTCCTTACCTTTGCTAGTCTTCTTGATGGTATACAACTAACAATCAATCGTTAGTAAAACGGAATTTTGCTGTTGAACGGGGTAATGATTTTGAGGATAAGCTATAAATTAGGTAGAATAGGCAACAGGTTTCAAATTAGTAGAATTCACTGTATTACATAATAATAAATTAAAGTTTTTTGAAAAAAGTGCAAACATTTTTTTATACTAAAATGCATGAACTATTTAGAAACCTTTCGTAGCATCTCTTCCGTGTCACGCTGCATTTTCAAAACTGTTTTCTCCATCATCGATATCTCCTCATTTTTCTTATTTAGCTCCTCCTGAAGAACATCAACTGGGTCACTAAGACGGTCCCAGCAAACACGATCTTACCATGCTTACTGAATAATCTAGCATCACATTCCCTTGAAACATTTTCGAAAGTTCAAACCTGGATATTGAATTTCCATCCACGAATACAAAAATATTTTTTATAATAAATTTGGCTTTTTTGACGTGAAATAGAATTTGAACTTTACACCCATGTTCATGTACATTGGTTAGTTTTTGTATCTTCAGATCATTTGATACTGTTGACAGTACTCGTATTTCCATACTGTGGTGTGACAGACCGTTTTAACCAAATTGCTGGTTTGGATACAGAAAATCAATAAAACTAACATTAACATGACTAAGTGCTTTAACAATGACTTTTAAAATTATAATTTACTAACAAAACCAAGGTATGATCTGAGTGGTTTATGTGGGATATTTGAATATTATCTGGTCTGCTGATATCCTATGGTTTTTTTTGTTTACAAATATCCAGTTATAATTATTTATTATTTCCTAAACATTTCTAAAGCTGGTCACACAACTATTTGATGATGTTATGTGTGTCTTTCTTGTGAAATTTGACTAGCAGAATGTTGGCATAATCGCGAGATGCAATAAAATACAAAAATAATGTTCACAGTAAAGATCTCTTGTGATAGGCGTAGACCCAGGCTTGTACATAACATTATTACCTCATAATATTGTTAAATATTTCAGCTATGTTATATTTACATCATGTACGCCATTGTTAAAAATGGTTAAGCCATTTAGGCCTAAGCGTTATAAGCGATGTTCTTGTACCTGTGTACATGCTGATCTTAGAGAAACGTTGATGCAGCTCTGATTACAATAATTACGATAATTGCACTGGATGTCAGTCAGCCAGTAATTTAGTTTGTTTGCAAGTGTTTTTGGTAATGATTTATTTTCAATATAAAATGTACAAAGTAGCTGTTAGCCTATATTTATATGTTAATGAATCCTATTGTCAAGATGAAAAAAAACATAATGTATGGTCACAATTATATGGCATATACTACGTGCATGGTCTACGTAAAATCGTATAGCACACAGAGTTAAAATGGCATGGTTTGATGAACATACTGAAATATCCGCCAGGCCTACCTTGTGTTGAATATCTTTTTCATTCATTTTGAAGGTAAATTTCTTTACTTGGTCGTCGTTGCGTTTCTCATACTGCGCATGAAAACATCATACAAATACGACATCATTAACCCTTGTGCTGCTGGAAGCGTATATATACGGTTTGAAGCATAGAACAATGGAAATATCACCAAATTTAATAAAATAGTTTTGTCAGATGCTCAGTTAATGCAATAGTTCAATATTGTATGTTTCTGAAATTTAAATAGCTTTCATCATTTGAAGCAGGAAATTGCGCCAGGATTTCCAGCTTCGAATGAGTGAAAAATAGAAGTTAGCAATCCAGCATCAAAAGGGTAATTATACCATCACTTTAGATTATATGCATACGGCATCGTTGGGAAGGCGAGATGGCTCATCTCAGCACAAGTCACCACATCAAGCCCTCGCCTTTAGGCGAGGGCTTGCTGTGGTGACGAGTGCTGAGATCAGCCCCTATCGCCGTACCAAAGATGCAGTATGCATTTTCTCGTACGAATATCTATCAGAAACGGCAAAATTAAACTGTACAGTGAAGCGTATAGGAGAGAGTGCGAGACGGGCTGATCTCACCATACGTCTCGCAGTGAAAGCCAGCAACATGAGTGCGAGATATAACACGATTGCCCCGACTACACACGCGTATTAAGTTTTATTTGTAACGTTAAACCTATATCAGTAACTACCAATTGTCAAATCTACAGGCAATGTTTCTTAAAGATTTTTTAAATCTTAAATGTTATTTCTCTCGTATCGTACATCAAATTGTATTAATTTTAGTTGGTCTTGTGAATTGAAATGCATATGAATTTAGTGAAGTGACACGCATATCCCGCAATTCTAATAAGTACATTTTTTAAATATTAATGGGTTATTGTAATCTATTAGTGTTTGTCTGTAGCAGACGTATTTTATTGAATCTCACTCTGCATTGCTTAGTTATTTTAATGTGACTACTGCTTACCTGTGCCTTAATGCTTTGCAATCGTTCATCGGTGTATGTGAAAGCACTGTCCGCCTTTCTTCTTTCCAGCTCACTACTCTTCAATGCATCCTATATCAGTGCATAATATAAATATTGTATATATGATTTCTAATATGCATTTTGAAATTCAGTTTTAATTTAGATAACCTGATAAAAGATGTAATTTCCAATGACTGTGCCACGATGATGATCGAGTAAGGTATGACATAATTTGATAATCAATTTCAATAAAAAAACACAATAAATATTTCAATATAGCAATTACTGTAGACAATAGAAATACACCATACACTATAAGTAATATGGACATGATTAATGGAGTGAGTGAGTGAGTGAGTGAGTGAGTGAGTGAGTGAGTGAGTGAGTGAGTGAGTGAGTGAGTGAGTGAGTGAGTGAGTGAGTGAGTGAGTGAATAAGTGAGTGAGTGAGTGCGTGCGTGCGTGCGTGTGTGCGCGTATGTGTGTGTGTGTATTTGTGTATGAATGTATGTAAATAAATCATGTGTTTGTAAATTTTGCATAAGTTGTTGTTTTTATAATATACCTTACACTAAATATCTTTATATTTTTATACTGTATTTCTACATTAACAGCTGAGGTTAGCATCATAGGGAAAAAAATTATTATGTTACCTGCAGTCCTTTTATTTCCAAGCTCATTTGTTTAATCTTGTCATCAACGTTCTTTAACAAAATTAACTAGAATGAATATGTTGTTTAGCGACAGACATACACGTAAAAATATATTAAAAAGTATAACAATTTAAATAGACTGTATACATTAGTATCGTTTCATTCCACACGTGATCATCTTACAAATATATTTGTCACGTATATTTATTATCAACTATTGAAGTTTTCGGTTCCAAATGTTTTTGTATCATTAAAATAAAATGTTGATTTGATATGTTAAATAAATACTGAATATAACATTTTGCTAGTTGTGTAGTATTTTCTTCAAGGTAAATGAAATGAAATGAATCGGGCTTTAGGCCAACTTTGTGCACATATAGGCTAAACTGGGCCAGGAGAACCTCCTGAGGATGGTGAGATGATTGAGATGACACTGTCCTCCAGACACAGGATTCGAAATTCGAGCCCTGGCGGTCTGAGGCCGAGCACGCTACCTCTCGGTCACGGAGGCTCCCCACAATACTGACTTTCACACGTGGATGGGGAAGAAACATTTTTGTTTCTTTCAAACCGCCGAGACCGGGAACCGAACCCCGATCTCTGGCGTGAAAGGCAGCGGTTCTAACCACTACCCTAGGGCCCCCGCCCTTCTTCAAGGTAATGTAAATTTAATAAATAACTAAATACTTACTGCTTTATATTCCAGAGTAAGTTTGGTGATTTTTTCTTTTAGTTTTTTGGCATTCAAATTCCCGCATTCTTTCATATTTTTATTATATTCGTCTATAGAAACGTCTATTTCCATGATTCCAGGGATGTGATTTTTCTTGGTGCTCTGAGCATTGTTCTCCTTTCCACAATGATGCGATAATTCAACAGCGTCTTCACTTGTGTTTTCAAAATCAAACGATTCGTTGACCAGCAGCTATGACCAAATGCATAATCAGATAATGTTAATATTACTCTCTGAATCTATAATCATCGAATCGTGTGTTATATCAGAAAACACTTCATATAACACAGGTACACTTCATTTCACTCCGATAATACTTCATATCACAAAGGTACATGTATCTCATCATATCACACCAGTATCAAATCTTATCACACCAGTGTCACTTTATATTACACCGGTATAACATCATATCACACCGGTATCACTCCATATCACGCCAGTAACACTTCATATCACACCGGTATCACTTCATACCACACCGGTATCATTCCATATTACACCGGTATCGCTCCATATCACACCGGTATCACTTCATACCACACCGGTATCATTCTATATTACACCGGTATCGCTCCATATCACACCGGTATCACTTTATAACACACCGGTATCATTCCATATTACACCGGTATCGCTCCATATCACACCGGCAACACTTCATATCACACCGGTAACACTTCATATCACACCGTTATCATTCCACATTACAGCGTTATCACTTTATATCACACCGATAACACTCCCTATCACACCAGTATCACTTCATATCACACCGGTAACACTCCATATCACACCAGTATCACTTCATATCACACTGGTATCACTTCATATCACACCGGTGTTATTCCATATTAAACCGGTATCGCTCCATGTCACACCAGTATAACTTCATATCACACCGGTATCACTTCATATCACACTTCGTCAACATCAAGATTTGCAAATGTTTGGTCTCAAATTAAACAAATATGAGTAATTTTAAACCACTTGAAGTTTTGTGTCACGGTAGCGAGACAACTTCAAGTGGATAGAAATTTAAATTATTCAATTTAGCGGTGTAAGGGTTAACCCTTTAAACCCTCACGATGCATCAAAGCATCATTTTGCATCTCTGAAAAATTACTTAATTTCCTACAACTAGTGGTTTTAAAGCCACAATTTTCGTGGAATTGTTTTAAAAATAACAGTATTTTCTTTCATTTGTCACCCACTTCAAGTCGCGAATTGCGACAGCAATTCGCGGCTTGTAGTGGATGAAGATGACTATGGAAAATTCAGGCTTGAAAGGGTTAAGCGACTTTGATCATTATCTCAAATCAAAATGAGAAATAGATCATTTAACCATTAGTTAAACCGCGTATACCACCAAGGGGGCTTATACTTTCACCACAGAAATGTTGTAATTTACACTTTCTTCCCATGGGTCCTGCATGGTGAATGAGTCTCCTGCACAACCAGGTCCTTGGTTGAAGTGCTTATTTCATCCAGATGTAAATGAGTACCTGTATGAGACAGGAAGCGACAGTGTAAACTATTTCAGGTTCCGAAGCAGCAAATAAGAACTGACACAAATGAAATTATTCCGGCTTTAGGCCACCTATGTGCACAAATAGGCTAAACTGGGCCAGGAGAACCTCCTAAGGATGGTGAAATGATTGAGATGACACTGTCCTCCAGACACAGGATTCGAAATTCGAGCCCTGGCGGTCTGAGGTCGAGCACGCTACCTCTCGGTCACAGAGGCTCTCCACAATACTGAGTTTCACACGTGGATGGGGAAGAAACATTTTTTTTATTTCAAACCGCCGAGACCGGGAACCGAGCCCGAACTCTAGCGTGAAAGGCAGCGGTGCTAACCACTACCCTAGGCCCCCCGCCCAATAAGAACTGGCAACACTGGGTATTTATAGATAGCCAACTAAAATAAGGTTGTTATCTAGCATTACACTATTGTTAGGTAATCCTTTTACCGCCAAATTATTCAATTTGAATTTTCACCCACTTGAAGTTGTGTCTCGCTAACGCGATCCACATCTTCAATTGCTAATTTTTGATCCCCCAGGTCTCAGTAAATTATTTCAATATGATAAATTTGTTCATAGTCATAGTATTAAGTCTTCTAAATCAAAACATTTACATGAACAGTTATGTCACAAACAAGTTTTGCTTATAAGAGTGTAAATTCCTGGAACAAAATACCAGTTAACATTAAAACCGCATAATCATTAACAAGCTTTAAAAAATTATACACCGAACATTATTTCGGTAGTTAACTACCACTCTGATGCCATGTAGACTACATGTACATATATATCCTGATGTGTTGTTGTTATGTATTTTCTTTTTTTTTTGCTTTCACATTTTTCTAAAATAGATTATACGTTAACTATAGGCCTATATGTAGCCTATGTGTATGTAAATGTGTGTATGAAAGTATGTATATGTGTAAGCATATATATTTCACGTAGTTTCATATCTGTTATAATCGCTTCTCATTAGTCCTATATTATATTTCACATAGTTTCATATCTGTTATATAATCACTTCTCTTTGGTCCTATTTGAAATTTGAACGCAGTAGATGTTATAAGCATTGTGAAGTCGTGTATATATAATTAAAAATAAAACAATAGAAAATTAAATATAATTATTTTGTATCTTATATGTTGAATTTACATACTGCATATATGTTTTAGAGGGCCCATTGCAAATTAGCAATTTACTCTTGCTAAATGGTTACCCTCTTCAAACAAGGTTATGATTATTATTATTATTATTATTGTTGTTATTATTATTATTATTATTATTATTATTATTATTATTATTATTATTATTATTATTATTATTATTATTATTATTATTATTATTATTATTATTATTATTATTATTATTATTATTATTATTATTATTATTATTATTATTATTATTATTATTATTATTATTATTATTATTATTATTATTATTATTATTATTATTATTATTATTATTATTATTATTATTATTATTATTATTATTATTATTATTATTATTATTATTATTTTTATTATTATTATTATTATTATTATTATTATTATTATTATCAAAAATTGTCTAATGAAATATCAGTATGTATTTTTAAACTCTTGAAATGATAATGAATTATTAATGAGGGTGATAAGGCTACATAAACACCCCCCTAATTTTTACATCTATGTATTTCCTCCAGGCTCTCATATCTTCATTTTACAGCAATACACCACGCAATCACAACACTTGGTGGTCACTTTCTTTTAAAAATGTTCAGGGCTATCTACTCATTTTTTCTAAAATATTCAATACTCCTCTCTATTTTATTGCTGGACACGCCACCGTTTTAATATGGTAAATGTATTGAGTTTTTACCAGTGACAGCACTATATAACATGGCGATACAGATGATAACATAGTTAGGCTACATAATTGAATCACGTTGCCTTATATAGGTATGTTCTTACAAAGAAATCAGTTGGAAAAAAAGCTGTGGATTAAAAAAATCCTTTATTTTGCTAACAAGTCTACGTTAAAGGTACCCACATTGCAAAAATTATATGTTCTATTTGTGTTACTCTACATAATAAAACAGTCTATATTTAATTTTTTTAGTTTTAAACATGTTTAAACCCAATTTTCATATGACATATTTCTATTTCTCGCTAAATGTGCATAACAATTGTGTAAATATAGGCGTTTCTGTGCTGAACGTCACAGATTTCGTCACACTGTATTTACACAAACGTTCATTTATAGTAACATTTAAAGTACCAGCTCACATGTACACACCATTTTCAATAATATTTTGATACACTGAGAATATTTCTTCCCATGAAAACCCGATAAAAACATTCTCACAATGTAAGATTGATATCAGCTTCTCATATATGGGACAGTATAAAAATGATTAGGCCTATATTCTGTATAAAAATAGGAGAAGCTATATATTACAATTTAAACTATTTAGAATATGTAGTGTTTAAAACGTCACAGTGATCAGGGTGCATGCATGCGTGAACACTAACTACGCCGTATTCACCAATCACACAGATATTGGTAAATTGTGTACTGGTCTCAACCCATTATATCCACTCCTTAGACTTATTGCCATTTTTACAAAAAGAAAACATTGTTCATTTCAATCCACTTGACACTTCAAGACAATTCTCAATATAACCTAACTACTAATATCAATGATTAGGATCTGATACTCCTGTGTTTGTCATTTGATATATTAGTGGCAGGATATTCCCAAAGGTCAGGTAAGCAAGAAATATAGTATGATGAAATGCGTTCAAAAGAACAGTATTTATAGTAGACTACAACCGAAATGAAATGTTCTGTCGCGCCCACAGGTCTGTACACAGCTTTGATAATGTATCGCATTGTTAAATAATGCCTTTCCATTTAGATCGATTAAGTCATTTTATTCAGTATTGACACATGTAAAAATTACATATATTAGAGCAGTATAAGCTAATATCATTTATTTATAGTAAACTTAGCGAATTGATCATGCATGCAGCTCTGATTAGGGGTCTTGTCAAGTTTAAAAAAATCAAAAAATCCGAGAAAAAACTCGGAATAATCAGACTACACCCACCCACCCCGCTATCCATTTTTTCTTTTTTTTTCTTTTTTTTTAGAAACAAGTAATCAACACAAAAAACAACAAAAAAAATTCCAATTTTTTTTTATAATCCGAGTTGGGGCTTGACCCACCCACCCACTTCCGAGTTTTTTCCGGATTTTTGGATTTTTTTAACTTGACAAAACCCCTTAGTATGATGCATGATCATTCTATTGGATGTCAGATTAAACGTATGGGCTGGGCCTGTGATGTTTTATGCTAATAGTGTGTTTACACTATGTAGAAATAAAGTGCTCTATAATCTTTATCAAGTACCAAAATCACCTTTTAGGAGCTGCAAACTATTGGTAATGATTGACACATATATTCTAGCTTGCATGTTAAAAAATGATTAGAGCAATGTGGGGACCTTTAATTTGATCGTGATCTCTAACGTGAAAAATGATTGTCTCAATATGCCATCGTCAGTCGTCGGGTATATATCGTATAAACATTACCTGATTACGTCGGACCTGACATATCCACAAGACTTGTCTAATCGCAATATTGAACTATTCTAATTTAATACATAGTATTACTAGTTTACAATGTCTTTTTTACGACAGGACTAACAATGTATTGAAATATCTATGATAATGAAGAATTAATATTCGATTAAAAACACCAAGTAGGCCTATCCCACAGCCACCGTATTGTAAGGCGATGGTTATAGTCATGCGGTTATCCGGTTGGTTATAACATTGAAATTGTGGGGGTTTTATACATACTATTTATGCATTCAGCTTTCGGTTAGCTAGGTCACACTGAACGTTGAATTGTAGCTGCAGCTTCATATATGTTATTTGTATTTTACAATTTAATCTCTAATCACACAGGACTAATAATATATAGAAACATTAACATTTATGAAGAATTAACGTCTTTAAATCTAATAACCAAATAGTATCAGAATTGCTGGGCTGCTCCCGAAGTGTGATGGTTACATCATATGGTTACCAAGAGAGCTGGTTATTACATTTTAAACAGTGGTTTTTAGTGGTCCTTTTAGTCAGAAGGCCCGTTAGTCAGAAGGCCCATTAGTCAGAAGGCCCGTTAGTCAGAAGGCCCGTTAGTTAGATAATAAGTAAGGATGATCAGTCAGAAAGCCCGATTGTCAGAAGGCCCGTTAGTTAGAAAATACGTAAGGATGATTAGTCAGAAGGCCCGTTTGTCAGAAGGCCCGTTAGTCAGAAAGTCAGATAATTACCTCATCGAAATCATCTCATTTGTGAACAACCCTATTATCATGATTACCAATTATTTGCCTTTATTTATTTAATTCTGCCAGTAACAATGCTTAGCACTTTAATAAGGGTTGTGTTTAATAATAGGCTATTCATTTTGTTTTTGAACCTTATGTTATTAAGGTAATTTCCAGGTTCAAATGAATGAAAAATACCCATAATAATTGAATTAAGTGGTTATTGTCAAGGTGCCTGTAAATACCAGTAAATTTTCTGCATATAGGAACAAGATAGTATAACAATAATAATAATAATTGCCTATCGTAGGCAGCAATGTACACCCCATGTCTTTGAACAGTTTGGAATAATATAAATATGAACAAGCAATTTGATCAACATACTGCTTCAAACGTGAGTACCTGAATTTTGAAACTTGCTGAGAAAAAATGATCGATATAACAAAATACCGCTATAATAGATTATAATGAGATAAAAATTTCATAGAATAATTCTCTCGTGCTTATAGGTAGATGTCACTTTACGAATATGAACCAAGCCTTTTCACATGAAACAGTCATCAAATAATGCTAGTTATCAGAATATTTGGAAAAACAATTTATTATTTATTCTGAGCATAATGATACATCTATCAACGCTTGACATAAATTAAACAGATGGCTACAAACTCAACACCAGTTGAGAATTCTTGTGACGTTTT
The DNA here is from genome assembly GCA_964017125.1 of Flabesymbios commensalis. Lineage (NCBI taxonomy): Eukaryota > Metazoa > Annelida > Polychaeta > Terebellida > Flabelligeridae > Flabesymbios > Flabesymbios commensalis. Next base: position 14,483,934 of record OZ024914.1, on the reverse strand, counting down.
CTCATGACGCATTATCACATCTATTTCAGTAAAGTTTATATTTGCAAAAATGTACAGTACTGAAAAAATTAAAGCGCACTCATTGCTGAAAATAACCCAACCAAGCAACCAACCATTCATCAATAATGCTAGTTTTTAATAAACGTACGAACTACAAATCGCCAGTGAATTTTCTTTCAACATTATATAAGATCATATCGACTTATTAACAATAATCAGCATTTGTTAGTATCTTTGAATAATTATTTCATGCACAACTCACAACATTTTTTTTATCAGTAACTGGACAACACACGTTTTAATCAAAATAATATAGTCCTCCCCCTTCTACATGCCCAGATATCAAATGGAGCGTCCCGTAGCATTGTTCACTGCCCAATGAACACATTCTGACTAACTGGCCTTCTGACAAAAAAAGCCTAACAGATATTCTGACTAAAGGGCCTTCTGACTAACGGACCTTCTGACTAATGGGCCTTCTGACTAAAGGGCCTTCTGACTAAAGGGCCTTCTGACTAAAGGGCCTTCTGACTAACGGGCCTTCTGACTAAAAGGGTGTCACCGTTTTTAATATAACCATATTAGCATATTCTTTTATTTACATGCATTAGCATAATTCCTGTGGTCACATTTAGTGCAGGGTTGAAGGGCCTAATGATTATGTGATACAAGAGTCTGGTGTGGGTATAAACATATTTACTAGGATTTACATTTTTCATTTCATAATATTCGCCCAATTCGAAGACTACGATATATCTTAACTTGCACGAGTATACGGACACTGAAAAAACAATAGAACTATTTGATTGTCCGCGACCGCGGCTGAACCCACATCAGAATCGTTCACTGTATATTATTTGGTGAATCCAGATAAAATATGTGATTACTGTCAATGTTATGTAGGTATATCTGTGTTTTTAAAAGATCGTTTAATACGCTTCGGCTTCATGAAATTGTGACTCTGTTATACGATGTGACTTCAAGCTTGGAAGACTAAACCTAAGGTCATTACAGTTCACCATTTTTAGAGGTCATGACTGTCATGTTTTCATAACACAACCTAATAGGTTTTATTTAAAATTTATTTCGTACATATTAAAACACCTTCCATACACATTGTGGTCAAATGAGCTCGTTAAAAGATTTTATTTTAAAGCTTTGTGGCAGCCATTTTGAAAAATTGCCATTGTGTGGAAAGCCCACACGGGAAACTTGATATGTATTGCCTCCCATCACCAATCGTACTTATAGATCTGTGTGGTTGTGCTGTTCTAGCTAGCTAAACCAAAAAGCCGTAACTGCTTACTTTACCTGTAGGCAGTTACTTTCCTTTTGGCTTTGCCGAGCTGTGTTGCATTCCACCAATTATGTGAAACGCAGTGACGTTACTCGGTGAAAACAAGGTTATGGAACACCACCTCCCCCATACTTCATTCTGTGAAACGCGGTGACGTCACTCGGTGAAAGCAAGGTTATATAAGAACCCTCCCCTATACTTCATCGTATTAGCCAGCACGCTGGAAATAAAGGATGTCGAGGTCAATAAGTTTCATTTGAGAATGTCTGTGACCTCGACCTCCTTTGTTTTCATGACGTTTTCTTTCACCAGGCGGATATATCACAATATGCTGTTGTGACACCTGGTGAATTTATTGACATTTAGTGAGATCACAAATTTTCTGTCTATTTGAAATCTTATCTTGGTGGTTGTGTCATAATTACAATGTATTTATATATTATTTGTATTCCAAGGGTTTTGTATACAAATGGATAGTATCCATTATGTTAGTTATCGTGCTTTTTATGACTGTATATATGCATGTTCTCTTGACTCAGAGGCTGCATTTGATGCCGTCCCTCACTCGATTTTATTTTATAAGGCAATGGATGTCATCCCTGATCATCGTTGGTTAATTTTGGTTAATTGGTATAAATCGATAACGGTTCAAATAAAACATGTGAGTTGAGTTATCCGAACAAAGTATTAAGGGTAAACGCCAAGGTGGCTTACCTTCTCCATTTCTTTTTACCCTTTTCTATCAAGTCCATAGCTAAGTGCACTGTAGGAAATAAAATTAACGGCACATCATATACTCTTTTTGTATACGCTGACGACATATTCCTAACCAGTCTGACTGCTACTGGTCTGCAGACAATGATTAACGTCGCAGATAAATACATTACTGATCAAGGTTTAATCCATCTAAGACTGAATGTACAATATTTGGTAAATGTCATTTAGATCCACCACCTGAATGGATACTGGGTGGCACAAATATTGTACAAACCAATATTTTGAACTATTTGGGTGTGACGTCATCACATTGTAAACCCCATGAACGTGGGGTGCTTGTAGCCCATGGCTTACCTGTGAGTAAAGGAGACTAAATCAATCAGATTCAGTTCCATTTATTTGATCAAAACTAAATACATGAACATATTATAATAGTTTTTTTTATCACGAGACGTACGCTAGGACCAATCAATGTTCGCTAACGTGGAGTCCACCTATATTATATTTTGTATATGAAGAAATAAGTAGATGTAATGATGCTAACATCATCTCTGTCACCTCGGTACATTGACATGTCAAAGACCGAGACAAGAGAGAGCTGGAAGCTATTACCTGATTACCAGACCGTATAAACAGTAAAATAAAATAATACTATTAATCATAAGAAATGCATCCAATGGTAGACCTAAGTATTGTATGACATATCATTGTAGAATCATAGTTTAAATATCGGTACACAATAGATAATGGAAATAATGTGTAGTGCAATAGATACCGCTCAAGGAGAGGCGGCAGTCATGGCTCAACATCAATGTCGGCAATGTTAGTTGTATAAAATATAATACATTAAAGGACTGCGAAAAGAGATTGATCTTAATGTATAGAAATAATGACGGAGATACCCTTTTAGCGCGGGGAACGTCTTTAAACGTCAGAATTAGACGACAGGATCTGACGTCAATAGCCCTTGTAAAAAGGCCACAATTTACGTTTTCTTTGTGTATAGTCGGGTCTGTTAGGGACAAATTGTGCACATTCGACTACAAGCATGAAATTTCGCACACATATAGTTTTTGACCTGCTGAGTTCAAATCTGCCGGGAGCCAAGGCCGATTCTCAATGGGGTCGCCGTATTTGACAATTCAAAATGGCCGCCACCCCAAAAAACATATTTTCACTTTACTGGTCAAGTAAAATTCGCATAATTACCAAAAAAATTGAGGTTTTAGACATTACTGGTTCATATTTATAGTAACCACAACTAAGACTAGCATGATGGAAAATACAAGATGGCCGCCATTCAATAACATGAGTAACAAACCAAACGTCTTGTAGGCCTATTTACAATCAAAACATTTTTCTGAAGAATCGGCACCAGCGATTCTCATTTTGATGTTTACTTGTTTAGTAATGTCGAATGGGATTGTCATTTCGCAAAATCAAATATAGTCACTTGTATAATATAATGAAAATAGCAAATTTAAACTTAAAAGTGTCTTTTTCACTCTTTTACATGGTATAGTTTTAAACTTTCCCCTTAAAATCAAGATTTATTGCTCAACAAAAACCGGCTTAAAGCCATCTGAACATTAAAAAAAATGAACACTATATAATAATAATACCTCCTGCTGTGCCTTTACTCATTGATTTTTATACTTAAAGGTAAGTATAATTATATTATTCTTTAAGAAAGGAGTTGTTTCCAAGCGTAGAATTTGAAATCAAGATTTATGGATCCATGAGATGAGGCTGATGACAAAAAAAAAACACAAACAAACAAACAAACAAACAAACAAACAAACTATAACAACATAGCAATAGACCAATAAATGCTACATTTATAATATCACATGTTTAAACTGTAATCACATTGATTCAGGAAAATTTTGCTTTTAAAATATAAGTTGTTTCCAATCTCTTAGGTCGAGAGCAATATTGATTAATCAAAAAAATATGGCTGATGACCATCTAAACAAAAAGGCAATAAATACATAAGCAATGCAATAATATCACATGCTATAACTGGAATCACGCTGATTCATGAATATTTATATTAAAAAATAACCTTCTGTTTTATTCGTTAACATGGGTTAGTTATCCTAGAATATTGATCAACACAATGAGGCTTGAAGCTACCAAAGCAAAAACTACATACAAACAATCAATGAGATAAGCATTCAAACGCTGATATAACAATAATTATCACCTTCTGTGAACATGTGTGACAGATTCATGAACATTTGCACTTGAAAAATTCATTATTTTAATCTTACACAAAAGCTGCTTCTAATCTTGACAAATCAAAATTTTGATCAAGCAAATTAAATTCAGGACCATCCTACCCCAGGTCTGCTGCACTTGCAGTTACCTGTGCATTATTTCGCACAGTCATAATGCAGACGAAGTGAGCATGCCTTGCTGCTGTCACCAATACTTTTTCAGAAAGGCAACCAATGACTGTTGACCAAGTGTCACCCCAATCATGGAAGTCTGGGATATCCTGGTGGACAGACGTTGCCTGATTTCAAAACAAAAGCTGCCCTGTAGTATTGCCCTACGGATGTATTGACAGTGCTCAGAGAGTCTGTGTTAGTGGCAAGGCTTCTAATCTCTTCTTCTCACTTCTGAGAAATCGAAGCCTTGCCTCATTGTGGCATGCAAGACGTATTTGTGACTATGGGTTCATATAAGAGATTATGATATGGTCATGAATTCAATTGAGATACATGTTACATGCAAACCACTGCTTAGATATTTAACTGGTTGGATCACTGCGTATGCTTCAGGAAGTTGTGGTACAGAAGTGTCTGTAAAGTCTAGCTGGATATGGGGCCGTTGTACTCCTTTGTTTTCGCAAGATAGAAGGCTCGTCACACTGATATCTGTGACATGAAACGCATTCTGTGAAAAGTTACCTCGGTTATTGTTATCAAGGTTGTCCACATAAACATGATAAAAGGTCACAAATACATCACAGCGTATACTTGTGGGTAGCACAACTCTATTCTTGACAAACCATTTTACACGACACTGAGATACAGAAACACCGAAGGCATTGAAATTATTGATGCCTTTCTTCCCCTTACCCTAATCGTGCAGCATGATGGTCCGAAGCAAAGTGGTCTCATGTCCCTCATTATGACGGATGTTTGTAGACTTTGCTGCATGGTATGTACCACTGCGTGTATTAAAAATAATCTGCTGAGAAATTGTGATTGCCACTCTTGTTTTAAGTTGTAGCTCTGCCTGTAGCTCGTCGTTGAGGCACCCTGGAGTACGGTGGTGATGACGCTTCGCAATTGTCCAGTGATTGGATGAGCTAGGGAATCGGAGGTAAAAAAGACATCATTTTCTGAATAGTGTCTGCTGCACGCATCAAAAACAACCTCCGGGCTCCAGCAAGCAGGTGTTCAACATTTTGGTTTATAGGGATAAAGCTTCCCTTGTCTGGGAGAATTGTGTCCACTTAGGAAGGATCTTCAGAAGATATTCCTCGAAGCGCGAAGCGTCTGGTTCTCAAGACAAGAGCTCTATATAAATGTCACAACGCTGCCAGTTTGAAGACTGAGTCAGACGCCTCAATTAAAGCAACAGTTTGTGTAATAGCAACTGAAGTCAAGGTGAGGACAGAAGGACCATCAGATACTCTGCGATCTTCAGCACGAGCTAAGTCTTTCAACTGCAAATAGCATTGTAGATGATAATAAGTGTCACCAGCGTAGGCATCAGCTGCTTGGGAAATCGGTTTGCCGAGAAGCTATGAGTTGTTAGTTCTCTCAGTTCATGCTTTTACGTTTGTGTCATGACATGATCTGTTTCGATTTTAAGTAGATTTTTTCTGTCCTGCCCATCACATCATATGCAACAAGGATACTTCTGTGAAGCAGATACTGTAGAACTGAACTAATTTTTTTTGGCGAGTTTTGGGTCAGCAGAATCATTTCTGTCCGCGAAGCTATTCAGCCGAGAGTTGCTACAGTATGTTTTATACACTTTATGATTTTTAGCATTGTGTGCTTGAATTGTCTCAGTAATACTCCGACCTTCATCAAGTTGAGTCCATAACATATTTAAACCAAATCTCCCCCCATGATCTTTCTCAAATGAAGCAAGACCGTTCATCCTTTTCGTCTTGGCAGTGACAACATAGCTCCCAGTTGATAGCAGCCATTTTTGCTGCAAGTAGTCATTATTCTACATGCACTCTACTTTATACCACCACCGGTACATTACAACAAATATAACTATACTATAAATTAGAGCAAAAATGGACAGCAGGTTGAAAGATAATTTATGAATAAAGAAGCAGTTTCATGTTCACAATCTTGAATCATAAATGTTGTAATTTATAAAATTGCATTGCAACTATGAGAGAGCTAAATATATCAAATCAAAGACTCTGGAAGTAGTTTACTTGTTATTATGTTACGTTTGGGTTGCTGATAATAATAAACTTGTCTGCCCACCATCTTGAATTTTATGCTATGGTGAAGGTTGCTGATAAATAGGGATCATATTTGCAATCAGGGAAGTCAAAAAGATGGCAATTATGTGACATTGTTTGGTTAGTAATAGGATAATTAACTGGCGGTCATCTTGGATTTTCTAGTAATTTGGAGTCACAATCACTCTTACTGTTGAATTAGCATCCAATTTGAAATCAGAGGTTTCAAAAACCAAAGTAAAAGATTTATTTCTAATTTTATGACATCTGGCTATGTAGCGATGAAAAAGGTTTCTCGTGGCGGCCATCATGGATTTTTCATTACAGTGATGTCAGTCAATGCTACTGCCAAGTGGGCAACTGATTTGGAATCACTTTCTGTAAAAATGAACATAGAATTTGTTTTTATAATTGTAATTCTGTGACTTAGGTTTGCTAGTAATTAGACAAATATTTACAGGTGGCGGCCATTTTGAATTGTAAAATACGGCGTCCCCTTTGAGAATTGGCTTTGGCTCCCGGCAGATTTAAATTCAGCAGGTCCAAAACTATAAGTGTGGACATTTTCATGCTTGTAGTCAAATGTGCACAATTCCACCCTAAATCCCCCCCTAACTGACCCGACTAGTAGTTTTTATTTGTTGGTGCAAAGAATGGAATAGGTGCATACATGTATACAGATGCTACATTAGAACGTCGTGTAGCATGTAATCAATGTTTTTTCGTATATGGAATAATGGAATAGATGCAAATATCTATATAGCTAAAACATCGTGTAGCATGCAAGGAATTTTTTTTTACATAGAATAATGGAGTAGATGCAAATATCTGAACAGCTAAACGTCGTATAGCATGTAAGTGTAAAACAAGTTGTGGGCTTCACATACACAATCTTTTCTATGGTTATATTTGTGTTCGCAGACTACAAACATAAACAGCGAGATTAATCCGAAAGTATCAGAATGTGACTATTTGTTCGATTCGCCTCTTCAGATATACATGGCATTCATCAGGTCAAATCTGTACCTGGAAAATTTGTTTTAAAATTTATTGAAGACGGATTAGGTATTACCACAGGTGTGTGTAATTTTGCTCATGCTTCGACAACAATTTTTTTATCTATTAACTTACTTTGCTTAACAGTAACACTAATATTAATATTTCATTTATAGGAATAACTGCAGTTAATCCTATCAGCCAACAAAGGTATTTATGATGATTTCAAAATAAAAAAAAACATTTGGTTTTCATGGTTTATACGCAAATAGTTTAGCGCTGTAAGGATTGAACTAACGTTACATATGTAGACATTTTGTCATTATAGGACGTATATTAGGAGGAATTAAATTAGAGATCATACACATGACACATGAAGGTCAGAAATTTAAGGGAACCACCAAAATGTGGACATTTCCAAAATCTTTTTATCTCCTTGCTTATGTTACTGAAGGTGGATCAAGTTTTGTGTGAGAACTCTTGTTCAGATGGCAGTCCTTGTGTAATAAATCCTCGTTATGTGGTGCGCACACAGATAAACAAGCTACAGCACATGGGGTATACATTTCTCTCTGAGTGGGGAACATAATTTTTTCATTTATAATTCTGATCGCACTCTAATTGATTCTCATTTTGATTTTAGTTTGAACCTTATTTTGAGAAAATACGAATCAATCCTGTACGACATCTGCATGTCATTGGCTGAATGTGGAGTGGAGATCGAAACAGCTCACAAGGAATTCTTCCCGGACAGTTTGAAATAGGAACAAGTCCAGTGGAGGGTATGAAAGGGATTGATTTAGCCTTTATATGTAAACAATTTATAAAGGAGATCTGCCAGATGCAAGGATTTCTGGCCGTTTTATGATATTTCCTTCGGCAGATCTAATCAGCGAATGTGGTAATCTCTTGCAATTCAATATGTCTGTGGGATAGTAAAAAAACAATGTATTCTACAGTAAAGAGGCCAAATTTAATTTATCAGAAACTGCTTGCAACTGGATAAGGGGGGGGGGGGGGCATTGTAAAACACGCGACTGCGCTGGGCTATCCCACAGTAAACTGTTGTCGCGCGATGTCTCAACCTGCAGCAGCAGAGCTTCATGGGGACTGGACACAAGGAAGGAGAATGTGGTTAGTTTGAAGAGCCCAGGTAGTCCTGATTTCTACCCTGGGTTTAGATTTTTAGGCGGTGTCATTAACCCATACCTAGTGGCAGCTGCTTTACTGGCTACCGGGATAGACGGCATCACCAAGAAGACGTCATTACCCAAAGAACTGGGTGAAAACGCTGACAAATTATCACCAACACTCGCAAAAGCTCGTGTTGCTCTTGAAAAAGATAAAGTTATTGGAGACGAATTAGGATGAGACTTCATTAACATGTGTATAAGCCTGAAGCGAGAACTTGAGTTGAAGGTGTTGGACGGTTGCAGACCGTGCAATGACGATGATCAAGGTTTTGGGAGGAAAAAACCAGAATATTTTCAATAAATGTAATGATCAACGAAGATCAAGGGGATCGACTTTAAACGTCAGAAACTGACGTCATTACACACGTCAGATTATGACGTCTAAAGACAGTCCCCGCGCTGAAAGGGTTAAAGGGCTAGTCATGTCTATAGCTGTTTTTTAGTCTTAATGTTTTCTTCAAACAATAACATTTGAATGAGAAATGACCATTGGGCTATTATGGCTGAGCTATGTTTTGAAAGATTGGGCGGACCAAGTCTTATACCCAAGACCAATGAAATAGTTGCTCATCCTGACACATGAGCAGTAGGTATTTAAATTAAGGGTTAGAAAACCCTAATTGGGCCTGTTTCTCTATTACAGTCGATTCTACTATGGTTTGAGGTGTCGTAGACGTTGTTGAACCACACAATATAAAATGAGGTTAAAATGCAATTCACTCATTTCTGATCTTAAGTCAAGATTTGGGATTTAAAAAAAAACATTGAGCTTTAAAAAATAATTAAAGATTTGAATGCAACATGTAATGAACAATTTATTGGAAATTCCTAACACGTATATACTCTAAACTTTGACAAAAGCTTTTCCAATGTTCTCGCCTTTTAGCATTCCATAGAGAGCGTTGCGCATGTTTTCAAATCCCTCAGTCATATGTTCACGATACTTCAGCTTACCCTGAAAATACACGGGTGTTAGTTATATTGGTAATTTTTGAGCGTTATATTGGCAATTTACGAGCGTTATATCAGCAATTTACGAGTGTCATAATGCTAAATTACAAGTGTTATGTTGGTAATTTACGTGCGTTATATTGTAATTTAGGAGCGTCTTATTGGTAATTAACTGATAACACATAGTTAGTCTTAGACTTGTGAACTACACAACATCGCGATTCACAACTTCAAGTCACTGACAATAATTGCTTGTTTCAAAGCAAATACAATATCACTTCATTTTCGTAATTTGAAGCTGGAAATTGCGTTATGAATGGGATGTAAAAAAATAATTGCAAATAGTGGGAAACAATTAAGCAGAAAACTTGTTATAGTGGAATCGAATTTTTAAAATAATAATTTCAGATCTTAGTTAATCAAATACACGTGACCTACATATGGTATTTTCGTTGTTTATATTATAATTCCCCAACCTCAGCTTCACAACTCAGTTTAATGTTCCTTATATTACCTCTTTCACCCACTCCGTCAACCGTTTCACAGCTACAGGAACTTCAGCCTTCCATCTCGGTGCCGCCAAAAAACCCTCGATCTTCAGCTGCTTTAAAACGATTGGTGTCCAAGGATAAGGTCCTGTAAAATGTATGAAGCTGTTGAAATAACGACAGAACAACGATTGGTGTTCAAGGCTAATGTCTTGTAAGACTTATAAAGCAGATAAAACGACAGAAGTTTGCTTGTCAACAACTTTCTACAGGTCATGTTTTCAGGATACATTATATATCGCTAAATACAATAATAACTTTTAAATATTACCATATGTTTAGCCTAATATCTGTAGATCCCTAGAGCTATGTGTATTCCCTATTTAAATTTTCAACCACTTGAAGTACATGTAGTGTCTCACTACCGCGATTTACAACAAGGAATATATCCCAGAAAACACGGGACATTAAGCAATGGGCGAAAACAACGCTAACTTTAACACTAAGTTCTTTCCTAACATAATATCATTATATCCTAAAACATAGAATGACTATTCGCATACATTTCATATGCATTTCCATAACGCTCAACTCAGGAATATATGCCATGTATACTGACCACAGGGGACGTTAGACCTAGATGCTTCATAGCTGCTCATAGCTCCACAGGCTGCCACTCTGCCGTAAGGGTTCATATGGTTCTCTAGAACTTTAGCCGTGAAATCTCCACCAACCTGATCATAACCGGTTCACAATATACACAATTCAATCCAATTATTTATTTATTAGTCTTTATAAACACAGCTATATAAATAATTGTATAAATATGCAATTGTAAATACAATTGTTTATATTATGACGCCAAATAGAGGTGACCAGATCTCTTGCTACTTTTGACTTCCAGGATAACATTTATATAAGCGAAAATTACACATGAATTTGCGTAGAAGTGTGAAAGAAAATTTAATATAACAAATTTCAAACTGTAATTATTGTCATAATGATATGCAATACAACATAAAAAAAAACAAGGTAACTGTATACACATAAAATAAATGACGTATCAATGAGGACAGAACGCCCCATACGTCTCTTAGTGAAAGCCAACGGCATGAGTGCGAGAAAGAAACGTCTCGTCATCTACAACATATTTCGGAACGCATTTTCTTAATCAAATGTTTTTTTTCAGTTATAGTGGATTCCTAGGTCAAGTTTTCATTTAATGACAATCATTCAATTCAAATGTAATAGTAGTTGTAGTTCACAATTTATAACCAATCTTTGAGAGTGACAGAGGACACAATCTTGTGAAAATGAGAAGCTACTAGCCAACTTCAACGAATCCTCGCGCAAAAAAATAATGGTGTGAGGATTCGTCGAAGTTAGGCAAGATTTTCTCCCATTTTTACAATTTAATTTTAATGTCTTTGCTCTGTCCACTTATAGTTGTATTACTAATATCATAACTTACGTTATTAAAGTAGCAGTCGACCCCTTTAGGGGCTCCTTTCTTTATTTCTGCGTCAATATCATCTGTCTTATAATTAAATACATGGTCAAATCCTAATTCTTCTTTAAGCCAATTACATTTTTCTTCGCTTCCTGTGGAACCGATTACTCGCAATCCCTGTCAAATCAGAGAAAACAAAGGTGGCATTTTTTCTGCGTAAAAAAGATGTATTTATAATAATTATATGATACATCCCCGTATCTCCGGAATGATCAGATCAACTTGCTTATTATATATATATTTTTTTCCAAATTTCAAGGCTTCCCTACTATACCTTTAATCCATTAACTACTTAGAAAACTCCTCGCGTTGATATATCAGCATTGATAAATAATAATCTAGTAGAGTAACTATTATTAGATGTTTCAAAACGACACTTTTCATGAAACTGTTAGAAAATATATCGCAATCGTCGTTAATTTTTCACCTACTTCAATTCGTCTTCATCCGCTACAAGTCGAGAATTGCGACAGCAATTCGCGGCTTGTAGCGATTGAAGATATATTACAATGATAAACTCGTAATCTACTAAACACGTCCATAGCCGTTCTTAACTTTTTATTTGTCCGTGAAACAACACAATTCAAAGGAGAAATTGACTTTATATTTACTACATGTGTTTTGCCATGTGTTTTGCTTTAAATTGTAGACATCTAATCACTTGACGTTGTGGGTTGCGGTTGCGAGACACAGCTTCAGGTTGGTAGAAAATTAATTAAGTAACTTGACACTGTTATGTATTAGACAGGAGGCTTTACCTGCCCTCCTGGTGAGTATACCCGTATTTGAGGTAAGTTGTTGCTGGCGCACTTATGCTTAATGCTAAGTGGCTAATATAGTACGAAGTCTGTCATTAACTTACACAAGAAGGAATATTAGGCCATATACACTGATACAGGTGGCATATCGGCCTGAATCAACGTTGAACATTTATGGCGATTTACACGAAGAAAGTGTTATATCTTTTCGGGCTTATGTGGATACTTAAGTTGATCCAGTATCATGTTTTATATAATAAAAACTAATATGATTGAGTATAATCCCTTGATATTTTTTTTCAAGCGTCACACACATTAAATGAATTTAGACAGCAGATTTTTCGCCCTGCGTTTGACTCTTACCATGATTTTCCCCAGCTGTCCCACTACACTCCCCACAGCGCCAGCCGCAGTGTTTACCAGCAATGTCTCACCATCCTTAGCGTGTAAGATCTCAGTCAGCCCAAAATAAGCTGTACAACTGAAAGAAGGATATATTAAATGTTGCATGTTTTCTTCAGGCAATTAATATCTCTGATTTGCGAGCACTATTTTGAAAATTTCGTGAACAAATATTATATAGTTCAAAAGTTTGATCATTTGACAATTATTATGACGCTCTATAAACATGATCATAATAAACCCATCTTAAGCGGTAGAGTTGAAACTTGAACAAAAAACTATTGTGTCTGCTTTAATTCCATTCAGTTTTAACCTCGATATTTCACTACATGTCAAATAGTTTAAATTTTAAAATATTCACACAAATTTCACTAAATTTTCACGACTTTTAGAAATTTTTATTGGAATTGATTGGGCGATGCTCGAAAAATCTATATGATGCGGTTTAATCTTGGTTCGCGTTTACGACGATGGGCCAGCATTAAACCAGCTTTAAATTAAATGCTTCCCTTGGCCAGTCTCACGTGAGTGCATACCGCAGGAGCCTGGCCGTATCGAGTACTATAATCAGTTATTTTGTCTATGTGGTCAGCTTGGGGGTGTGTCTGAGATTCAAACATTATTGGATGTTTCAGATTTATTAATAGGTCATGAAAGGTCACAAAGAATTGACCTCCTGTTCAACTATCATACACAGTCACTTGATTCCGTTGCTAGATGTATTATATAGACAAGTTGGGAATCTCTGATTTGGACACTGAGGTGTACCGAATTTCCTCAAGGCGGCCAGTAATCATATAGTGGCCGCCATTCAGCGGGCTGGGATTCCGAGCTTATCTATCTATCTGATCTATCATACAGACGGAAACAAGCAAGCTATGCTGTCAGCCAGCTGTCAGGGGCTGTCTGATTGGCCGGTCTTGCGACGTGCGACATTCAAGGTATCTGGCTATTTAAAATAGCTGGACGCTATGCTTGATTTGGCAAGGTATCGCACTGCGTGCGCGTGGGTAAGATAACAAGTTGTGGTAGATGCGAAAGTCGAACGCGAAGGTCAACGTGAAAGGCTTCAGACTTTTTGACGTCGATTCTGTATCGTATTTCTCGCCTGTTCGCGTACTGTTGTCGCGCTCGTATCCGCGTTGGTCTGTTTTGCGCTTTAAGTATTTTTGTGGTTGCCAGGTAGAGTGATTTACCCTGGTACACCCAGTGTGCCTAGAGCCAGTGACTTGGGTAGATCACCCAGCTCTGGTATTAGAACTGTCCTATACTCTGGCTTCTCAGGTACAAACACAGTGTGAGTTCTCCAGCCAACGTATGTGATAATTCTACACCCTACAGGATAATCTGTGTGTTTACTCTCTACAACTCTGCAACAAACAGTACATTTATCAGGTTTGATTAGCAAGTTTACATCTGATGGACGATACAGTCAGAAAAGACAATGCTGGTTCAATATCAGGTTTCGTCGACGGTAGATCTACATTGCTCCAACATTGTTTTGGTGTTTTCTATTTATTTTCTAGAAATGTTACTTTCATAATATAATTATTATGCTATCCAATGGCATGTGTTTAGGTTTTTACAATAATAATAATTATTTAGTTAAAGGCACATTAGTGTAAGCAGTGGATCATTAAGTCAAATCAAATTTATTTACTATATTGTATAATTAAATAAACATTTTAATAATTATATTTCAAAAATAAACATGATCAACATCCCTCATAAATATTTAGTCTGAGATCCTTTATAAAATCTCCCAAAAATGAGTTAACTGGGAGAAATCGACAAATTTAAAAAGTACTCATAATGATGTTATACTTACTTTGCTAGTTGCTTACCAATCATGGTAATACCTAATGGGTATCTTGATATATAGAGCCTAAAACAAAACAGACAAAAACAGTTGATTCCAAGCAATTCAAGTCCACCAGCCCTTATTCAGTTAAAAGGCTAATCACATCTACTATCCTTTGTAGTCTTTTTATTTGTCCTTAAGACAAAAACATTTGTAGGAGAAATAAATAGTAAAACTAATAGATTGTCATATTTTTTTAAGTCAAATTGTCTGTATGTATGTATATTTTAGTTGTGGGTTACCTCATATACGGGTCTACACTGAGCAGCTCCGCCTCCGCCAGTATCTCTGTTAAACAAAACATGATAACACGACCAGATCACGCATGATAAATATATCATTCCAAACACACAAGTAAGAATGCTTGAATTAAAGGCAATTTACTCGTGTTAGCGAATTCCATAATGATTTACACAGTGATTTTCGTGGCACAAATATTTTAGGGCCATTTGATAAGAACCGTGTTTTGTCAGTTCCCCAGTCTAAGAAATGCTACAGATTGAAAAAATAAAAAACTCCGCTTAAAAGTCAGTCTTAGGATATATTAGATCTCATAGGGTCGTGTTACATGCATATTTGAGGCGGCTGGCAATGCAGTCGCTCCAGTAAACACTAAACCGATACTGGCTGCATGCTGGCACAGCCTCGCATATAGCCCAGGACCCGTATTCTCGTACAAGTTACGATATATCGTAGGCTTCTGATTGGTCGAGATGTCAATCTCGACCAATCAGAAGCCTACGATATATCGTAGCTTGTACGAGAATACGGCCCCAGGCCTATAGCGACTAAAAGTGAAATAGCTATGGAACAAAGTCATCATTGACGCTGCATATCAATTTTACTTTTAAAAATGTACCTCCATCTTTGACCTCTGGTAGATCTTCTTCTATCATCTCCAGGTCCTCGTCCTTGGGATCACCCTCAAAATATTTCATCACAACCCACACTTTTGCTTTCATTATATTTTTTTCTGGTGAGAGAAACGTTGCAAAATTGAGAAAATTAAAGCAACAGTAGATTCACGAATGCAGCTGTCTGCATTTTTTTATATTGCAACATTTTTTCAATTTTTTAATATGGTCAATTAAAAGGAGAAGCTTGGCTAAATGTGGGTAACATATGTGAATACGACAATTTAGTAGTTGTTTTGTATGTACATTTGCGTACCTGTGCCGATAGGGTTAAGGGGCTCTGTTATATATCAAGTGATGTAATTTGATGTCAACTTGTACTTGTGTTGACCTCATCTATACATACATGACCGTTCTGATAACAAAGTCAAGTGGCCAAATGCTGTCATGGACTTAACCTCACACCGCTGAAATATGTGTGTATACACCAAAAGACCAATATGTTTTTTAAATTCAAAATCAAATAAATGTCTTAGTTAGCTCTTTCTGCTTCATTTAAAAAGCTATGGTATGGGTCTAAGACCAATATAAATAGTTTACTGTTTTGGTGCGGGGATCGACTTAAGACGTCATATTCTGACGTCTAATGGCGGTCCCCGCGCTGAAGAGGTTAGCATATCGTTTTTGATGCTATAAATAAAAATTTATTCTTGGTATACGATATATGTTACATAAATAAGCATGTAGAAACAGTTGTGATTAGAAATATTAAAGCTATTATTGTCACGTAGCCGAATTAATACAACCCACAACCCACCCATAATATGATTTGAATAACATAATAGCATTTATCCATGTTGTTATTGTTTAAGTAACTCGCAATTGTGTAGAAGACATTGGTCACTAGCACAAAAAACAATAGTTAACATGCAGATGACACCTCTGTAATAATGCCAGTTCCTACTGCGGTAAATTTAGCCAATGTTTTAGTACAATGTTTTTGCGCAATGTTTAGCCCACAGTCCGCGATTAGACTCCCTGTATATACTAAGTATATTATGTACATGATAGGTGATAATCGTGAGGTCACAGCAAAAGAAACGCATCTAGTGGAGAATGTGCATTTATCTCTGAAAATATCGCTGTTAAGTTTCTATCTAAGAATATCGCGCAATGGAGCTGTTATCGCGTCGCGACATGTGTACACGACATCACTGAAATACAAATTATATATGGATTCATGCTTAACCCTTTCAAGCATGAATTTACCATGGTCATCTTCATCTACTACAAGCCGCGAATTGCTGTCGCAATTCTAGACATAGTGAATGAAGATGAGTCACAGTGGGTAACAAATGAAAAAAAGATAGTGTTATGTTTAAGAGTTTCACGAAAATTGTCGCTCTAAAACCACTAGTTGTAGGAAATTAAGTAATTTTTCAGGGATGCAAGATGATGCTTTGAGGCATCGTGAGGGCTTAAAGGGCTAATATTTTCATAAAAGTTATCATAGATTGTATAAACTGGTCCTTCAGCCCTTAACCCTTTAACCGCCGGTGTCGCATATATTCGGGTTTTCATTTTTTATTAGCACATTAAGTACCACCTTTTAAACATGTTAAAGATAAAATGTGACATCAATCAGCAATATTTGAGAACAGTTGACCTCCATTTTGTCAAATCTGAATAATTTTCACTCACTTGAAGTTGTGGATCGCGTCAGCGAGACACAACTTCAAGTGGGTGAAAATTCAGATTGAATAATTTGGCGGTTAAAGGGTTAACTCGCTAAGCGCGACTATAGTCGTCTTCAATGCGTCTTCATTAACCGTTTAAATCTCAGTTATCAGGGTGGTTATTGGGAACAAAATGAGCGTTTAAAAAGCAAAAGCTGCAAATGTTTGATCTCAAATTAAACGAATATTGGTAAGCTTTACCCTCTTGAAGTTGTGGGTCGCGGTAGCGAGACACAGCTTTAAGTGGGTAAAAAAATAAATTATTTAATTTATCGGTTTAACCCTTTAGCGCGGGAACCGTCTTTATACGTCATAACCTGACGTCTGTAGACATCAGGTTTCCGCACTAAAAGAATTAAAATATTTCTAATGGCTGTAGACCCCTAACATAGGTATTGAAATGAATCAGAAAGACCAAACTAAGACATTTGTGATGATTTCGAAGTAAAGAAAACACTTTGGTCTCCATGGTTTATACAAAAATAGTCCAGCGTTGTAAGGGTTAAGGCTAACACTTAGACAAACACTCGATAACTGACTTGTCACATGCGTCCGCGAATTGGGATACGAACTATCAAGTATACATTATTTAAAGTTGGATACTGTACGACTGAACGTTTTACAAACATGCTAAGTGAGCCAAGGGTACGTGGTACTACATATGAAAATACATAAACGATATATGTAACGTTAGAAATTGCAAAATAATATAAAAATTTGTGATTTTCAAATGACAACAAAATACATCTTCATATATATCTCCTATGACATAGAAGGCAGTTTAGAAAGTATGAAAAAGTAATTTTAGATGCGGCCTATGACACAACACTATAGTGCTTTCAAATTATAGTAATATTCAAAAGTATGTACGTTAAACGTGCGTGGTTAGCATGCGGTGATAATTTTAATCAAATAAAGCATATTTTGAAAATATATATATGATTGACACTGATATCATACCTGTACTGACTTGGTCCTATGCACACGGTAACTACAAGATCTACAAAGTGAGTCACTGCCAGCTGAACGCAATATTCCGCAAGACGAAAAACAATGTACATGCAATCAAGCTATGATCTACCCAGGAAACACAATGCTGTTTTAATGTCGGGCCAACGTCGCAGACGGTGGGCCAGCATTATATCAGCATTGGCTCAACGTATCGTGTATCTTGCTACTATATAATTCACACATAAACAGTGGGCTCACATTCATGTTATATTTTGCTGCTTTTCTTGATCATATTTGAGTGTGATAAAGACAATCTGAAAAAAAACATAAAAAGACAATTACATTAAACACGACGATTATTTGTATATGGTTCGAATTACTAGAATGATTACAATCATAATCAGAAGACAGTTCCAGGCTTTAAATAGTTCAGAAGTTACCATGGGGGGGGGGGGGGGCGACAGCTTTATTTTACGTTGTCATCGTGATGCATTCTGCTCAGATATCACGGGTACAGTGAAGATGGTTATATATGCCGATATGATAGCGATCAACCTAGTATCTAGCAAACACTAAACGTTAGGCAAATGTTTAATGATGGCCTGGGGTCGTAGACGGTGGGCCACCTTTTTGCGTTGGTTCAACTTATTGTGCTTGTTGACAAGACAAGACGTCATATCATCGTTGGTTTATTCCTGGGTCAGCGTGGTAGAAGATGTAACAACAGTTATTTAATTGGAATTTTCACCCACTTGAAGTTGCGTCTCGCTGACGCGATCCACAACTTCAAGTGAGTAAACATTATTCAGATTTGACAAAAAATGGTTTCAAAGATTTTGAAATCGTGTTGATAGAAGTCACGTTTTACCTTTATAATGTTCAAAAGCTGGTATATAATATGCTAAGAAAAACACACAAAAAAACAATATAATTGGGACAGGCGGTTAAGGGGTAAATGTCATTGGTTTGCCGGTACAGTAAGAACCGTAAGTACACACGTAGTGAATATTATCATGATTATCATCTACACTTTATGCACTTTACGCTTTATGTCGCAAGTAAATGTTATTATTAAGAAATAAACTACTGGTATGCCACGGTATTCAGGACAAAATATGGTAATTACCTGAGAAAAGGCTTTTCATCATTTAAAGCAGTAATAAATGCAATTATAATTTTAATATTTATATCTAAAGACAATAGTAAAATATTGTGTTATTAAGATAATGTAAAGGTGTATTTTACAAAGATAAATAAAGACAATCTACGCATGCGAATTTAATTCTATTCCTACTTCTAGTAATGATAATGCCTGTAAAGTGTAAACTGTGTAAATAAACATAAATAAAAAAGCCGAGCAGATGCTGTTCGCTGACGTTGTAATTTTTTGTGATAATGACCAGTAACATTACGTTTTTAATATGAATGCCCAAATTAACATTTATTAATCGAAAGGTTTTCGCCCAGCATACACTATGCATTAAACCAATGTCCCTTTAATATTGGACACTCGTATACGACGCTGGCCCTTTGGTTCACTGTTTTGCATTTGATCACGATCACGATATAAGTAAATTCCACGCACTTGAAGTGTATGTCACGACAGTGAGGCGACACTTCGTGCGTAAGTGAAAATAAACTTAATAATTCTATAATTTATAGGTCAGAATTCGATTCAAAGAATAACAATCTTTATATATGCCCACCAAACACAGATATTCGCATAACGTTTCAATATTGGAGCATCGTCTGTGACGCTAGCCCAGTATTGACACCACATAGGTTTAACAGCTTGTGCTTGCATGGTGAGATCGTTTTATCATGCACTGAGTAATCCTAAAAGTAAACAGACGTTTATAGGTCGGGGTTTATAGGCATGCTCATCTCTTTGTGCTGGGGCGTCGAGTATTTACTTTGAGGACAGAGCGATAATAAAGGATGAATGAAGTGTAGTTACTGTTCACTGGTTGTCATGTGTACACAGACCAGCGTGGTGTCAGGGTACAGCAAACATCAACTACTGCTTCATCGTGGGCCTCTTATAATCTTATAATATGTGTGGGTGTTTTCATTTTATAGTAAGAAACCAAGAGCACACACCTATATCATGCATATGGAATGCATGAATGAATAAATGAATAAATGAATAAATGAATAAATGAATAAATGAATAAATGAATAAATGAATAAATGAATAAATGAAAGAATGTCTGAATGAATGAATGAATGAATGAATGAATGAATGAATGAATGAATGAATGAATGAATGAATGAATGAATGAATGGATGTGGATGGATGGATGGATGGATGGATGGATGGATGGATGGATGGATGGATGGATGAATGGATGGATGGATGGATGGATGGATGGATGGATGGATGGATGGATGGATGGATGGAGGAATAAACGGCCAAAATAACTAGGCGGCTAAATGAATAAATGAATAAATAAATGAATAAATAAATAAATTATTGAATAAATGAATAAATGAATAAAAAAATAAATGAATAAATGAATAAATAAATAAATAAATAATTAAATGAACGAATGAATGAATGAATGAATGAATGAATGAATGAATGAATGAATGAATGAATGAATGAATGAATGAATGAATGATTGAATGAATGAATGAATGAATGAATGAATGAATGAACAAAATACGTTGACCCATTGTTGGCTTGATGCTGGGACAGTATAGGGTCATCTTCCCGTTTTTGCTGGAATGTGCATTCCACAGTGAATCGATACTATATGCCATAAACAAACGTATTTACATATAAAAATATATATTGACTCTTTCACTGCTGATCACGACTGTAATCGTCTTAAATCTGTTTTATTAATCGATCAAAATAACTGTCATTTGAAACGATATATGTGCTTAAACATAAGTATTTTTTCACCTACTTGAAGTTGTGAGTCGCGGTAGCGAGACACAACTTGAAGTAGGTGAACAAATAAATTAGAGAACTTGGCGGGTATAAGTTTAAGATTTTGCAATGTGTTATAAGTGTAAGGTGGACTGGCTGTAAATAGACGAAGTATAATTAACAATTCATTCAAACAATTATTCATCTCAATTGAAATCGGCAACAGACGTAGGATCGAGGGGAAGGTCTTTAAGACTATTGAGTGCAGCGTATTGATGCGTTGATTAATATTATGGTGTTGTGTCAATTATGTCTACTGAGTGACACTATTTAGGGTATCATAACGGCATCTAGGCTGGTGTTTTTTCTGTAATTAGGCCCGGCCGGAGGTCAGGAACCTATTACGTTTATTGTGTCTGAGTTTGTGTCCTATTTATGGGAAAATGGCGTGCCGGGCATGTGTTGGAATCTGTTGACATTTCTGTAAAATAGTCCTTATGAAAAAATCGAATATAACGTTTGAGTTTGCTAGGTCAAGTACTTGTGCGTTTAAAAAGTGCCCAGACTCGGCGACTCGGGAAGAAAGCGTCACTCGCACGCAGTCCGAGCAAACTCTGGACAATCACCCAATGCTTTTTCAATGTTGCGACAGCGTCGAAGGCTGTGGGTCAACATTGAAACAGCATTTGGTGAATGCCATGTGTTTGCTGATGTGCTGGCGCAAAGTATACAGCAGATCCAGTGCTAGATTAGTTTTGGGCCAGCGTCGTAGATAATTGACCGACATCGAACCAGCAATAGGTTGCGACGCTGACCCAACATTGAACCGGAATTGGGTGAGTAGGCCTACATCTTGTGTACGAGGTACATCGTGAAGACATGCAGCAGCACGATTCATTGGCAAGACCATTGATTTAATGTTGGCCAGCACCGGCGATAGTGGTTGAAGGAATAAACGTTGAATATATATTAACTTGTCTCCTTGGTTCTATCCGTAATTATATCCTGGACATTTAGGATTCTGGCCCATGTATGAGGAAGTCCAATACAGTTATGTTTACAAAATATTAGGCCGCATTTTTTTTGTCGAATTTTGTTTAGCACTCAAACAGACTAAAGCCGGGCCTCGGGGTTCGGGAACTCCTGTTCTAGTTTTGCCTAACTTCAATCGCACATATATAATAACCATAACAAGAGGTGTGTCAAATTAAGACCTGTATCCCATAACTAAAATAAAAAAAGATTATACGGAGTACTGGGGTGCTCCATTTATTTTTGTCAATAATGTGCTTTCAATAGTTGAAACAACAGTAACTGTTATTATGTTTAACATGTGTAAATGACTACATCTATTTCCAGTTCAGCGTTTTATTTGTAGCGTTGTCATGGTCACCAAACTATATCGGAGATGACCCAAAATATCGTGCGTACTTTATAATGGATCAATTATCACTGCAAACGCAAAACGTTGCCCAATGTTGTTTTAACGCAACGTTCAATCTGCATAGAGGCAATTCTTCTTGTTTGCTGTTGTCAGATTCACATTGACCAAGTAAATGAAATGAATCGGGCTTTAGGCCACCTTTGTGCACATATAGGCTAAACTGGGCCAGGAGAACCTCCTGAGGATGGTGAGATGATTGAGATGACACTGTCCTCCAGACACAGGATTCGAAATTCAAGCCCTGGCGGTCTGAGGCCGAGCACGCTACCTCTCGGTCACGGAGGCTCCCCACAATACTAACTTTCACACGTGGATGGGGAAGAAACAATTTTGTTTCTTTCAAACCGCCGAGACCGGGAACCGAACCCCGGACTCTGGCGTGAAAGGCAGCGGTGCTAACCACTACCCTAGGGCCCCCGCCCTCATGTGACAAGTACTCTGACGACTTCGCCAGTTTTAGTAAGAATTTCATATCTAGACAATGACATTCTGAAATGACAATGACATTCTGAAACGAAGTTAATGTGTTTCTAGAGTGACGACATTATTACATGTTGTAAAGACTACAGTTCAAACTATACAATATGTTTAATAAAATTTACAGGGTAGTACTGATTTCACAAAATGGGACAGATTTTTCATCAGTGGCTGGCCTGCGTTAACGCTGGCCAGCCCGTCATTAGCCCGGGCGCAAGCCCGGCGAGACAGGCGCAGAATTGGTTGCGCCCAGCGCATGAAATGGGCTCGAGCCCCCACACGGTTCGGGCCAGGAAAATATACCCGCCCAAATCCTACTTGGGCTTGCACCCAGTATACTGTGTGGCGGCTAACATGGATGCTGTGAACCATGTGTCATCCCGCCGGGCTGGCCAGGCTCGCTCTGGGCAAGACAGGGCGCGCTCAGCTTGACCACATTCAGCATCATCTGAACAGCTCTGAGTTGATCTAAACGTGCAATAATTGAGTGTCCGTATCTAAACGTGCAATAATTGAGTGTCCGTACGTGTATACATGTAGACCTGTTGCAGTCCTCATTTATTTCTGCTTAGCCATTTAGCCTTTAGCATTTAGACATTATCTTTAGTATCAGACAAGCAGTTCAGTGTATAAATTCAGAAAATGGGTGGTTTTATGAAGCTACGGTCACTGGAATAGGCCTAACTGAAGATGAAAAAACAGGCACCTGGAAAGTCAGGCTCGCCCGGCGCACCGGTCGAGCTTGAAACTGGACCAGACGAGAAGCGCGCCTGACAGGCGTTGACTCAATTCGCCGAGGCTCTAGATTGGCTTGAGCCCCGGCGATATGAGCGCGGCTCCAGTTATATGAACTTATACCAAAACGCACATTGCGGCCCGGCTAAAGGATTTTATAACTTTGGGCGCATACATGCGAGCCCCAAATGGGGTGGGGAGAGAACATGGGGCTAGCCCAGGGCTAGCCTGCGTTAGCCGGGGCTAGCCCCACTGAAAAAGCTTGTCCCATTTTGCTAAATCAGTACTGTAGCTGTCTCACCAACAATATTGAATTCACCACGGTCAACCCAATAGTCTAAATTTTCACCCATTTGAAGTTGTGTCTCGCTACCGCGAGCCACAACTTCAAGTGGCTGAAAATTACTCTTATTTGTTTAATTTGAGACCAAACATTAGCAAATATTGATATTTAAAGAACGATTTCATTCTCCTAATATCAGTAATTTTATCGACTAATGAAACAGACTAAAAAACGACTATAGTCGTGCTTAGCAGTGTAAGGGTTGTGAATCATGGTATAGGTAGAACTAGTCTACCATGTAGACCCCCTCGCTCTGACCACTTACACTCCCAGCACTACTGTAATCTAGTTGGATCTGTCGTAGGCAGGAGATCGATGTCAGGTAGATATCGGCTGATTAATTTGTCGTGTATTAGCAGGGAGTAGAGTGTCAGGACCATAAAATGTGGTGAGTGTGCTGATTAGAGACGTCACAATAGTGGTGTGTCCTGGCTACGCCCGTGAACAGATTCGGGGACACCCGTCAAGTAATCTGCTACTATTACCAGGAACACTGGAATCCGACGCGGGACAAAGTCAGGATCGTATAAGTTTACACCCCTGCAGAGGATACGACCGGCGACAATAAGCCTATTATATGACAGGTTATAATAAGGCTCTATAATAGGACGCCTGACAAGAAACGGACTCATATAACACTAGCTTTGATTAAACCCTCTGTATCCCAAGTTCATATTCACAAGTTTTCAATATCGTCAAATCTTGCATCGCAGTCACTATTCCAAAATGTATGTGCACGGAAATAATTAAATTTGGGCAAATTGAAGCCAGAATAGTGCATGCAGTGAATAACACCAAATATTCAACCCCACTTTATGAAAAGGGTGTTACATTTTGTTGATTAGGATACGTTTATAGCACACAAAGGGTTTACAACAAGCCTCGAACCTGGCAACACCACCAACAGCGACTCCAGGACTACATGAGAGGTGTCGACCCTTTGAATTCCAGCATATCACACACCTCTGTGATGCTGAAGTGTACCTACATAATGCAGTTTAAATTCAAATTGCGTTGTTTTAATATCACACAATCAACTTTATCTGGCATGCGATTTACTGGCCGTGGAAACAGTATTTGCTCATGCGCATAGACCGACCGGAAGTGGTGTTTTAAGTGTGGTATTTTTTGAGAGAAGATGGCGGAGGGTGGCGGTATGAGTGTGATCAGGAGCCAGACGTCCGTGGGACAGGCTCGATCTGGGGATCAGAGGGATGCTGATATACAGGGACTCAGACGAGAGAAAACCACCGACGCCAGCGTCAGGACCAAAACTGTCACCATGCCGACAGCTGCCAAACACAGGTGAGCTCACATAACGATTACCATGATTACATGAGTGTTATTTCAAAATATATTATTTTACTATTATGAGGACGGACAATTTTGTAAATACTGTCCTTGAATAAAATTGTTAACACTTTAACACATTACTTAGACCCATTACATATAACCTATGCACATTATGTTCTATATTATCCTAATGAACAATGTGTGTATATACTAATATATGTATGTCATAGTTTTGCATATGTCTGCATCCCATTTTGGAATAATAAAACCTATTAAAAACGATCGTTGAAACGTTGATCTAATGCCGGCTTACTTTTGATCCAGCGTCTAAGACGTTGGGCCAAAAATAAACCACCATTTTGTGAACGGTTCATTTCGGCAGGGGATTACATGCATGCGTGATATTTCTAAGTTTCGTATCTGCTATAGAATATATTACTACAGAACATATTTGCGAAAATTATCTTTGAATACAACAATGAAATACCGGGAAGTTATTTAGTGAGAACCTCTTACATGTTTTATTTGATGACTGTATGCTACATTTTTAATCAGATTAAAATGAGAATGAGCAGAACTAATATATTCTTTGACGTCACAAAATAGTTCGATAAATATCAAATTTCTCAAAAAATATTCGGTCATTGGAGTTTAAGTCAAATTGCACAAAATGCATTACAGTTTTGTTGCAAATGTATATCTAGTAGATTTTCTCATTTTTGCAAGGGTCAAGCAAGATGACAAATGGTGTATTTTAACTGTGTGTTGGGGTTTTGACACATCTGATTAGAAACAAAGTTACTATGCAACTCAATTATACTTGCACGTTATACATAATCATTATAGCTGATTTCACCAAACGTAAAATAAAGAGGTAATATATAACAAAGTCAGACGAGCTATTATAATTATAAATACAAAATGTTCTTCGTGTTAGCTTGGAGTTCTATTGTCTCTTTCTCATCAATTTAGAAAATGAGTTGCTGCAAGTCAAACCTGGACATTTATCACTGCAAATGTATATAAGGAATATTTAGTCGACGGCTAAATGTACTGCGGCAAATGTTCTAGAATATCTATTGCTTTCACCAATGCTGACAGTTTCAACTTACTCTAGACAACCCAGCTAGAATAACCAATAAATCCAAGGTTTTGATCTCAAGCAACATATCAACTATGCAACCCACGCTCATATCCATTGACAATATATTTCAATCACCAAATACAAAATTCCAATTTTGTCAAGTCTATTTTTCAGCGGCGGGTATTTCAGACCACGTTGAGGTCATATTAGACATTGGCAGTTTAAAAACGCTCCTTCAGATAAAGTTGCACTTTTATATAGAATTCTACAAAGCTGCGTACTAGGACCTCTGCTTCAGGGCTACAGCGTTTAAGTGCAATTGAGTAAACAAAATTAAAAACTCAAAAAAATAATAGAGTATTTCAATTTTTATTACCAGATTACGCATCAATTAGAATTGAATCGAGTGCTGTAGAGCTGAAAATACATGGACAGAAAATGTGATAAGTGATATTTTCTTAAATAATTCCACTTGCTTAATTCTGGATCAAGTCACAAATACGATGCCATCAACAAAAAATGTGTTTATTTTTGGTATTTGACAGTATTTTTATTTTGACACTTTGGTATTTGACAGTAGCCTGAGTTTCTAAACACGTTTATTCCAAACATGCAGGTCATGCTTCTATCCTATCCATGTTCTGTGTCGTTTTCGAAAAAGTGTATTCTCAACACTTGTCCAGCAAATGGCAATGACACTGGTCACTGGTACATTGCTAGATAACGACATTGTCAAGATACGACACTACCTTTCAGTATCCTAAAAGACAACCAACCTACTGACTTATCTCTGCGGTAGATATGTTCAAAATATCCACGCCCCACAATTTCAAGCAAATCTGTTTACCCCGTAAACAAAGAAATCTATGACTGGGTAAAGAAGAGTTTTCTCAATAGCCTTGTCTTGTCTTGCTTTGTCTTGACTTGTCGGCCGCTTTCGACACCATCACCATGCTACAATAAGAAATAGACTTTCAGATTGGTATGAAACATCTGGGCAGGCTAAATTTTGGTTTTCTTCTTATTTGAAAATTAGGCACTCTGTGAGATAAATTCACACTCTCCTATGGAGTTCCACAGGGCTCTGTGCTGGGACGAGTGCTTTTACCCTATACACAACACCACTCAGCGCTATTATCCCCAGTTTTGACATAAATCAAAATCTTTATGCCCATGATACTCATAGATTTACATGTATCTGTCTGTTTCCAACGCTAAGAAATATCTTGAGAATTCGCAACATTGTTCAATACAATGGCTGTGTCGGCAGGGTCTAAGCTGAAGCTCAATCCTAACAAGACAAAATTTTTACTCATTTAGACCAGACTTCAGCGAGAGCGAGTAAAGATCCTAAATAACTTTCCGTGCTTAATTCTAGGTCCATCTGCATCAGCCAAAATCTTCGTGTAGTACTTGATATTAGCTTGAATTTCCGAAAACACATATCCCATGCTTTTATCTTTTTACCTGCGTCGAATTCGGAAACATCTGTAACTCACTTTTTCACAATATGCCTGAAAAGGACATCACTAAATTACAACGCCTTGTAAGAGTCGTAGCCAAGGTTCAACGTCGTTCCGTTCCTATTCTAAAACGATTACCTTGGCTTCTTGTCAAGTTTCGCATTCATTTTAAAATATGCAAACTAACTTTCCGAACTCTAAAAGACAACCAGCCTTCATATTTGGCCGAAATGCTCAAAATATCTACGCTCCTCAAGTTCAAATAAATTTGTTGTTCCTCGTATAAAAACTAAGACTGGGTCAAGAGATCACTCTATATCTGTCCCAGCTTTATGGGACGCCCTGTCTGGGCTAAATCGTAATGTCAAAACAATTTGAACATTCCGGGAATCACCTAAATTTCACCTATTTCGCCTGGCTTTCTCACCCTAGTCCCTCAGCTGCCCAGCTTCCGATAAGGATTTGTACGCCTCTGAGCTCGGTCCGCTGGGGATATAGACGCTATAGAAGCTTTATTGATTGATTGAAAAGTTGAATGCTCTGGAATGGCAAAACAATTTAAACCTTCCGGTAATAGCTTAGATATGACCTATGTGATTTGCCTTTCTTACCCTATATCTCAGCGGCGGTCTTGGCTCCTGTTGAGGGAATTGCTTTGGCCTGGATTATAACACGTGATCTGAGCTATGGAGATTTATGTGTTATAGAGGTTTTATTGATTGATTGATTGATTGATTGATTGATTGATTGATTGATTGATTGATTGATTGATTGATTGATTGATTGATTGATTGATTGATTGATTGATTGATTGATTGATTGATTGATTGATTGATTGATTGATTGATTGATTGATTGATTGATTGATTGATTGATTGATTGATTGATTGATTGATTGATTGATTGATTGATTGATTGATTGATTGATTGATTGATTGATTGATTGATTGATTGATTGATTGATTGATTGATTGATTGATTGATTGATTGGTCGGTCGGTCGGTCGATCGATCGATCGATCGATTGATTGATTGATTGATTGATTGATTGATTGATTGATTGATTGATTGATTGATTGATTGATTGATTGATTGATTGATTGATTGATTGATTGATGATTGTTTGAATTAAAATTATATTCTAGAAAATTTGTTATTTATCAATTTATCGGAAAAGTAAATAGGCTATCGTACATGTGGGTAATTTTCTGTTGCATTTCGAGATGTATGTTACTGTGAATTTGAGATATATATGAATATTACTTTACGCCACTTTCTGCACAATCATGGTAATAGCGCGACAGAAGGGAACCCGAAGCCGGGACTATGCACTACTCTTATTTCTAATGAATTTAAGGGTTCTTTATAGTGCACAGTACCATAGGCAGCACTGTATACTCCATGCCTTTGAACAGATGGAGCATTGTATATGCACAACCACGATGACAAATATCCGTCCCGACCGGGACTCGAACCTGGTACCCCCAGGTTACAAGCCCCAGTCGATACGAATGAGCCATCGGGGCAGGCCATGTGAATTTGAGATATACTTAAATAATAATAGAAAAGATCGCCATGGTTTTTAATTAACGAACTAACGTCTGATATTATCCGGATTCTGTCAACTTCTGTAGAATGATCCAGCTCAGCAAGCAGGAGAGGCCGACTCAATGCTGGTTTAATATTGGTCCAGCGTCGTAGACGGTGGGCCAACATTAAGCCAACATTGGTTGATCGTCTCATGTTTACTGGTAGTTTATTATTCTCGACACCACTGTGACAGGCGCAGTTTTCCCGTCATATGGTCAAATGGGGTTAAATAACCAATCAAAAGCCGAGTCAACTACTGATCTTAACCCTTAGAGCGCTGAATTATTTTTGTATAAGCCGTTGAGACCATAGTGTCATTTTTAATTTAAGATAGGCATTATCCTATAACAGTAAATTTAGAGTATCAAGCCCCCATAGTTATATTACAATAAATAATATTTATACTAGCTGGGAAGAATACCAGGGCCATTTAGGAACACATCGTACATCGCAGCTCCCCACCAAACACGAGACGCTGAACCAATGCTGGCGTACTGTTGGTCCAGCATCGCAGACTATGAGCCAACGTGGGCGGGGGCCCTAGGGTAGTGGTTAGCACCGCTGCCTTTCACGCCAGAGTCCGGGGTTCAGTTCCCGGTCTCGGCGGTTTGAAAGAAACAAAAATGTTTCTTCCCCATCCACGTGTGAAAGTTAGTATTGTGGGGAGCCTCCGTGACCGAGAGGTAGCGTGCTCGGCCTCAGACCGTCAAGGCTCGAATTTCGAATCCTGTGTCTGGAGGACAGTGTCATCTCAATCATCTCACCATCCTCAGGAGGTTCTCCTGGCCCAGTTTAGCCTATATGTGCCCAAAGGTGGCCTAAAGCCCGATTCATTTCATTTTTTTATGAGCCTACGTGGAGCTCATATTGGGTCAATGTCTTGTGCTTGCTGGGGATCAGCAAACACGATGTATTGCCCCAACATTGGGGCAACGTTTGGTGTTTGCTATCTGTGGTGTGTTATGCCAAACTAGAGTTATTAATGTGCTAACACACGGCAGTATCGAGTAAGTGACAAGAAGCACAAAGTGCAATCCATGTGTGTGCGTTCAACACCACACGTGGAGCACTTACTACAAAGTGCTGGGACTGAGTAAACATACCAATATCACTCGAATACCAAATAATTAGTTGATGTTTTGACTTATTTTACTCAGACTTAATATGATGCTTATTAATGGAGGAATGATCCATTGCTGTTTTTAAGCTTTGTTAATGACTCGCGGAATACACGTACCATTATTCATGCGGATAATAGCGCCATTCATGTTTGTGGCATCGATTTAAAGGTAATCCAGAAAAAAACTTTAAGAAGAAGTAGATAAAGTTGTCAAATGGTTTCATATGAATAGGCTACTTATTAATAATCCTAAATCTTGTTATATAATCATTTCTTCAAGCCCAAGTCAAAAGACTCTTGATATATGCATTATTAAAATTTCACAGGTTGAATCGACAAAATATATGGGTGCTGTCATCGATTCCAAACTAAATTAATGTAAGCATGTTATCTATGTCAATTAGAAAATGTGAAATTTTGACATCATCATACATGTTTTACTTAGCTCTTTCCATGTTATGAGTCTACGGCCATTATAAATATTTCACTCTTTCAGTAACTTTAGACGTCAGAATCTGAATCATCGTGTACTTGATATTCTGACGTAAAAAGGCGCAATAGGTCAAGTATATTTGTGTGAATAGAATATTTTATTAAGCAATAGGCTTGTCGCCCTTGTGCCATATACATGTATACGATTGAAATTCACAACATGTATTGTAAAGTAACAAATTGAAATGAACATTTGACATTGATTTTAGCAGTGTAACATTATATAATATAATTACTAAGTATAATCAAATTATAAAACATTAAATTAAACAAGACATTCGACATTGCTATTAACAGTATAACCTTATATAATATATTACCATGATAAAGTATAATTGTATAAAAAAATCAAATTAGTAAAAAAGAAATTAGACAACATATTGAATTTCTTTTCTTATTTTAAATGCTTTGTACGTGTAATTAGCTGATGATATTAGAATTTTTACTTGACATAAATAAAATGAAATGAATCGGGCTTTAGGCCACCTTTGTGC
This sequence comes from Flabesymbios commensalis, assembly GCA_964017125.1. Classification (NCBI taxonomy): domain Eukaryota; kingdom Metazoa; phylum Annelida; class Polychaeta; order Terebellida; family Flabelligeridae; genus Flabesymbios; species Flabesymbios commensalis. The sequence continues at coordinate 14,452,367 of OZ024914.1, read as the reverse complement.
ACATATAGGCTAAACTGGGCCAGGAGAACCTCCTGAGGATGGTGAGATGATTGAGATGACATTGTCCTCCAGACACAGGATTCGAAATTCGAGCCCTGGCGGTCTGAGGCCGAGCACGCTACCTCTCGGTCATGGAGGCTCCCCGCAATACTAACTTTCACACGTGGATGGGGAAGAAACAATTTTGTTTCTTTCTAACCTCCGAGACCGGGAACCGAACCCCGGACTCTGGCGTGAAAGGCAGCGGTGCTAACCACTACCCTAGGGCCCCCGCCCTTTACTTGACATCAGCTCAACAAATTTTAACATATTTGGACGCTGATGATAATATTTAGGTGAATATTTCCTACGTAATTCAGTCTACATTGGACAGACAAGTAACGCATAAGATTCGTCCTTCTGTGTGTATTTCTTGCAATGACAAAATACAAACACAAAACAGTGTCCGTATTATCGTACAAGTTACGATATGTCGTAGGCTTCGAATTGGTCGAGATGGCCATCTCGACCAATCCGATGTCTACGATATATCGTAACGTGTACGAAAATACAGACCAGTGTCTGAGATAAATATTCAAAAACTAATAGTTAAAAAGTGAGTGAATTTGTTCAATGTTACCGTGACGTGACCCTAACCCTTTCAGCTCTCATGATGTATTAACCCTTTAAGCCCTCACGACGTATTAAGGCATCATTTCACATTCTTGAAAACAGACTTAGTGTTCCTACAACCAAGGGTTTTAGAATGAAAATGTCTTTGAAACTGGTTTACCAATACCTAACAATTTTCTTTAGTTTTTTCACCCACTTCAAGTCGTCTTCAGCCACTACAAGTTGAGAATTGCAACAGCAATTCGCGGCTTGTAGTGGATGAAGATTACAATAGTAAATTCAGGTCTGCAAGGGTTAAAACATCATTTTACATCCCTGAAAATAGACTTAATTTTCCTACAACCAAGGATTTTAGAACGAATATTTTCATGAAAATGGTTTACCAATAAATGACAATTTTCTTTAATTTTTCATCCACTTAAAGTCATCTTCATCCACTACAAGTTGAGAATTGCGACAGCAATTCGCGGCTTGTAGAGGATGAAGATGACGAGGGTAAACTCAGGCTTGAAAGGGTTAATATATCAAAGAACTTTACATAGAAAATTCTCACCAAGCGGCTACTTACGATGTATAGTTTTCAGACAGAAAATATATACATGTAAGTTATAATGTGGTTGTAACCAGCATCCTAAAATTCATTGGTTTGCAGATAAGTAACGTTTATCCAATGTTTCATGTTCCGGCAGCGTCTCGGACGGTTGACCAACATTAGGTCTAACTAGTAAAGCGCTGAAATATTTTTATATTAAACTAACAGATCAAAAAAAATTTCGAAATAAAATCATCATAATTGCCTTTGTTTGCTCTTTCTGCGCCATGTTAATACCTATGTTATTGGTCTACGGCCATTATAAATATTTTATTCTTTCAGTGCGGGGGTCAGATTCTGACGTCTATCTGACGTCTGAAAAGTTTAAACGGCTTAACATCTCGGTTGTGCACACAACGCTAGTAATAAGGTAATATGTCCAATGCCGTGAAATAAGCTCAGTTTGACTTGGAAATATTTTTTTTTTAACCCAAACCCAACTGATCACTAGTGTGAAATTGGAAGCCTCCGGGGTGATATTCATGACAAAATATATCGATGCAATAAGGTCCATTTACACGTATTTCCCACGGTGTCACTGGCATTAAAAATTGCACGGGACCATGTGATTCTACGTATGTTGTGTATGACTGTACATGTATACCGTTATCGTATAACAGTCATTGATCAAATACTCAAATACTGAACCTCTCAAGTACATAGCTACATTAAACATGGTAGATGGTGTTGACTGGGGACTATTATTACTAGGTGAATCAGAATCAATTCAATTTTAGATAATATGAACCCTTATACATGTTATATCATGAGGTATTCGGCTACTATATTTAGCTGGATGGAAGCGGAAGAACAAAACATTGTATGTAAATATTTAAAGCGCTAAATTGGAAAATAGGAATGCTTATGTGTAGCTGCAAAAAGGCATTGCGTTTGTTGTAGCGGTAGATTAGAAGTCACGTACTCTCGTATGCAAAAATATCGTTGAAAGTTATTTCTATTTGAGCCCATGGTTTTCTTGAGGGCACACGCGGTTCAATACTACCTTTTTGCTAAATGCAGTGATGTAATTGGACCACAGTTATTTCACGTACATTTGTTCGGTAGACGTCAGTCATCTTTCTAACATGTTTATTATTTATTCAGATTGATTGAATAACACCATTTTGTTGACTGTTGAGATTCATCCTGAAATTATCTGACTCAAAAGCGATTACAAATATTATACATTGGTGTAGGTTACATGGTGTACCAGGCCAGATGAACCTACGGATGTGTCTACAACTTTGAGTTATTTTGTAAGAACCATGGAGACCAAAGGTTTTTTCAATTGAAAATCATCATTAATGTCTTAGTTAGCTCTTTCCGATTCATTTGAATACCTATGTTATTGGTCTACGGCCAATATAAATATTTAAATTATTTCAGTGCAGGGACCGTCTTTATACATCAGAATTTGCCGTCTACAGACGTCAGATTCTGATGTATATAGGCGGTCCTAGCACTGAAATGGTTAGAAACCATGATGTACATGATCGTGGCCCAGGTTTACGTTATTATGCGCATGCTGTATAAACTAAGCGATAAGTCTACGTTTACGTGTCATGATTTTTGGGAAAACGAAGATGATTTATGAGTCAAAGTTCTAAATGTGGCGGAAGCGTTCAGGAGCCATGTATAAAATGACAGAGTTTAGCACGTATACCGGATTACTTATGATTTATATCAGGTAGGCTGAAGTCAATTTACTCAGTGGTAAAGCGAACAGTAACTGTTGTCATGCTACATGTCTGGAGTAGAGGTCTCAACACACATTACATATTAAATGAATGTTGTTTTGCAGCTAATCTATTATGGACCAACGGAATTCCAGCATTGCATGGATCGTAACCCAGCAAGCAAGATACGTTGAATCAATGTCGGTTTAATGTTTATAACCAGAAACAAGAATGACTTCATTATCTAACTACCTCGCGAAGTATCGTTACCCGCGATTCATTTAATCCCCGTCATTAGTGTATTTGTTGTATTGTATTTTACGATTTATAATCATCACGGACAACTAAACAAAATGCTTAATTTGGCATTTATTCCTTGACTACCATTATTTGACTACTATCCTACTATACCTTGACTACCACTGAGTATATGAGACCACACCTGACTACTGGTGGTGTGTAAAGGAAAGATCAAACAGCTATATCCGCTTAAATACTCAAACACTCATAACCTGCTCGAGTAGTTTACATTACATTTAGACAAGAATAAAGAATACTGACCGGTATACTATCATGCGATGTCAACGAACAGTATATGTAAATCCAGATTGGTAATTAATAATCTACTTTTTGTCAGGACTCCCCTGATATTTTCCAGAGAATCTCTTTTGGTATGTATTCCCAGCAAACATGTTGAATCAATGCTGGTTTGTTGTTGGTCCAACGTATGCAACACTGGACAAGCATAAACTCCTAACCCTTTCAGACGCGGGGATCGTCTTTATACGTCAGAATCTGACGTCGGTAGACCTCAGATTCTGACGTATAAAGACTGCGCTGAAAGAATTAAAATATTTATATTCGCCGTAGGCCCATAACATATGTATTCAAATAAAGCAGAGAGAGCTAACTAAGGCAGTTACGATGATTTCAAATTCTGTAAACCTTTGGTTTCCATGGTTATGTCAGCGTTGTAAAGGTTAATGAGCCAATCACGTTAAAAGTCGTTTTTAAAATTTGTGTCTCTCATTCACGAAGGACAAATGATCTTTGAATTTGTAAAACTGACATATATTGTGATTTCACCTTATAAAAATAGTTTATACCCACTTGAAGTTGTGGGTCGTGAGGCACAATTGAACTTCAAGTGGATAACAATTTACATTTTGATGTAGCATTTTAAGGGGTAAATCAGCACTCGATTAACTCCCGTTTTCTCAGTGGGGGGTCAAGGCTTATATTGTGGTATTTGCTTGTGAGAGTACTTATACTCACCACCCGTACAGATTATCAGACCGAAAATTTGGTAACATCAAAGAGAAATGCCGTAATAATAAAGATAAGGATACTTTCACTTTGTTTTACAATGCATTTTATTCATACTCGTATTACATGTACGACCACACACACATATATCATGTAGATACATGTACCTATCTGTGAATAAGAGGTTTGACATGATGGAACACTATATTCCCTGTACCAACATTATCTGGGCAGCATAAATCTACCCTGTATGAATGAATCCGGCATATGTCAAGTCAAGTGTCAGTGACGTGATTGGAACTCACAACCTCCTACTACCTGACTATATCGTCCCCTTGGATATGAAAGGGTGTATCTGCCACTTTGTAAAGTGGCAGATACACCCTTTCATATCCAAGGGGGCGATATGTACTACAGAATCAAAAATGAGAGCTCTGACCACTATATCATCATGACCGAGCTGTGTATAGTAAAAAGCTTCAGGATTTAGATCAACTCTGTTATAATTCTTGGTCTTCACATGATACTGAATGATAAAGCAATAACAAATTGTAGTCCAGGTATATTATTTCTGATGTACCAGTAATATAACATTTTTAAAATTAAAATAATTGTATACATAAATAATATGTATATTTATACACAGCTGCATATTAACATCCTTAAAAAGAGTTATTTACGTCATAGTTCTGAATATTTAAATTAAGAATATGACATAAATTATTCAAATCAGCTTTAAATGTTAAATGGGCTGTATGAATAAGACTCTCAATAGCTGTATCACTGGTGGTCATATTTTCAAAATAATACAATTTTAGGCTTTATATTTTAGCGTGATCACATAAACTTTATATTAAGCGTGATCACCTTAGGCGATGAAGGTTAATCTAATATTGGTTTGATGCTGGACCATTTATGGGCATGTTGGAAGTTGTGAAAGTCTGATCATTTTGGTTGGCGGTACTCGAATATGTTTGTAATGATAACTATGATTACACGATTCTGTTAAAATGGACTTGCAGTGGCCATGCTGTGCGTCACATTTGTCAAAAGTTAGATTAATATCTCAAACAACCACATTTTAAATTATAACCTGTCTAGTCTTAGAAAAAAATAAAGTAAGATTCGTTGGCATTATAACAGTTAATCTATTATGTTATTTAAAGTATGATTTGTTGGCATTATTGAGAAAAAAAACAATGCAAACATACATACCAAAAATAAAAAAATAGCTGCTCCTTGGGATGAGACATTTTCAATTTTGTCAATTTTGAAAATTTAATTTATATGAAGCTATGTAGCCTATTGATCTTAGCTAAAAATACAAAAAAGTCAAAAAACAACTTTAAAGCACCGAAAAAGAGGTCGTATATTGTCATGTAAACAAAACAAGTCAGCAATATACAGCACTTTACACCACATTTTCCCACGCCTTGGACGGTGAGAGCAATCGCCGCTAATTAGTGTCTTGTAGTCAGGACATGGGGTGATACACCTGCACCACTGATTATCTGCCAAGCTCTGGGCCGACGACATCAACATGCGGCCCAATGCTGTGGGAACATTCAACCGTCCTTTAACAAGTGTTTAGGTATACAAAAAGTGTGTTTGGCTTTTAAGCGGTTTTTATAGAAATGTTGATATAATTTTTTTTTAAATCTAAAAACTCTGAAAAATATAAAATCATGATCTGGGGGATACACTATTTCATTCCAAAACTATAAACGAAAATCGATGTCATCCCAAGGAGCTGTTATATAAATATAGCGTTAATTATGCATTTTTATGTGAATATATTTTTTTAATTCAGCTTAAAATAGCTGTCAGGCTATCCTTGTTAATAGTATATATATATAAGAAGAATAATATACCTATTCATAATAATTTAAATAACTTGGTTCAATATTTTATTTTAAATTTTGGTTTTGGTGGAACGCTTGGATACAATACGGCATGTGTGAGAGAATAGTTCATATATTACAATGCACCATATATCTATTCACCAGGTGTCACTAAAACGTGACATGACATATTTTAAGCTACGATAAGACGATGCTGTGATAAAGGGAGTGAGTGGATATTGCTTAGTCATAATTACGTTGATTTCTGCCCATTCGTGGCAATATTGCGATAGACGGAAGCCTGAAATTGGGACTATACCCTACTCTAATTGAATGACGAACATTAACCACTACACCAGGGTCGCAATACACTTTTCAAACATCCACAACTTCATATAATGATATTTCTGGTCCTGTGATATTGTGCCAACATTTTTATCAAGGTCCGTAACGTCGTAGGCTGCTGTGAGTTTTTGATCGTTTCAATCTTATAACGTCGTATCCTCTGCCGCTATAGCAGCTCGACCTCTGATGATGAGACAAACCACCCTATTTTCTTTTATACACTTAGAGGAGAGTGTATAGTCGTGAGTACAGCATTGTGATCGTTTTAGTTCCTCTACCAATCGTCGGAAACGGTTGGTCGAGGAACGAAATAGTTCTACACTTTGACGGATAAGATCGAAACTGGCTTTAACATCAATATACGACTGCTTGTCGTGGGGTATATACTGAATGGTATCGAGATAGGAACACTGGTTTTGGTTCGGGAAACAGATGACAGACAATGTCGGTTATTTTATTTTATGTGCACATATCGCAAAAATTATAATCTATACTGTGTACATTTTTAACATAGCATATGTACACAAAAACATTGTTATTTTTAACACTGGATATTGGTTTTATATTATATGCTGTCATAATATATTATTTTATTACATAATTTTAGTTTACTAATATGGTTGACAGGCCTTGTAGAGGTCGTCTCGATCTGTTCCCGTCAACCAAAGTTAATAACATGTTAAAAAAATACTCAATCAATAATAATGATATTTCACCATTTTTCATGTTTTAACTGGAAGTCAAATAAACAAACTCCCCGTCACGGTCGTGTTGTGGACAGTCGCGTCTAGTGGTGACCTGGAAAGGGGGGACGCCGTGCTGTTTTTGTTTAAACATCATCTATTTTTATTGAATTGTAAACAGTAATATTCTCTCTGTAAAAATACTCATATACAATAAAATATATTTGAATGAATAAAATGTAAATTTTACATATATAATAAATATTTATTGAAGATAAACAATGCACACTGACAAGTATAATAATGTAAACAGCAAAACACAATAATTAAATGTATGGTGGCGCTATGACCTCGGTTTAAGACTGATTTAAGTTTTCGTGTTCATGTACACACTGAATATCACTCGAGACACGCCACACTTTTGTGAAGTAGACATGATAGCTTGTTATCCTTAAAGGCGTTAAGTTATATCATTTAATGTTTTACCCACTTGAAGCTACAGCGACCCACAACTTTAAGTGGGTAGCTTACTTTCATTATCATGATAAGGTATTATTCAAATAAACACATATGCTAATCTAGCAGACGTAATGTTCATATCTCATCACCATTGTCTTGTTTAAAGAACAAGAAAGTCTGAAGACAGCTGTAGACGTGATCAGTACTTTAAGGGTTAACCCTGATCCTGCTGATGACGAATTTTGTCGTTTTTATTCTATTTTATTGGTTGATTAAATCACTGTTCTTTGTAATGAGATGACTGTTTAAACATCAATATTTGTTAATGTTTTCTCTCAAAATAAACAAATATGAGTAATTTTTAACCACTTGAGGTTGTGGATCGCGGTAGCGAGACACAACCTCAAGTGGTTGAAAAGTCAAATATATTACCTTAGCAGGATAAGGGTGAACATATATCACTGTGATATATTGCCCTTGATGGATGGTAGTCCATAGTGATGTGTATATAATAACATTGCCATCAAGTGATAGACAGGCAACAGCTAATCGATTGTTTGTTTTCTCCAAGGTCAGATTGAACAACTGTACATCAGTCCATCTCGTGTGAGATCGAATTAATCATTATAGCACTAAGTTAATTTATTTACATTTTTACCGACTTGAAGTTGTGTCTCGCCACCGTGAACCACAACTTTAAGTCAGTGAATATTACTCATGCGACGAAATATTTGCAAATCTTGATGTCTAAACACTGCTAAAGTATTTGACAGTTCTCATTTTGCTCTTTATGTCAACGTATATCAGTGTTAGAACCCTTTGTGTTTAAATGGTATACAGACAGAATAAGACTGTTTCACTCACTTGAAAAGGTTTTAAAACCCCATAGCGACACAAAATATCTTTTTGGCTGAGAGTTAATAGTCAATGACCTCAAACATGTTAAAGTCCTGGAGAGCTCCCAAAAAATATTTAACTACTTCCACTTATTTCGAATACAATTGTATTGCATGAGCCACTGGTATAGATTTCATCCGGGTCCGAAAGTAATATGCGACACAATGAGCCAATTTTGGGTTAATGTTGGGCCAACGTCGTAGGTGTCGTGTTTGCTGGGATGTCATGTTGTTATTGTTACATTTAAAATACGAAACACGAAAAGTAGGTAAAAACTACCATAATGCCGAGACAGCCCAACAAGAAATTTTTATAGCAATTGATGAAAATGTAATTCAGCATAGGGTAATCATTTATTTATTTATTATTCAATTTTAAACTCGAATTACTTATGGAATTTCTAATACTACCTTTCTCACCATGCACAAGTAGTTTATAAAATACCATTTTCTGTAACCATAACACCATATTGGATCTCTCAAAAATATTTTGTTTGTCTTTCTCATATTCTATTAACCAATGTATTTATTTTTCTGAAGGATATTTGTTTGGCTGATTTCCTGCCTTGTATTAAATATAAGCAATAAGTCTATATAAGTAAAATTATAATTATCCTACATCAGCGAAAAAAAAACATATTTCAGTATGTTCAGTATCAGAATGTATAACGAAACTTTTAAAACAAGACGTACGATTTGGTGGAGCATTATATGATCAATCATTCATATGGGTGATTCATTTATTGCGCCTTTACCACACAAACTAAATATCTGAACCCATTGCATACAAATTAGACCCTCTTTTCCAAAATAATTTACAAACGCAAGACATTAAAGATCAAAATAGTTTGAGTATTTCGCAAAAAGTGTTTTATATAGTACTTAATAATCGAAATGCACATAGTTAAATTATATGTGGATCAATAACGAGGGTTGGACAACTGGAGCTGTAGCCTAGTTAATGAAAAATGTTGTGAATGCCAGGAGTAAAAAAATTAATAAAACATCTGATATAATGTTATATGATCTTTGGCAATTTCTTATGAAGTTATATGACCATCAAAAGACGACGTACATATAGCAGTGTCTAAACCCTATCACATACACTCTCTCATCTGCACCCCTCCATCTACACCCCTCCCCCATCTACACTCTCCCAACCACAGCTGAATGGGATAGGGTCATCATATGCTCATCGGTTTTATATACAAGGTCGGTAACTCACTGAAATCTTGGAAGCAGCGATATCAACATACTAGGCCTATTGTTCACGCATTCTCAATATAATAGTAAGCTGAATACTGCTTTGTATTATTCACGACATGTCTCATGTTGTTGGAAATAGTGGTTCTGTCAGAATCGAGCTCGTAAAAATATTAGTAATGCACGTAAATTATGAGATTTCCGTTTGAAAATTCATTAATAATTTGCTACAAGAACTAGGTATGCCATGGCAGCATTTGTTTGGTGAAAAACAAAAGTCTAAATAGTCCATTTCTCATTTTAAAATGACGAGGGTGTGAAAGTTTCCTTCCCTCAGTAGAAGTATAGACATGGCAGTGATTGTCACCGCATAGACACATCCCAATTTCCCGTGCTGCCAACCCCCACTTTTCGCTTGCTCCATCCCCATGATATGTCCTTGTAATGAAAAGTAAGGTAAACATACTGAATAAATAGGAAATAACTACATGGTGACTAAACCCTTTGTGTCACCAACAGCTTGAATCACCCAAAAGTGTAATTATTTGTGAACAATTATTCATAGCGATACGCATCGGAAGACAATTAGAAATATATAATTATAAGGTTCCAACAAGTAAGATATTCAAATTATTGTTCTATGAAAAATAAGTACGCATGTAAAATATTGGTATGCTTATCTTGATAATTTGTTTCGAAAATCGCACACAGATCACGCACGTTCGTATGCTGGTATTTTATCATGTATCGCTGAATAAGGTTTGATATTTTTACGTCCCAAGCACCACAAGTGCTTATAAGCCTCCTCGTCTGGAGAGAGAATAAGGCCAAGCATTGTTCGTGAATTAGCCGTATCACTAAGATATAAGTGGCCATACTTGTGAAGTCATCCTCAAGTACTGCTAATCTCTGATAACCGTGTAAGGACAAAAAGACACGCAGTGTGAGGTAAAGCTCAATTCATAAAAAATATGTGATTTATCTCCTCTTCACTCTGAGATTGTACATTTTTCACTAGTTTTTTTGTGTTTAGAATAAGGAGTATGCATTTTCTTGCAGTAAAGATATATATTTATACACGTCTTCAAATAAACTGAATTTCATAAACATGACGTAAACATACAACACCAAAAACTGAAATGAATCGGGCGTTAGGCCACCCTCGTGCACATATAGGCTAAACTGGGCCAGGAGAACCTCCTGAGGATGGTGAGATGATTGAGATGACACTGTCCTCCAGACACAGGATTCGATATATTGTGTAATCTTTAAAAAATAATCATTGCAGCACCCCAATTGCACAATCCCTTGAGCTTGGACGCTATTCAATTTAACTGTTCAGTTACATTTGGACCCGCAGGAGCAGAAATACTACTATAGTATAAAGCTTTAGTGCTTTATGGGTTACCCTTAAAGCGCTAAATTACAGCGAGGCACAACATTTCCACAATTTGTATCAAAACATATGTCAATCTAACAGTTTTAATGCTAATTTCATCTACAAATTATCTCATTTATTTGGTTAAATAAAAATGCTAAAAACGGTTATTGAAGTGATTAGCTCTTTAAAGGTTAACCCTTAAAGCGCAGGAATATTTGCCATGTGACACATGGAGACCAAAGGTTTTTTCTCAATTTGAAGTCAATCTAAATGTCCTATTTATCTCTTCCCGTTTCATTTGAATACCGATGTTATAGGTCCACGGCAGTTATATTTGTTTTAATTCTTTTACCGCGGAAAAATAGACGTCAGAATCTGACGTCTATAGACGTCAGATTCTGACGTCTAAAGACGGTCCCCGCACGGAAAGGCTAAGATAGACAATTATTGTTTCATATACTATGTTAAAAGAAAACAATCTAATGCACCATACATCGCAAACCATTTCGTTTTTTTACTAATCGTGATACTAATCAAGACAGTAATCATTACCATATCGATAACAAATCAGTATCTGACGTCCAAAGACGGTCCTCCCGCGCAGAAAGAGTTAAGAGGATCAAAGGCGCCGGTGGTGCCGTTGTCCATGTGTATTTATTATAATAAGTAAGTATGTTATAGACACTGGTACATTAGGACGTGACTGTCAATATGGATCACATGAATTATAGATGGATTAAACATGCCAGTAGAGATATTGCCAAGTAAGATATCATAACTAACTGGAGCGCATTTATATAAATAATTATTTGAAATGAGTTTCAGTCACCACGGAATATTTTTGTATGATGTTCAAAATTGCTTTTTTCAAAATGCACTGAATGAATTTGTATAGTGACATAATATTAAAAGCCATTTCCATTGTTGTGATGTTAAGAAACACTAGTAACCAGTCAATAAAATCGATAGTGTATGGTTGTGCGGAGCCAAAAATACAGTATCTGCTTACCTTACAAGTAAGCAGATACTGCCTTTTGGCTTTGAAGAGCAGTAGGACTTAATGAAATAATTCGAGTTGATGCTTAAAGCAATATAATATTATAATACGTGACTAGGAAGTATTCATTCGCGATATCATAAAAGACGTCCGTCTATAAATTAAATAACTAATATTCTGCAATTTTATTAAGCTGCTTATTCAACCACCACTGCGATCTTGGTTATTGGATTGGTCTGCATGACACAGCATCACGGAACACTTCCCTAGTCTTTTTAAATTTACTCCCGGAGGTGTACTTTGCAGCGTTCATACGATAGTGTACACTGTAGTCCGTATAGTTATAAACCGACGATACCACATATCTCTCAAGGATCACTGTTGCCATGGACAACACGGGATTTTGGTGGAGAGCAAAAACTAAAAGGTAATCCGGCATTATCTACGAGCTGGACCTGAAGTGCATCTCACTTAAAATCATAAAATTAGAATTATCTCTCTTTTCCATTAGAACGGGCAAGATGTTCTTAACATTTCTAATGGAATTGATAGAATCTTAAGATCATCTTAATTTTAAGATTTTTTGTTCCCACAAAAAATCTTAAGAATATGCTCATCTTATTTTTTTTCATTTTCACTAAAACAAATTCAGATTACCTTAACTTTCTCTTATTTCTATTAGAAATGATAAGATGATCCTTACTTTTCTAATGGAAACGAGAGAAAGCTCAGATAATATTGGTTTTAAAATTTGTATACCTCCAAGTATCTCAGCCATAGGATCACAAATTAATCTTATTTATAAATCTGACAATGCCACAACAAAAAAAAACCTTTTCCATTAACCCGTGTTTAAATAATCAAATACCACTTGATAAAACTTTTGAAAACAATATAATACCATGTTGTCGGATAGTTTACCAAATTATTTTCAATGATATGAAAAACATGTAATCTGAACAATATTGAGCAGAAATCTGAATTATACTTTTAACTACCGAGTTAATATTTTAACCTAGATGTGTGACCAGCTATCACAATTCCACCACTAAAGTAACTGTCTGGTTTTCAATCAAGTGTATTTTATCAAAATGAAAGGTTATCAATTAAAGAGGATTATTTGCAACGTTTTTGCTTAATAATCTTTGAGCATCTATGCTTTTGAAAGAGCTTCTTCACAAACGATTTATCTTGCTCTTTTGGAGATCAATGGGGATAACCATGTGTTCTGTCGTACATTGTATGTGTGTATATTACTATTTATCAAGAATAAATAACCAATATTCTTGGTTATTACATATTCTTGTATTTATGCTACTACATACACTTCATGAACTTAGATCGATTATTGTTGTTTTGTGAGTGCAGTGCATGGCTAATGCAGCCTTCTTGCAAAGTCGGAGATCACGGATTTGAGCCCCGCTCTGGCCTTTAAGTTTCAAACAAAACAAATGTTTCTTCCTCGCTCACTAGTAAATATTTTATATTGTGGGGAGCCTCCATAACCGAGAGGAGACTCAGGTTGTCCTTCGTGAATCAGATGAGAAAGAACGAAATCGTAGATTCGAATGTTCGAAGGGGCAGCGCCGAGTATTTCCGGATCAACGAATGTATCGCAATTTAGTGCTTTGTTTGAATAAATTGATTAAAATAGACAATTAGGTATATGTGTTCCAAAATTTGATATAGAAAATGTCAATGTAATTTCATCCACTTCTTTAACAAGAGAATGACATCACATGTTATTTTACTCAGTGAATAGTACCTTCTTCAATATAATTGTAATTCAAAAAAAAAACTGGTACAAGAAACCATGCAAGAACCATTTGTGAACAAAAGAGCTCAGGAGCTGGCACTTTTTCATACGCTGTTGTGTACTATGCGATTACATCTCTTCAACTAGTACTATGTCTAGAATGGAGAGATATGTAATCCGGAATACTATGCGCTGAAATCGATGATTGTTTTGAGAGGGGTACAACCAGTAGTGACAGGAAGCAGGTTTAAACCTGAATAAATAGTGATATATTAGTGGTCGAGGTATAGCTTTTGAACCAGAGAAATCAACATTAGGTCGATGTCTCGTGTGTCCTATGTAATTTGTCTTTAAAAGAGATACGCTTCTTTCATTATACCCATTTGTACGCTTCAGTACTAAACCTGCCTTTATATAATGTACGTCTGTCTCATTGTCCCCTTCTATATGTATCCATACTAAACCTGCCTTTATATAATGTACGTCTGTCTCATTGTACCCTTCTATATGTGTCCATACTAAACCTGTCTTTATATAATGTACGTCTGTCTCATTGTATCCTTCTATATGTATCCATACTAAACCTGCCTTTATATAATGTACGTCTGTCTCGTTGTACCCTTCTATATGTATCCATACTAAACCTGTCTTTATATAATGTACGTCTGTCTCATTGCACCCTTCTATATGTTTACATACTAATTCTGTCTTTATATAATGTACGTCTGTCTCGTTGTACCCTTCTATATGTTTGCATACTAATCTTGTCTTTATATAATGTACGTCTGTCTCGTTGTACCCTTCTATATGTTTACATACTAATTCTGTCTTTATATAATGTACGTCTGTCTCATTGTACCCTTCTATATGTTTACATACTAATTCTGTCTTTATATAATGTACGTCTGTCTCGTTGTACCCTTCTATATGTTTACATACTAATTCTGTCTTTATATAATGTACGTCTGTCTCATTGTACCCTTCTATATGTTTACATACTAATTCTGTCTTTATATAATGTACGTCTGTCTCGTTGTACCCTTCTATATGTTTGCATACTAATCCTGTCTTTATATAATGTACGTCTGTCTCATTGGACCCTTCTATATGTTTACATACTAATTCTGTCTTTATATAATGTACGTCTGTCTCATTGTACCCTTCTATATGTTTACATACTAATTCTGTCTTTATATAATGTACGTCTGTCTCATTGTACCCTTCTATATGTTTCCATACTAATCTTGTCTTTATATAATGTACGTCTGTCTCATTGGACCCTTCTATATGTTTACATACTAATTCTGTCTTTATATAATGTACGTCTGTCTCATTGTACCCTTCTATATGTTTACATACTAATTCTGTCTTTATATAATGTACGTCTGTCTCGTTGGACCCTTCTATATGTTTGCATACTAATCCTGTCTTTATATAATGTACGTCTGTCTCATTGGACCCTTCTATATGTTTACATACTAATCCTGTCTTTAAATAATGTACGTCTGTCTCATTGCACCCTCCCCCATGCTTCAGTACTAACCTGTCTTCAAACGATGTAATCTATAACTACGTGTTTTTACTGTACTCTTCTGTACGTTTCATACTATACCTCTCTACTTGATGTACGTCTGTC
This sequence comes from Flabesymbios commensalis, assembly GCA_964017125.1. Classification (NCBI taxonomy): domain Eukaryota; kingdom Metazoa; phylum Annelida; class Polychaeta; order Terebellida; family Flabelligeridae; genus Flabesymbios; species Flabesymbios commensalis. The sequence continues at coordinate 14,437,024 of OZ024914.1, read as the reverse complement.
TCACCGTACTCTTCTGTATGTTCCCATGCTAAACCTCTCTACATAATGTACGTCTCTCTCATTGTACCCTTCTGTATGTTTCAGTACTTTACCTGGTACACCCGATGCCGAGGACTCAGTTCGTGTGGCTGTGGACAAATTGATGGAGTACGTCAGACGTAACGACTCACGTAACGTCAAGCGCCTCATCACGCGTTACAAGGAGAACGCCCCACGCTACAGTAACCTGCCAAACAACGCCGGATGGACCGCTATCACCTCCACTGCAGATTTCGGTTTTCTAGATATTTTCAACGTGTTTTTCACAGCTGGTATTAAGCTGGACATCGTTGATGGTAGCGGCTGGGCAGCGGCTCATCATGCCGCCAGACAATCACATCTGCGACTGTTACAGTTCCTCATTGACAACGGGCAGAATATGAACGTTAAAACCTCCAGCGGATGGACACCTCTACACGTGGCCATCAAACTAGGCGGCACAGAAGCGGTGAAGTTGCTGATCAGTAAGGCACCCACAGTGAATACAGCAGGTCCTGAGGGGTGGACTGCACTCCATCTGGCATGTCACACAGGACGAAGGGATCTGGCTGAGATCCTGCTGGATCATGGAGCAGATCAGGCAGCAACTAATCAAAACGGAGCCACGCCTCTCTATGTGGCGGCACAGAATGGGTTTGTGAGTACTGTAGGTCAGCAGCTGACCAAAGCTGGACCTCACAATAGGCGAAATAAAGACGGATGGGCTCCTGTCCATGTGGCGGCCGCTCAAGGTCATCTAGAGGTTGTCAAGGTGCTGGTACGTGATAAGGTGGCTATCAATATGCAGACTCGTGAGGGGTGTACACCTCTGTACCTGGCTGTACAGGAAGACAAGAAGGATATAGTGACCTACCTTGTTAAGGCTGAGGCAGACAGTGAGATGCCTAACAGGGCCGGCTGGACCCCTCTACATGTAGCTTCTGACTGTAATAACTTGGCCATTGTGAGATGCCTGACACAAGTTGGAGCTAATGTGAACTTGACAACAGACACTACAGGAGACACGCCTTTAATGCTAGCTCTACACAACAAAAACCACATGATGGTGAAGCATCTCATGGAACAAGGAGCAGATAATAACATAGCTAACACTAACAAAGTTACCCCTCTACATCTGGCCATACAGGATAGTACACGTGTACTACTGGATGCCCTTATCTCTGATGACCTGGAGTATGACCCACGTGACAATCACGGTGCCACGCCCATTTATTATGCAGTTAAGTATGAGAACCTGCGCGTGGCCCAGCTACTCGTGGGGAAACAGTGTGACGTAACAATGGGGGATAATGAGGGATGTACTCCTCTTCATCTAGCTGCTTATAGTGGTAATAGGGATATGGCTTTACTGTTGGTGTTGGCAGGAGCGGATTATAACCAGATGACCAGTGAGGGATTCAGTACTTTACATATGGCTGCTCTAGGCGGACATAAAGAAGTGGTGAACTTACTGCTACAGAAAGGAGCAGATGTGAATCATGCCTCACATCAAGGGTGGACCCCTTTACATGTCTGTGCTGTTAATGGCTGTCTGGAGGTGGCTGCAGCGTTAACTAAGGCTGGGGGTGACCTCAAAGCTCTGACCAGCGACATGCATAGCTGCTTACATCTAGCTACCTACCATGGTCATTCTCCCATGGTCAGCTGGCTTCTTGACAAGGGAGTGGATGTCACCTTGACCTCCAGTGACGGGTGGTCATGTTTGCACATGGCATGTCAACTTGGTCACGCTGACATAGCAGAGATTCTGCTTATGAACGGGGCAGACGCGAGTTTACCGTTACCAGACGAAACCACACCCGTCTACCTAGCGGCTCAGTATGATAGAGACTCTGTGATCAGGAGGCTATGTACAGCAGGGAAGATAGATGTAGATATAGATACGCAGGACGGGTGGAGACCTCTACATGTGGCTGCCATGAATGGTCACGTGGACCCAGTGATGACCTTGCTAGAGCTAGGGGTCAAGGTGAACCACGCGGCATATAACGGAGTGACTGCCGTGCACCTGGCAGCTAAACATGGTAACAGGCAGGTGCTGGAGAGATTGATTAACAACCAGGGTAGCCTTACTGATGTGACAGAGGAGAGCCATACACCTCTTCACCTAGCAACCATTGCCGGACACTCAGCTATAGTTAAGCTACTACTGGAAAACGAGGCTAAAGTAGAAGCCAAGGACAACCAGGATAATACAGCACTCCACTTGGCGGCAGAAGCAGGACACAGCAGTATTACTAAACTACTCCTGGAAAAGGGAGCGAACATGGCAGCCATAAACAAGAATTTATTTTCTCCGTATACATTAGCGATGGAGAACGGGAACCTAGACGTGGGCAGGATCCTGGCAGAGGCCACCGGAATATAAAGTCTCTGGATCTGTTATATACTGAAACATCGATGGTTTTAACTGACCCAAATTTGTGCCAGCTCTGTCTGGTTCTATTAACCTTTTCAACGCTGACTTATTTTTGCTTGAACCATGGAGACCAAAGGGTTTTTTCAAATTGATATCATCACCAATGTCTTAATTAATTCTTTCCGGCTCATTTGAATATGTATGAGATGGGTCTGCGGCCATTATAAATATTTTAATTATTTTAGTTCGGGGATCGTCTCTATGCGTCAGAATCTGACGTCTACAAACGTCAGATTCTAATGTATAAAGAGGGTCTCCGCGCTGAAAGGGTTAACTTAGGGTAAATTTCCCGGGATACACAATATAAAACGACATCCTGACGTGACTTCATTGCTTGCTTGCCAGTTTTTGTTATTTGAAGCTGGAAGTTTAACATATTTAACGCAATTCCCATTTTGAAATTAATATAACGTAATTTAATTGAAAAGTGTGAGCTTGAAATGGATATTTAAAATTGTAATATTTTTATTTATTGACATTCTACCTAATCACCAAGTGGCAAGTTCATGCGACTAACACATGTGCATCATCCATCCATCCATCCATCCATCCATCCATTCATCCATCCATCCATCCATCCATCCATCCATCCATCCATCCATCCATCCATCCATCCATCCATCCAACAATCCATATATCCTTCCATCAATACATCCATACTGTTCATGTATTCATTCATTCATTCATTCATTCATTCATTCATTCATTCATTCATTCATTCATTCATTCATTCATTCATTCATTCATTCATTCATTCATTTATTCATTCATTCATTCATTCATTCATTCATTCATTCATTCATTCATCCATCACAGGAATATCCATGCACTTTATGAAGGTCAGCGCCATCCACAGTACTGCATGCATTATCTTATAATTATATATATATTATTACAAGTCTCAGGCATACTCGAGAACTTTAGCCCGGTACTCGCCCCAAGTCTTGTCTCACGTAAGGTATTTTATCAAATTTTAAAACGATATTATTTATTATGATATTTTATTATCTAGCAACTTAAAATCAAGACTTCGCAGTGGTGAACCGAACCTCCGAGTAGTTAAATGTTTTGTGCATATCCGATTAACGATGTCAATATTGTTGATTGAAAAACATATTCTCCCAATACATGGACAACCGTTATCATTATTGACAACCACCCCACCCAGTATCACTAGGGTCAAGATAGCGTGACTATAGACTGTGATAGGCGGCTGTGATACATTTTATGTTATTGTAATTTATTAATTGTTTAAAAAAACTTCATCATATTATGCATCATTCCACGTTGTTTATTATCCTTCTGTACCGCTTTACCCCAGTCACACATAAGGCAGTCAGCCAACACATTGAACAATTAAAATGCGTCGTTGTGTGACTATACATGTTATTAGGATTTTCGATGAGACGACCGAGTTGATAATTTATTATCATTGTGCTGTACATAAATAAATCAGGATCCGTATTCTCGTGCAAGTTACAATATATCGTAGGCTTCGAATCGGTCGAGATGGCCATCTCGACCAATCCGAAGCCTACGATATATCGTAAATAAACAAAAACATAGCGATCTAGTGAATGCACATTATGAGATAGCGTTTTGCTAGAGCTTGAAACGAAAGATTTAAAAATCCGTTCAACAATGACTCACGCTAGCTAAATGGGGGCTCGTTAGTATGCTACTTTTAGCTGATTTTTGCTCGAGCAGTCTATGCACTGAAAATTGAACAATTTGACAAGAGATAATCAGTTCACTGGGCATGTCTCAGCATTTGTTACCCCCAACGTCATGATTTGATATAAAATGTGCGCTAAGAATGCGGTATGTGCTCCAAAAATTAAAAGCACAACATTACGAAATGTGTGTTTTAATAACACGATATGTAAGATGTCTAAAATTTAACAAATGTGAGTATGTTTTTCACAATTGAAGTTGTTGGTTGCGAGACACAACTTGAAATGGATGAAAAAAATATTTAAATAAATTAACGGGCCACGGGTTAAAAATACAAATGAAATGGACAATTATTTGCGGGTTGAAAATTGCAATTAATTGTATTGAGTTTTGTTTATTTATTGAACATTATATATGCGACATCTTGCAGTGCAAATAAATAAACGTAGAACAACAAAGAACTATTATTTTATTATGTACCTTAATTTATATTGTAAATAGTATGACAAGTTTTACAAAATATACATCATGTTATTTTGCACAATTAGTTGGCGAACCAGTGGACAGAGTTTAGAATGTTTCGCTGCTTTATTTACACGGTCAACACATATTCTTTAAATGCTTGACGTTTAAATTACATAAATTAAATGTGATGCTTGAACAGAGAATACACTATTTATAACACACTAAACAATCAGTATTAGGTAGATTGAACTGACATTATAGCAAATTATTGGATAACTTTCATCAGATAAAATCGGAAAGTTACATTAAATAATAATTCGCATTAGACTCCATATTTTAGTCAATATTTACAATTTTGCCTACCTGACAAACACGTTGCATTGCGCAAAGGTGGCGTCGTATACTTGAACTCGTTTCACAAAATTTACAGAAAAAAACACATTTTTATGTCGCATATCTTCTTTTTTTTATAACCTGATGTCTAAAATTTGCTTTATTTGCCAGAAGTGAATAAACCTAGTAAGCATTGGTAACATTTTTTTTTATTCTAGTATAAAGTAAATAAATATGATCTGATTATGTGAAGTAATATATACATGAGTCTAAATATGTTTTAACATGCCTAATATAATCTAAGTTAAATTGTGAAAATCGGCGTCAATTTTATTTGTGCACAAATAAAATAAATCAGTAGCCTAGTATTCTACTGAAATTTGCCCAGTATACCCTATATGTGTAAATGGCCCAGTTTAGCCTATATGTGCACAAAGGTGGCCTAAAACCCTATTGATTTTTTTATATATGCACACAGGTGGATTAAAACACCATGCATTCATTTGTATACCCTACTGAAGTTGGGTATATCGAATGAAAAAAAAGTACTTGATGCTATATTAACAATAAACTTGTATGTCAAAATACACGATTCAACAGCGTGTAGCATATTCTGGTATTAACTTCTACTTGAAGACGTCGTCTTGTGCGGCCACATCTTCTATCGTCCTTTGTCACTGCTTTTGCTTTCGCTTTTGCTTTTGCTTTTGCTTTTGCTTTTACTATTGCTTTTGCTTTTGCTTTTGCTTTTGCTTTTGTCTTTGCCCTTGCCTTTGCCTGAACCTAAACAACAACAGTTAAAAAATTTAGCCAGTTCCAGGAGGTTTCAGCTCAAATATTATTAAGTACATTATGATACTAATTCATTTAGATTTGGTGCTGATTTCTTACTCTCTTAATTTCTTGTTTTAGACAGGTTTTTAGTGTGTGGCTTAACCCTTAATTTATTCAAATTTTCACCCACTTGAAGTTGCGTTCGCCAGAGCAACCCGCAACTTCAAGTGGCTGAAAATTACTCATATTTGTTTATTTTGAGAACACATATTTGCCAATCTTGATGCTTAAACACACATTTTATTAACAGTATAGTGATTTGCTCGACTAATAAAATATATTAAAAATAACAAAAACCGTGATCAGCGGGATACGTGTTAATATAAGTATAGCATGTAGGCTGATATTCAGTGTATCTTACCTTCTTCACCGGGGATCATGGCATCTGGACAGGTTTCATCAGCTTCAACACATCCGTCAGAATCATCATCAAACATAGTACCGTAAGGACAGGCCCTGTGGTCCAGTAGAATCACCTCTGACTCACCATCAATTACACAATTAATGTAATAGTTGCTGCAGTTGAAGATGTCGGCGTCGAACCTCAGATCGTTAGTATTCCAGTGGTCCTGGAAACGAATTGCTACAAAAATATTTAAAATAACACTATTAACCATGTGTCGTTTTTAGTCCGTTTTATTAGCCGATTAAACCACTGTTATTGGGAATGAAATCACTGTGTAGACATCAAGATTTGTAAAATGTTTGTTCTCAAGTTTACCAAATATGAGTAATTTTCAACCACTTGAGGTTGTGGATCGCGGTAGCGAGACACAACCTCAAGTGGTTGAAAATTTAAATAAAATGGAGGATAAGAGTTAACCCATAGATCGCCAATTGGAATTATTGAATGTTATTATTGCCTCAAAATTAAAGATACAAATGGTGAGTGAGGTAAATATCTGGTTAACACCAATTCTTATTATCGTACAGACATGTAACAGCTTACCCCCCCCCCCCCCACGTGCTTATTGATAAGTTCCTAATTGTCTATGACCAGTAGTAATCCAAAAAAGTATCAATTATTACAAACGTAAAAGAAGATTTTCCCAATAGGCTGACAATACTAAAGATTTCCTAATATGTCTAATAAAATGTCTCCCCTTTTTAAATGAAATAATGGGAAGAATTTTCCTGATTAGATAGTACATCATAGTATGCACAATACGGACACCTAGTGATTAAATCGATCAACATTGCTGGTATGGCTGAAGATTTAGGTGAACAGACATTATCAGGTACATTATCAGGTTGTGACTAGCTACCGCGACCCACAAGTTCAAGTGAGTGGAAATTACTCATTTTGTACGATTTTGAGACCTAACAATGTGCAAATCTTGATATTTAAACGCTCACTTTGTCCTCGATTACAGTGCTTTAATCGGCTAATAACACGGATTAAAAACGACTATAGTTGTGGTTTAGCGTGCTAAGGGCTAATATCCTTAACAGTCTTATTTATCACACTCATGCCAACATCTAGCCTGCATTGCTATTATTATCCCATACACCAAAGGATCGCAACCCCTCTATATGTCACGTTATTATATATACCTGTGAGTGAGTGAATATTGCTTTAGGCCACTCTGTTTAATTTCTCTGTCTTAGATCAAAAAATGTCCAAAATCTAATGAGGGAGGGCGGAAAAAAACATTGACAAAAAAAGAAGCCTATTTTTGGAAAGTTAATGAGGGAGACGAAATAAAAAATCACTCGAAAATAACTTTTTTTTCGAAAATCAGCAACAATCTGATGCGCGAGCTGGGCAGAGGAGCACATGTTTTTTTGGTAATGCGCTGCCTAAATCTAATGCGCGCGCTCATCTAAAACAGAAAAAAACCATAGTGGCTTTACGTCGCTTTTTGCACAAGCATGAATATATCGGGTCAAAAAGAAGCCCGTAACTTAAAGAAGTCGGCACTATGCCCTACTCTTATCGAATGAATTCAAGAGATCTTTACAGTGCACAGTAAACCATAGACATCACTGCACATTGCAGGCCTTTGAACAGTTTGGAGAACTGTATATGGAGAAGAAAAAATATGGACAATTTTGAATATTACAGTTGGATAATCACTCGCCTCAAACTTGTGAACTAAATCTGTCGGCGTTCATGCGCGGTAAGATTTTTAATAACTGTTTATCCAAGTATTGTTTGTTTACTAGATGATGCTTATGAATAGCCGGTTCACACGCTTTTGTCATTGAACAATTTTATTTGTAAAGGTTTATTAACCCTTACAGTGTGGGGATAGACTTTAGACGTCAAATCCTGACGTCTGTAGACGGCAGATTCTGACGTCTAAAGTCGATCCCGGCACTGTAAGAATAAACATATTTGGCCGTAGACCCATAACATAGGTATTCAAATGAATCGGAAAGAGCTAATTAAGACATTTATGATGATTTTGAGAAATTTGAAAAAATTGAGAAAACCCTTTGGTCCTTATGATTTCTACAAAAATAATCCAGCGCTTTCATGGTTTTATACCAACTTACCCTCCTTTGTTGTGTTGACCATTAGATCTACAAACGCGTCACAGACATCGTAAGAATCTATATGGATGTGTAAAGTGTCCAAACTCGCGTACTCTACCATATTGGAATGCGTGACATCATCGGCAACGCTGACCACTATGATTATGATTCCTGAATCCTTCAAGACGTCGGCCTAAAATATACAACCATTACAATGTGATGAAAGTAAAACACAAATTATACAATTGATATAACTATATGGACTGCATGCCAAGATAGAACATCAAGCCGAAATAGCACGCCATTTCAAGATAGCACGCCATGGGAAGATAGCACGTCATGGCAAGATAGCAGGGCATGCCAGGATAGCACGACATAGCAAGATAGCTTGCCATGGCAAGAAAGCACGCCATGGCAAGATAGCATGTCATGGCGAGATAAACCCTTTTATCCTAAAGCAATAGTGTTTTTATTTTCTTTTCACAACATACGCTATTGTAGGTTCATAACAATGACACTGTTAAAAATACATCAATTATTCTCACTTTGGAGAATAAATTTGTAAATCAAAAGCACTCCAATACTATTATTACAAAATAATGAGGATTGAACAATTTTCCCCAAAAGATAACATTATAAAGATAGATAGAGATAGATATTTATTGACGAAGGTAAGTCTATGCAGATTTTGCGAACATATGTACATGACTATATACAACACGATTAGTTTCCGTAAAATCACATGAAAATTGATATAAGCATGCTGAATGAACTTAAAATCAAACGACATTATACACTAAAACAAGCACAGGTTTAATAAAATATGATATTTAAAATAACCTACACTTAGACAGCATTGTCGTGATTCTTTTGAGATGATTTCAAATTGAGAACAAACAAACTTTTGTCTGCATGGTTTATATAAAAGTATTTGAGAGTTGTAAGGGCTAATACTTACAGCCATTGCGCTGGCATTGAAGTTAGGGGGATCTCCGTCAGTGATTAATATCACTATGTCAGGGACGCAAGGACGATTTCCTGGTGCAGAAAAAATCTCTTCTGTTTTGTTAAATGCCATAAAGTGATTAGTGCCTCCCCCTGAAATGACATCGTTAACATGGTGAGTACGTGAATAGCCTTCCACCAACCGTGGGTAAATTAAACTGCCTGCAAAGTTAATTTATTTACATTTTCAACCACTTGAAGTTGTGTCTCGCTACCGCGATCCACAACCTCAAGTGGGTGAAAATTACTCAATCGTATGTGTTGAATTTGGGACCAAAATTTACAAATCTTGATGTTTAGACAAACATTTCATTCCCAAATAACAGTTATTTGGTTGACTAATATAGCAGATTAACAACGACAATAGTCGTGATCAGCAGGATAAGGATTGAATGATTTTGACAATTTGCTTGCAAATTAAATGTGTTTCAACTCACTGACGTTTATTTCAAACTATGTGAGCTAAGTCGATCAATCCTAATTGAACTCTTTCGGCGCGTCAGAATCTGACGTTTAAAGATTGTCCCCGCACTATCAGAATTAAAAGATTTATAATAGCCGTACACCCATAACATAATATTGTAATATTACGGTTGATTATAACATTACAGAAAGTCTTTATATTTGCATACAGTGACCTAATAAAAATTCCATGTCTTTATGATTTTCATGGGCCACTGCATAGTATTTTAGTATATAGATATATTATTAGGTTCTAGAATAAAAATACTTTCATATCACCATTAACCTGGCGTTGTGTTCTTTGCTTGTTGCTTGTTAATTATTAATTATACGAGGGTTTTTATTTGGTTTTGCGAGGGAAACAGTGTACATAAAAGTATCCTAGTGATTTAAAAATAGCTGACTTGGACATTTGTGATGATTTCAAATGTAAAAACACGGCATGGCATCAAAAATGAATGTCTGCTCATACATCGGTGTTGTTTCTGTTGTCCACTTTATTATCAATCACTTACTGATTCTGCTCCATGAGTTGATATCATCCACAAGACTGCTTCTGTTTGCGTGTCTATCTAAAGGAAACTTTACCCAGGCTTGGCTTGAAAATGTCACAGCTCCAAACTGAACATCGTCTGGTCCAACAGTAAACTCGTCAATGATTTTAATCATAAAGTGAATCTGGTAGGCGTACTCGTCAGCCTGAAAAAACACAGCATACAGCTAAAATATTCTCGTTAAAGGCATGGAGACCAAAGGGTTTTTCAATTTAAAATCATCATAAATGTCTTCGTTAGCTCTTTTCGATTCATTTGAATACCTATGTTATGGCTCTACGGCCATTATAAATATTTTCACTCTTACAGTGCGTGGTTCGACTTCTGTGGTCTAAAAGTCCACCATTGAATTACTAGAGAGGGGGGCTGGAGTTTTTGAAGTCGACAAATTAATTATTTATTTCACCCCCTGTCAGCAATATTTTTTTATTTTAAACTCTGCCTCGAGCAAAATATTTATATCACTTTCTTAGAAAAAAATTCTGTCTACAAAATTAGATGCCAAACTAGGCTTAGAATTGATACAAGGCTTCCGGAGAAGACTTACGGGTCATTTAATGATGCCGAGCGAGGCGAGCCCAATAGTTTTTGTGGGCTATTAAAAAGTTATTTACAACAGACAAACATTTATTTATTTATTTCATGAAAATTCAGTGTCAAATATTTATTTTAAAAATACTACCCCCCCCCCCCTTGGGGATTGAATCATAGCCCCCTTAAGCCTATGTTAGTTTAATGTTGAGTCGACGTTGAAGACGGTGGTCCAACATTAACACTCTTGAGGATCATGAGATGAATGAGATGACACTGCCCTCCAGACACAAGATTTGGCAGTCTGAGGTCGAGAACGCTACCTCTCGGTCCCGGGGGATCCCCAAAATATCGAATCTTTACAAGTGAGTGGAGAAGAAACGTTTTGTTTCTTTAAAACTTGAAGGCCAGAGCGGGAGAAGAAACAGTGATCTCCGACTTTCAAGGCAGATAGCGTTCGCTGACCACTGAACCGGGGCACTAGCCAGACGAGTGACCCGAAGAATCGCCTAACATGGGCATAGTCTAACATGGGCTAGTGATAAGGAAACCCTAATAAACAAAATCTTATTTATTATATTATTATTTATCATAGTCAACAATACATCTATAACCCACTTCTGCCATTAGCCCTTTTAGCGCAGGGATAGACATTAGACTTCAGATTCTAAAGGCGATCCTCACACTGAAAGAGTACAATATTTATAATGGTTGTAGACCCATACCAGATGTATTCAAATGAGGCGAAAGGAGCTAGCTAAGACATTTACGATGATTTAAAATGAAAAAAACACCTTTGTTTTATAAGAAAATGTTTCAGCGATTTAGGGGTTAAGAGTATGTAAACATCATAATTAAGACTTACCGACACGCTGAACGAATCATCCATCACGAAGACGATATCAGCGGGATCACCACCAACTGTGGAAAATAGAATAAATACACTAAAACACACATAACAACGAGATCACCACCAACTGTAGAACAACAAATAAATACATTGAAAACACACATAACAGCGGGGTCACCACCAACTGTAGAACAACAAATAAATACACTAAAAACACACATAACAGCGGGGTCACCACCAACTGTAGAACAACAAATAAATACACCAAGAAAACACATAACAGCGGGGTCACCACCAACTGTAGAACAGCAAATAAATACAATAAAAACACACATAACAGCGGGATCACCACCAACTGTAGAACAACAAATAAATACAATAAAAACACACATAACAGCGGGATCACCACCAACTGTAGAACAACAAATAAATACACTAAAAACACACATAACAGCGGGGTCACCACCAACTGTAGAACAGCAAATAAATACAATAAAAACACACATAACAGCGGGATCACCACCAACTGTAGAACAACAAATAAATACAATAAAAACACACATAACAGCGGGGTCACCACCAACTGTAGAACAACAAATAAATACACCAAGAAAACACATAACAGCGGGGTCACCACGAACTGTAGAACAACAAATAAATACAATAAAAACACACATAACAACGGGATCATCACCAAATGTAGAACAACAAATAAATACACTAAAAACACACATAACCGCGGGATCACCACCAACTGTAGAACAACAAATAAATACACTAAAAACACACACAACAGCGGGGTCACCACCAACTGTAGAACAACAAATAAATACACTAAAAACACACATAACAGCGGGATCACCACCAACTGTAGAACAACAAATAAATACACTAAAAACACACATAACAGCGGGGTCATCACCAACTGTAGAACAACAAATAAATGCACTAAGAACACACATAACAGCGGGGTCACCACCAACTGTAGAACAACAAATAAATACATTAAAAACACACATAACAGCGGGATCACCACCAACTGTAGAACAACAAATAAATACACTAATAACACACATAACAGCGGGATCACCACCAACTGTAGAACAACAAATAAATATACTAAAAACACACATAACAGCGGGGTCATCACCAACTGTAGAGCAACAAATAAATACACTAAGAACACACATAACAGCGGGGTCACCACCAACTGTAGAACAACAAATAAATACACTAAAAACACACATAACAGCGGGGTCACCACCAACTGTAGAACAACAAATAAATACACTAAAAACACACATAACAGCGGGGTCACCACCAACTGTAGAACAGCAAATAAATACAATAAAATCACACACAGCAGCGGGGTCAGCACCAACTGTAGAACTACAAATAAATGCACTAAGAACACACATAACAGCGGGATCACCACCAACTGTAGAACAACAAATAAATACAATAAAATCACACATAACAGCGGGGTCACCACCAACTGTAGAACAACAAATAAATACATTGAAAACACACATAACAGCGGGGTCAGCACCAACTGTAGAACAACAAATAGATACACTAAAAACACACATAACAGCGGGATCACCACCAACTGTAGAACAACAAATAAATACAATAAAATCACACATAACAGCGGGGTCACCACCAACTGTAGAACAACAAATAAATACATTGAAAACACACATAACAGCGGGGTCACCACCAGCAGTAGAACAACAAATAAATGCACTAAGAACACACATAACAGCGGGATCACCACCAACTGTAGAACAACAAATAAATACACTAAAAACACACATGACAGCGGGATCACCACCAACTGTAGAACAACAAATAAATACAATAAAAACACACATAACAGCGGGGTCACCACCAACTGTAGAACAACAAATAAATACAATAAAAACACACATAACAGCGGGGTCACCACCAGCTGTAGAACAACAAATAAATACACTAAAAACACACATAACAGCGGGGTCACCACCAACTGTACAACAGCAAATAAATACAATAAAATCACACACAGCAGCGGGGTCAGCACCAACTGTAGAACTACAAATAAATGCACTAAGAACACACATAACAGCGGGATCACCACCAACTGTAGAACAACAAATAAATACACTAAAAACACACATAACAGCGGGATCACCACCAACTGTAGAACAACAAATAAATACATTGAAAACACACATAACAGCGGGGTCACCACCAACTGTAGAACAACAAATAAATACATTGAAAACACACATAACAGCGGGGTCAGCACCAACTGTAGAACAACTAATAGATACACTAAAAACACACATAACAGCGGGATCACCACCAACTGTAGAACAACAAATAAATACAATAAAATCACACATAACAGCGGGGTCACCACCAACTGTAGAACAACAAATAAATACATTGAAAACACACATAACAGCGGGGTCAGCTCCAACTGTAGAACAACAAATAGATACACTAAAAACACACATAACAGCGGGATCACCACCAACTGCAGAACAACAAATAAATACAATAAAATCACACATAACAGCGGGGTCACCACCAACTGTAGAACAACAAATAAATACACTGAGAACACACATAACAGCGGGATCACCACCAACTGTAGAACAACAAATAAATACAATAAAAACACACATAACAGCGGGGTCACCACCAACTGTAGAACAACAAATAAATACACTGAAAACACACATAAAAGCGGGATCATCACCAGCTGTAGAACAACAAATAGATACACTAAAAACACACATAACAGTGGGATCACCACCAACTGTAGGACAACAAATAAATACACTAAAAACACACATAACAGCGGGGTCATCACCAACTGTAGAACAACAAATAAATACACTAAAAACACACATAACAGCGGGGTCATCACCAACTGTAGAACAGCAAATAAATACAATAAAAACACACATAACAGCGGGGTCACCACCAACCGTAGAACAACAAATAAATACACTACAAACACACATAACAGCGGGGTCACCACCAACTGTAGAACAACAAATAAATACACTACAAACACACATAACAGCGGGATCACCACCAACTGTAGAACAACAAATAAATACACTAAAAACACACATAACAGCGGGATCACCACCAACTGTAGAACAACAAATAAATACACTACAAACACACATAACAGCGGGATCACCACCAACTGTAGAACAACAAATAAATACACTGAAAACACACATAACAGCGGGATCACCACCAACAGTAGAACAACAAATAAATACACTACAAACACACATAACAGCGGGGTCACCACCAACTGTAGAACAACAAATAAATACACTACAAACACACATAACAGCGGGGTCACCACCAACTGTAGAACAACAAATAAATACACTAAAAACACACATAACAGCGGGGTCACCACCAACTGTAGAACAACAAATAAATACACTACAAACACACATATAAATACACTACAAACACACATAACAGCGGGGTCACCACCAACTGTAGAACAACAAATAAATACATTGAAAACACACATAACTGCGGGGTCACCACCAACTGTAGAACAACAAATAAATACACTAAAAACACACATAACAGCGGGATCACCACCAGCTGTAGAACAAGAAATAAATACAGTAAAAACACACATAACAGCGGGGTCACCACCAACAGTAGAACAACAAATGAATACAATAAAAACACACACAACAGCGGGGTCACCACCAACTGTAGAACAGCAAATAAATACACTAAAAACACATATAACAGCGGGGTCACCACCAACTGTAGAACAACAAATAAATACACTAAAAACACACATAACAGCGGGGTCACCACCAACTGTAGAACAGCAAATAAATACAATAAAAACACATATAACAGCGGGGTCACCACCAACTGTAGAACAGCAAATAAATACACTAAAAACACATATAACAGCGGGGTCACCACCAACTGTAGAACAACAAATAAATACACTAAAAACACACATAACTGCGGGGTCACCACCAACTGTAGAACAGCAAGTAAATACACTAATAACACATATAACAGTGGGGTCACCACCAACTGTAGAACAACAAATAAATACACTAAAAACACACATAACAGCGGGGTCACCACCAACTGTAGAACAGCAAATAAATACACTAAAAACACATATAACAGCGGGGTCACCACCAACTGTAGAACAACAAATAAATACACTAAAAACACACATAACAGCGGGGTCACCACCAACTGTAGAACAACAAATAAATGCACTAAGAACACACATAACAGCGGGATCACCACCAACTGTAGAAAAACTAATAAATACAATAAAAACACACACAACAGCGGGGTCACCACCAACTGTAGAACAGCAAATAAATACACTAAAAACACATATAACAGCGGGGTCACCACCAACAGTAGAACAACAAATAAATGCACTAAAAACACACATAACAGCGGGGTCACCACCAACTGTAGAACAACAAATAAATACAATAAAAACACACATAACAGCGGGGTCACCACCAACTGTAGAACAACAAATAAATGCACTAAAAACACACATAGCAGCGGGGTCAGCACCAACTGTAGAACAGCAAATAAATACAATAAAAACAATGCTGATTTCTATCGCTTCTAGCGGAGCGCAGGAGATGCATTACGTTGGTAATTTTGGAGAAATAACTATTGGTGCATAGGCCTGTGGGCTCAAGTATGATATTTTATCCTCTAATTGAAAAAAACACGATTGAATGACGGTGGTGAATGCCTGATATACCATATTTGGTCAGGTCTACCGTACTCTATGGCAGTGAATGTATCGCATATGTTGTCAATTAAATGAGGGACACATACGACATGGAATAATTATAATAAGCAAGACATTTATACATGCATGAGTGATGCCCAGGTAATAAATTGTGTTTACTAAATGTTGTTTTAATGTTGGTCCAACGTCTGCGACGTCGGTCCAACATTAAAACAACAGTGGTTAGGTGTCTCATGTTTGCTCAGTGTCATTAGACACACTTTCAAGCCTGAATTCACCATTGTCATGCTCATCCACTACAAGCCGCGAATTGCGTAGCTGATGAAGATGACTTGAAGTGGGTGGCAATTGAAAAAATATATCGTTATTATTGAAACTGTTCGATGAAAAATTTCATTCTAAAACCCGTAGTTTTCGAAAATTAAGCCATTATTCAGAGATTCAAAATTATTATTTTATGCATCTTAAGAGCTTAAAGGTTAATATGAAAATAAAGGGCATATCTAATATCTTCATCAGCACTATGGGCATAATACTACGGAATAACATTGCCAGGGAATAACCTACGCCTTTGAAAGCGACTCCTGAGAGTTTTTGATAGTCTCCCACTTTTCTAAGTGAATAAACGACTACTACTATCTGCCGTTATGTTTTGAATGCTAGGGGTTTTGTCAAGTTAAAAAAATTCAAAAATCTGAGAAAAACTCGGATTGGTCAGACCCCACCAACCCATACCCCTATCCATTTTTTTTAATTTTTTTTGAAACATTTGGAAGCCTGAAAACACCACAAAAAACAACAAGAAAAAGAAAAAAAAATCCGAGTTATGGCTTGACCTACCAACCCACTTTCGAGTTTTTCTCCGGTTGCGCCACAGTGCACTTGCACCTCCGTGACGTTCAACCATTGATAGAACCATAAAGGGCTGGGTGAGAATTACTAAAGACCGATGATGAGTTAAACACCATCTCATTAGTGACACCTCACTGATCTGCCATTGAATCCTATTATCGACGGTGCCCAATACACATTTAAAAATAATACATTCAAAATAGCAACCATTCTCATATCTATGTCAGCTTAGTTTTCATATTGGGCTTAATATATATTTTCACATCACTAGTGTACTAAATCGTAACTTACCCACTCCGCCAAAGAAGATGAGAACTATAACTGGTAGAATCATTCTCACTGTATGTGTCTACAAAATAGATATAGGCCTATTAATAATTATGATAGTGAAAGGTCCGAAAGTACTCTTAAAGCGTGGAATTTAATTCAGTTCATAATTTGTGGTACTGCTGATCTTGCATAGGACTTTGGTATTTTATCACCCAATTCTCGATCTAATATCATAACCCGATTTTCAATCAGTGATTATTACTTAGTTGAATCATTAATAATCATGTGAACTACTCATGATATGATATGAGACACCTGCATCGAGTAGTACATTATGCACGCTATATGTGTGGTAAATTTGTCAGCAGTATATCGATGTCTAGCTTAATCCGTTCAAGCCTAGGTTTACCATTGTCATCTTCATCCACCACAAGCCGCGAATTGCTGTCGCAATTCTCAACTTGTAGTGGATGAGAATGACTTAAGGAGGGTGACAACTTAAAGAAAATTGCCATGTATTTGTAAAACAGTTTCATGGGAATTTTCATTCTAAAGCCCCTAGTTGTAGGAAAATTGAGTGTGTTTTCGGGGAAGTAAAATGATGCATTAATGCATCGTGAGGGCTTAAAGGGCTAAGTGAGGTATTAATCTCGTATATCGTCGTTTTTCGGAATTTCTGCGTGTCCTTTAAAAAATATATTTTGTAAAAGAATGGTGGATTAAATTTGCAAAATTGTTTTTTTTTATTCTAATTGTGAAACTATGTGTATTTTTTACAGAAGTTGTGGGTTGCGGTAGCGAGACACAATTCAAGTGGGTAAAAATAAATTATACATACCCAATGTTGCGCTTTTAAATGTACAGTGCGGGGATTGACTAGACAGATTCTGGTGTCTAAATCCGACCCCGCACTGAAATAAGTAAAATATCGCTAGTGGCCGTAGAGCCATAACATAGGTATTCAAATGAAGTGGGAAGAACTAGCTAAGACATTTATGATGATTTCAAATTGAGAAAAATCGTCAATCTCTATTATTTAAACAAAAAAATCAGCGTTGTACGGGTTGAGGGTTTATTTTGTGAAAACCAGTTCAATAAAACTTCCGATTTCGCGGTTGGTTTTAAAATGAACTGCGACATAACCATAACTGATCATTTGTTGGCGTGGACAAGGTCATGGAAGAGCTCTATGCAAGCGAGTGATTGAAACCTTGGCATCGCGTTCTGCTTGAAATGGGAGGTAAATGTTTTTGTGGCGGTTTACATCGGATGTTTTATACTTTATTTTATACCTTATCGGTGTCGATGCAACATAGACATTCAGCCAATGATGGCTTAATGCGGACGTTGGCTCAATATCAATTCAACCTTGCGTCAAGGTCTCGTGTTTGCTAGGAATGGTGAGGCCATAAGATGTCAAAATTACATGTACATAGCCTATGAGATGTCCCCTAATGCATCAAGTTGAACATTTTTTTCGTAAGCTATTTAATTTACGCCATTTTTTTATCAAAGTGCACCTATATTATTAACAATGTGGGGAGCACACCTTTTTTGGGACATAATTTATGACTAACGAAATTATCTAGTTAAATATTTAAAGGGTGATGCTATTGTAAAAATATTCTTCTAACATAATACGGAAGGGTCGTGTAATCTGACAATAAAATTAACTTCTATAATATCATATTAAGACATCTAGAACTAAATGAATTAACCCTTTAACCGCCAAATTATTCAATTGAAATTTTCACCCACTTGAAGCTGTGTCTCGCCGACGCGATCCACAACTTCAAGTGAGTGAAAATTATTCAGATTTGACAAAATGGAAGTCAACTGTTTTCAAATATTGCTGATTGATGTCACATTTTATCTTTAACATGGTTAGAAGGTAGTACTTAATGTGCTAATAAAAAATGAAAACCCGAGTATATGCGACACCGGCGTTTAAAGAGTTAAGACATCTAGAACTTAGGTGAATTAAAGTGGGCGACCCGTGCCACTATGCGTGTGCCCTGCATGGGGTTCATGGGTCTTATTAACTCTAAAACGGAGAAAAATGTTTGTATAAACCATGGACCAAAGTTGTTTTTCAATTTGAAATCATCATAAATGTCTTAGTTAGGTATTTCCGCTTGATTTAAATACATATGTTATGGGTCTACAGTCTTTAAGTGCGGGAATCGACTTTAGACGTCAGAATCTGGCGTCTATTGACTTCATATTCTGACGTCCATAGACGTCAGATTCTGACGTCGAAAGTCGATTCACGCTCTGAAAGCACCCGTGCTAGCTTCAGCTTGACAACTTGACAAACCTTTATTTGATGTAATCTTTCTTGTCGTCGACTTATTCTATCATTTATCCCTGTCCTTCTTCTGCTATTGGTTTTCTACTCTGATGTATTTGTTCTTGGTAACTTCTTCTCCTGTGTTCTCTCAGGACGTAGATGGCTGCTATGATCCTAGCATGATATGACCATCTTATATAGGCGGCAGTAAAGGCGACGTGGATTGACGTTTCAATAAAGGTGGAATTACAGCCTAAATGTGGCTTAGGGAAAATCCAAACCATTAAATCACATCCCCTGTTAATAAGTCATTAATCATAGACACACCTGTTCTACACCCATCCCCTCTGTGGGTAACATAGGGGGGGGGGGGGGAGTATAGAAAGGAGGTACCCATTCAATAATTTATCGATATGTCAATGTCACGCCAGCCTAGCGAGAGCGTAATTTGCTTCTTTATAATTAGCATGGCGAATGCAGTAATTAATCTGACACGGATGTTGTAACGTGTTGTGAATTAATAACATTTAAATACTCAATTAAGAATTTTACTTACATCCTTCTGTGCACGTTTAATTTTGTCTATTTCAACTAGATTATGTGGCATTCTTGAAATCTGCTAAAATATGTAAAAATAACAAATAATAACAAAATGCTCAAAATAAGTCATGGCTAGGATATATGATAACTAATGCTGTTCAAAATCTTAATTCTCAACTTTAATAATTTATAAAACAATAAGGACAGAAAAAAACTAAAACCTTTGTAATTGATAACACAATTCATCGTCAATCATGATATTCACAGTGGAAATTAAAATATTGTATAGTTTATGGATCGTCTCCTCAATCCAATTACTGGTGTACTTGCTAATTTTGAGCAAAACAGGCGTTCACTGGCATAACAAGCTTAATCCGCTTATGGCTATGCTCTTTGAAATGTGGTTTTACATTATCACATAGAATGTATATGCATGCATCCAGATACTATGTCTTAACAGATATTAAATTAAAGTTTTAGCTATTTTATTGTGGATTACTGTTTCCATACTTCGTTTCACACAAAAGTTTGAGCTATTTTATTGTGGATTACTGTTTCTATACTTCATTTCACACAATCAGATCTCTTTTTTTCAGAAACTGCTTATTGGGATGGTTGTCACTAGCCCCAGTGGCTGGAACTTTATGCCCGCGTACAAAATCGTGGGATATTCTTTTGGACTGTCATATCTGAATATATCGGGGGATAATCATGATAATCAGGCTGAATTTTTTTTTTGAGAATTAGTAATATTTCAGTTCTATACCCGCATGCTCAGCTCAGAGGTCGCACAGTCATTAAAAAGTTATAGAAATTGTTCGGACCTTGGGGTCGAGATCGCTCCTAGTCACCGCCATGTTGAATTTTTCTGGTAAAGCAAATACAATAATCCACGGCCTCGTAGAGGACGACACGGCTAGGGTGTCACTGCCTATTAGTCCCCCTATAGATAACTTTATAGAAGGCTAAGTACATCCATAAAGTGTTATGGAATCCATGTGTATCAAATTATAATTTCACAAAATCACATATTGTATATATTTTTTATCGGGTAGTGTGTGTATGGTTTCAGATCATAGTTTGTGGCTTCATATAGCGCGTGTATATTGATGTTATTTCTTCACAACGATAAATGGTATGGCTCTGTTTCACGCACTCATTATGTATTATGGTTCAAACACCATGTTATGATTCGGCATACTGTGTAGTGGTTCAGATACCATGTTATGATTCCATATACTGTGTTATGGTCCAGATACCATGTTATGATTCAGCATACTGTGTTATGGCTCAGATACCATGTTATGATTCTGCATACGGTGTTATGGTTCAGATACCAAATTGTGATTCCGCATACAGTGTTATGGTTCAGATACCATGTTATGACTCCGCATACGGTGTTATGGTTCAGATACCATGTTATGATTCCGCATACTGTGATATGGTTCAGATACCATGTTATGACTTCGCATACGGTGTTATGGTTTAGATACCATGTTATGATTCATTATACTGTGTTATGGTTCAGATACCATGTTATGATTCCGCATACTGTGATATGGTTCAGATAGCATGATATGACTCCGCATACGGTGTTATGATTTAGATACCATGTTATGATTCCTTATACTGTGTTATGGTTCAGATACCATGTCATGACTCCGCATACGGTGTTATGGTTCAGATACCATGTTATGATTCCGCATACTGTGTTATGGTTCAGATACCATGATACGACTCCGCATACCGTGTTATGATTCCTTATACTGTGTTATGGTTCAGATACCATGTCATGACTCCGCATACGGTGTTATGGTTCAGATACCATGTTATGATTCCGCATACTGTGTTATGGTTCAGATACCATGATACGACTCCGCATACCGTGTTATGGTTCAGATACCATGATATGACTCGCATACGGTGTTATGGTTCAGATACCATGTTATGATTTCGCATACTGTATTATAGTTCAGATACCATGTTATGCTTTCACATATACAAGTTAATCCTTGAAGCATTGATGTGGATTTATCATGTTTATGGTGATTTCAAATTTAAAAAAACCATGTTGGTTTCATTTTTGATAGAAAAATATTTCAGCGTTGTATGGGTTAGCATACGATACTGTTATATACATTGTGACTTAAAAATCACAAATCACAGACATTTTCAGTCATTTGGAGACACCACTTTCAATGAATCAAAATTAATTTAAATTGCTCCTTGCTCCAACAGTTAAATAGCATATTTTCAGTTAATCTCTCCCGGAATAGACGTATTTGCTATATTCAGGAATGTGCTGGACATACTTTTTTTTATGTTTTTCATATTAAAATAAAATTGTCGACTTTGTAGATCGGCAATATATTTTATTTTTCATACATAATACATTATAATTTTAATACGTGTTGCAAACATGGAGGTACATGGCGAAATAAATATAAGATTGAACGAGTGAGTCAATTAATGTTTATGTAAACCCAAAAAGTGGTGTTTAGGGGCTCTGCGTTTTTTACTTATCTCCAACATCTGGGATACGTAAAATAATATCTCGGGAAAGTAGTATTCAACTTTGTTTCATCACATTGTATAAATAGCTGAACATTAAACATGTTTAAGCTAAACATGTAGTGCCAACAAATGAATCAATGGTTGCTAATAATAGCCAGCTAGAGTACTTCATAGTGCACTGGGCTCACGCGATCTGAATGACTAAGCATATTAAGGTCAGGATGACACTATCTACTGAATACTTAGTCCAGTAAAAGCCATAAAAAAGCCATAAAAATCACCGAGTTTCAACACAATTGCTTTATTAAGTTTTTCATTGCATTTGGGTCGTTTTTAACAAATGAAATGAGATGAATCGGGCTTCAGGCCACTTTTGTGCACATATAGGCTAAACTGGGCCAGGAGAACCTCCTGAGGATGGTGAGATGATTGAGATGACACTGTCCTCCAGACACAGGATTCGAAATTCGAGTCCTGGCGGTCTGATGCCGAGCACGCTACCTCTCGGTCACGGAGGCTCCCCACAATACTGACTTTCACACGTGGATGGGGAAGAAAATTTTGTGTTTCTTTTAAACCGCCGAGTCCGGGAACCGAACCCCGAACTCGTGAAAGGCAGCGGTGCTAACCACTACCCTAGGGCCCCCGCCCTTTTAACAAATGAGACCAGAGACAAGTGTAATACTTCTGTTTTATGTCATTTTGACTGCAAAATCCATTTATAGTATTGTGTTAGGTAGTTCAGATCAACTTCAAGGTGAAAAGGTCAATTTCAAGGTCAAACTGTTCAAAATAAGATTGTTAACAAATCAAATTAGGAGCAAGTGTAATACCTCTTTTCAGTGTGATTTTTACTGGATAGTCTATTTCTACTATTATTTTGATGATTCGAAGTATTCTTCAAGTCAGTTCAATTCTAAGGTCAAAAATATGATTTTTAACAAACACATAAGTTGTTTTACATCACTGTACAGCCAGTATGGCCATAATTATAAGTGACTTGGTAAGTTAAAGAAACAACATATTTTGTGTAATTAAAATAAGCCTATTATAAAAAGATCAAACTGATGAAAATGATGTTCACACTAGAGTCATTCAGCTAAAAAATGTTGATGATGATATGACGGATGGTGCCTCTGGAACCAATTTATAGCGATTTAAATGACATGTCGCAGCTCGTGCGCTACAACAGTAGGCTGTAATGTCTGTGAAATGTAGGCCTATGTACAAAGTGTGATGAATTAAAAACAATATAAAATTGAAGACTTGCGAAGTCTAAATACAGCAACAGTATGAATGCAGTGTAGTACAGCTGCAATACCTCTTCTTGATATGATCCGTTTCTCATACTATTTTGTTGATTCAAGGTCATCTTCAAGGTAAGTAGGTCAATTTCACGTAAGCCACATTATGTGTGCGGACTAGAGGAGCAAACATATGTGAGCGAAGGGTTATCTAGTATAGACAACACGTGTAATATCTCGTTTTGGTGTGTTTTTTACTGGATAATCGGTCTGGTAGGATTTTAATGGTTCAATTACATGCTTAGGGGGAAAGGATAAATTTCACTTTCAAGCACACGAATAGGGTCTTCTGTTATACCGGGACAGTGATCCTATGGTAGTTGCTGGCGCTACCGCCTTCAGTGTCGAGTTCATGGTTCGTTACGAGCCCCCAATATTCAGGTTTAAAAAAAATGTTTCTTCCACATTCACTGGTGAAAATTAATATTTTTTGTACAGTGTCTGCTTGACCATTGATTACTGTGTTCAGGGGACAATGCATGTCATCTCAATCCCATCTAAAAATTCTCAAGAGGCTCACCGATCAATCAATCAATCAATCAATCAATGAATCAATCAATGAATCAATCAATCAATCAATCAATCAATCAATCAATCAATCAATCAATCAATCAATCAATCAATCAATCAATCAATCAATCAATCAATCAATCAATCAATCAATCAATCAATCAATCAATCAATCAATCAATCAATCAATCAATCTATCAATCAATCAATCAATCAATCAATCAATCAATCAATCAATCAATCAATCAATCAATCAATCAATCAATCAATCAATCAATCAATCAATCAATCAATCAATCAATCAATCAATCAATCAATCAATCAATCAATCAATCAATCAATCAATCAATCAATCAATCAATCAATCAATCAATCAATCAATCAATCAATCAATCAATCAATAAATCAATCAATCAATCAATCAATCAATCAATCAATCAATCAATCAATCAATCAATCAATCAATCAATCAATCAATCAATCAAGTATACAACTTCTAACGCGTCTAACTAATCGAGAGAAGCGAGCTCAGAGGCAAATTAAGACCCGATCGAAATCGATATCTTTTCAGGGAATGAAGTCGTCAATAAGTTATCAGTTCATCAAATACCAAGACCGAATATAGATTTTATTAGCTGCAGAGAGATGTCATTGTGTTAGCAGTTCTGATTGCAGAAGGAAGGGAGTTCCAGAGTGTGGATGCAGCAACAGAGAAGGCCCTTGATCTATTCCTCATTTTTACACACGTGGAATAAAAGGTAGTTTGGGATAGTGGAACGAAGCTGCTCTAGAAGTGACCGCCGACAATAAGAAATACCTATAGCATGGGGGCTCGTGAAATGTGAGTGCACGAAAAGCTATGATAGATAAATCAATCATCAATCGTCTTAGTCAGATCACGAGACAGATGACTGTGAATGCGACGTAGATCACAAATTTGTGAAGTTTAAATCAGAATCAAATATGACGCCCACATTTCTGGCAGAGCTACTTGGTGACATTTCATGATCGAGCACTAAAATAGGCCACAATGTAGAACATTTGTTTCTTAGATCAAATGAAAAGTAATTATGTTTTACCAGGGGTTAATTTCATTTTAGACTTGGCCACCCACATCGAAACACTTTGTAGCTACGCTTGAAGTTTGCATAAAGGAAACAGATATTCCGAGCTAGATAATGATATATATATATATAACTGTGTGTGTGTCATCAGTGTAGAGATGGCGAGATGTCATTACTTGCTATAATTTGAGTTAGAGGTGTGGTGCATAGTGTCAAATCACAGACCCAAGGACTGAACCTTGTGGGGCGCAGTGTGAGATAACAACCGGACCAGAAGAAACATTTTCAATATTTACGCTTTTGCTGCGGTCGCTCACATAAGATGTCCTCATGTGTAGCAGGATATCATGTAGTTGATTTTATTTCGCATTCATATACCAAAGGCCAATCGGGAATGATATTAGAAACATTAGCCTGTATTAAATTTTATCCACAAAAATGCTCAGAATTTATCTCAAACATTCAGGGAATTTATTCTGGTAATGATTGTGCAAGAGTTCGGTTAAGTACTTTATTGACTGAGCCCCATAGCTTTCGTGGGTTATGATAATTCTGTGCAACAAAAACACTTTAAAATTAAATTTATGTTCATTACATAATGAATTTGCATACATGATTTTAAGCAGAATATCTGGATCTGTTTAGTCTGGTTCCCGTGTTTCTCAATGCGCTCTTGCCTATGACGACGGATATTTGCAATAGCATTTACAGCATCCAAGAGCAAATGTTTGTTCGGTTTGCATATTCGGTGCATACTGTTCAGTCAGAGAGCAAAGAACAATATTGCACTAGTCACAATATTTTGCTAATTACTTTTAAAGTTTCGTGATAAGATCATACTGCAAAATATATGCCTTAAATTGATCAATGTTAATTTTATTAATTTGTCTCAAAGCAATATTTTGCTTACAAATTTTGGGTTTGGAAATGGCAAGTTCAAAATGACAGAAAATAATTCGAAAGTCGATCATAAGGCGCAACAGATTTGGTTATATCTACCAGTGGCCATTATTATGTGTTGGAAAAGTGACCAGATGTTTGAGACCAAAAGTCAAGTATATCAGAGAATTGAAGGGATGATGCTGATAGTATGTCAAGATGGAAGTGAAACTCCCCAAGAGCTGATATCGAGTTGATTAGATATCAACAAGCCAACACCACCGTCCCGGTCTCTAGTACACAGTTTTCGCAGAAACGTAGGCATATAGCCTGGTGGAGCTTTATGAGGAATCAAGCAGCCCCAATTTAGCCTGTACTTTACATACACACATGTATCCAAAAGCTGGTGCGTTCATTCAATCCAGTATTTATTGTCTTTGGGCTTTGCAAAAATATATTGAGTTTGTTTTTTTATTCCTCTGTGTCCAAATTTTGTAGTGCTATTTCTCCCGGAGTTTTTCTTCGATCAGCTTCAAACCTTGGCACAATGATCCTTAGGTTTTGGGGATGTGTGCTATGACTTTTCTAAGTCATACACCCTGTTCTTCGGGATTTATTCAGGATTTTCTGGATTGCTATATGGATAAATATCAAATTTTGATAGACTATTTCTTCGTGAGTTTTTATCCAATCGACTTCAAAGTTCAAACCTTGGCACAATGATCCTTAGATATTGAAGTTTTCTGCTATGACTTTTTAAAAAATTCACAATGTTCAGGATTTTCTGGATCACTATGTGGATCAATGTCGGTTCAAAGATGTACATATCGGGTGAAGCCCCATGAATGGAATCATGATAGGGGCCCTTTGTCAGAGGCGACAACACCACCGACTTGCATCCTTTGAGCACCCTCTACATTGGCATTCAATAATTGAAATACATATATCCAATAATGTTTCATGCGGGGCTAGTGTCTCAGACAGTGGCTCAGCAATGAACCAACATCGGGTCTTTGATATGGACAATAAAACTTTCTAATGCTACATTTTAACATTGAACTAACAGTTGTAATTCCATCAAGCACAAAACGTCGACACAATGTTGTTTTAATGTTTGTCTAGCGTCGCAGACAGTGATGCAGTATTCTACCAACCACGAAATCAGAATCCAGAAGTCTAAAATTCCAATGCAAAATGGCTGCAAAAAAAACATAATCACAATTTCAATCAATCTGTGATAAAAAAATAACCCGACAAAATTTAAAATGGACACCAAAAAATCCTAAAACCCAAACTTAAGTTTTACTTGAAAAGTCATAATTCACCTCTAGTTCATATGTCATTTATTCATACTACACTGACTGCGACATGAAGACCTACATTTCCAAAAGCGGAAATTACAAATGCAGACAATGTAGTCCTTCCTTATTTGATCCTTCTTTGGTGGTGTGGCCTGTACTCAGTGGCACACTTAGCTATACCAACTAAGAAGATTTAGAATGTTATCAAGTAGTTTGAGTAGTCAATATTGCATAATGTGCTTGAGTTCTGTCTTTTTAATATAAAAGGTCAATTTGGTTTGCACAATGGTCGACGCAGAACATCATGGCCTATGGTATGTCAAAGACGTAATCAAACCAAATAATAAAATATGTGAATAATAATGCTTTTGATAAAAATTTACTTGTGTGACTATTTTACAAATAATAATTTACTAACCGAATAGCAAATAACGTATAGACCAACTACTAATAAAAATTCTATCAAAGCAGTATTATGCTTGTTTATTATATATTTTTATTCCAAATGTTTTTGAGGGAAATAAGACCTTGGAATTGATGTTTTGGTTATGAATAAAAAATATATACTAAAATGTATATTAACCAACATAGCATCCGAAATGGTCAGTCATATTACATTATGCACTTGTTTATTAGTTAGTTGAACATTCTAACATTTTCGATCTCACAACCGAGGAAAGTAACTATATTTCACAATTTTAATGCACTTTTTATCTTATTTGACCGTTGTATACAATCAACTAAGAATTTGTATGGGCCTGCGCAAAATGTAAAGGTAGGCAGACAACAGTAGCTTATTATTTAGCATTTTCTGGTAGTGTAAAAACAACAAAAATGTCAGTTATGTCTATATCGGGTGTTTCCCACCAGCTGAATTCGCCACTAGAGTCGGCATTGATGTGGGCCACAGTCCCAAGCATACATGTGGTCACACTGGAACCTCTGTCCTGACTTTCGACGAACCCTGCCCTTCTGAACTCAGCAAAGATTAGGATATGTCTCCAGTGACAGTATATTATATACCTCCAGTGAATGAACCCCTCAATGTTGGAGCTCTTGAGACCATTCTTTGTGATTCTGTTTACCTCGGATCAGATAAAAGGGGTTTCTCGGCTGTTTTTTCAACATCAACTTCTGTCGACAGTACTGCGAGAAATCCTCGTGTGGATGTGTCTACATCGTGCATCTCTGCATCTCTGTATAATGTAACCAGTTACATTATACGTCTGGTTACATTATGCGGTCACAGGGAAAAACGTAATTTGTAACCATGCACTAACGTATAATGTAACCGCTACTTTTATTGCCCGTAATTTACTGAATAGATAATAGTTTTGATCAAAATGACACTTTTTAAAACTAATTGATGGTATTCAATATTTTCATTGTACTACTTTAATTAAATCTTCGCATCAAATCAGGACAAATCAGTACGGGATCCTCGTGCAGTGGTTTAGCACTGCGCCTGTCACGCCTAAGCTCGCGGAAGCCCGAGTACACTTTTTAAAGGAGACAAGTCTTCATTAGTTTATTTCTGATACTGAATTTCGGGAATCAATTGATCATTATTATGGTCTCACCACCCCATTGAAATACATGTAGACTCAATTCCACATTTTACTTCTTTCTGCCCTCCCGACCATGTAGTGCCGCATATCATGATAAAGCCTCAGCTGTGTTTTTGCTGCCCTGACATATTTTGAATTACACCCCCTAGCGTGTAAAAAAGTTACCACAGTTCAAATTAGGCTAAAATTCATACCCTCTTTCACAGACCAAACACATATCCTTTTGACCCGCTGTATCCCTGCCAAATTATCACGAATAAAAACAGTTTTATCTGATATCCCGCATGAAGGAGACACCATGTACTCAATCGACAAAATTATAACATATTTGCATGTGTTTTCAATTCAACAGAGGTTCGAACAGCCACATTATATCAGAAATATCAGAAATGGATTCTCAAGTCAAAGTCACACAAAAAAAAATATTACGCCAATATCAGAAATGGATTCTCAAGTCAAAATCACACAAAAAAAATATTACGCCTTTCCGATTTGTTTTTTTGTTAAAAATCATATTTTGAAAAAAATCAACTTTAAATTGACCTTTTGACCTCGAAGATGACATTAAGTCATTAAAATTATATCAGAAATAGATTGTCCAGTGAAAATTACACAAAAAAGAGGTATTACACTTGATCCTAGCTTCAGTTCTAAAAAAACATATTTGACCTTGAAATTGACATTTGACCTTTAAATAACCTGTTGCTAATTTTATTTTAAAATGGCCGCATAATGAAGGTCACTTTTACAATATTTCAACATCAAAGCAAGAAAAGTAGCGCAATTGTCATTTAGAAATAAAAAGTCATAATTTGCTAATTTAGTATCTCAATTCCTTAAATTTGCCCTCTGTGACCTTGACACTATGACCTTGAACTGACTCTGGATGGTAGGTGAATATATGATAATGTATCGCGCTACTAGAGGGTCGACATGCGACAATAAATCCACCCGTATTATTAATCCCTTACAAAGAATACAGTGTAGTATAACATAGTAAATTTAAGTATTATTTTTTCATTTTTTGTCTCCATTGTACATGGTTAAGGTCACATTTTAGTATGACTACTGCCATGATCACCGGATCATAGTAAAAACCTCATATATTAAACACTAATTTTGCCGTAACGTTTTTTTCGCTGGACGGATTTTTACAATTTAAAAACCACAAAGTTCCTTATCAGCTAGTACATCTTTTCGGGTTACAAAATCATGCGAATATATTTTAAAAATGATATAGTTGTGCTGTATAATTAGTTTTTTATGTAAAATTTGGCGGCCATCTTGGATTTAGTCGGAATTGAGTAATTGTCCATGCTCAGAAGTTGGTAAACTTTTACCCCTGACTACTAGACCTGGTTTCCAGTTCAAATTTACTAAAAAACTAAATAAAGAAATTTTGTTGAACCTTGACCATTCGTTGACTGGGCTAACTGTAAAGCATGTGAATCGCGCTACGTTTACATATTATCCAACTTATATTAGACAACGTGTTGGAATTAATGACGTATTAAGAACATCATAGCACAGCCCACGTGTTCCTTAGCATTTACAATTAGAACACCAACTGATTATTTTGATCATTCAAAATAAATTACTGATAAGGTTTACTCCAAACACTCCAAATTAAGTTTTGGTACATTAAAAATTATTTGATTACATTGAAATGATTATTTGTGGTCTTCAAATCCTTCTGTATCGATTAATATTTCGAGAAAAACAAATGCTTCTGTGTGCTGTAAATTATTATTTATTCATAGGTGCGCTCAAATAGATTATTTTTGTGGGCTCCAAAAGATGATTTTCAACATTTTAAAAGAATAATGAATAAAAAAGAGTATGAAAACAATTAATTACATTAAGTTTTTATCAATATGATTCATGCAGGTATATATTTTATTAGATTTTACATACACAAAATGCACAAAATATGCAATTTAAATAATACTGTGTATATTAAGCCTACCACCTCCCATACACCGCAAAAACTATCCCCAATTGGTTAAGACGCGACGATAATCTTAAACAATAGGTGCGGTGTGGCCCAGCCTCCTTCTCAGGGCCACACTAGCACAGCCAGATGGCCCTGCTACAGTGCTGTCAGATTCTCTTCTGTAATTGCTGCGTTCTGATGGGGCATCAAAATCTGGTGTGTCGTGGCCCACACCTGCACCTGAAACTATGTCAAGTTCGAGGATTCCTTGCACCTATGAGAAACAAGTTTATATATTATACTATGTCTCCCCTATACTGGGCTAAGGTTGTCATTATATGCCTAGTATTATTATTACCAGTACATGCGATCAACTGTCCAACCTATACAATGACGGCCCAGCATAAAAGCAACATTGTATAAGCGTCTTTTGCTTGTGTTGTTGTAGACTTGCTTTTGTGTAAGACCAAGATACCAGCAGAATGTCCAAAGTGATGTTAAAAACCACTCTTTGTTTAATGTTGGGACAGCATCTCAGATTGTGGATTAACATGAACCCAGCGCTGGGTCGTCGTTGTTACTGGTGTGCAGTGTCAGTCAGTACGACACACTGACCCAATATTGATTTAATGTTGAACCATCGTTTGAGACGCAGGCCCAACATTAAGAACTCATTGGGCCGGTGTAGACCCATCCTGTTTACGCATGCTGGATTGATGTACGTCAATTGTCTACGACGCGGGCCCAACATAAAATCAACATTGACCATGTGGTTTGGAATGTCAAGGATACCATTTTTGTGAGGTATTACCTTATTGGTCAGATACAAAATCAGGTCGAATTCATAAATACGTCTACAGAACACATTTTACAGTGCAATCAATCAGAGCCACTAGGGTAGTGGATCTTATGAATGAGAATGGGTGTGGCCACTCCCAGTACTACGATTTCGTTGATTTCCGTCGTGTAGGAAGTTGTCGTCAATACTGAACATGTTGGTATTCTTCCTGGTGTGGCATGCTGCGGTCGTAAAACCAGCTTATCTGCGATTTTCTAAAAGCTGCCACGACGGTCGCGTTTTAATCAATCGCGGGGTGTCTTTGCGGTGTGTGGGAGCCTTTAGAATATCAAATACAGGTGATATACGTATTATATTTAATGATAAAAACACGGTGTGCTTTGATCATTACATGTTCACTTGCCATCAGTGCATTGATTAGTAACACCCGGGAATAACATCACATAACGTTACACGAAAGAAGACAGTGTTGGGTGAAATACCGCAGATTTTCATTTATAGGAGATTTCCAGAAGTCATTACAGGCCTCTTAATTTTCCATTACCATCTCAACTTCAAAAATCTAATGAACGGAGCGAAAATCATTTTGAAAGATAAATGTACTTCGGATAATATGTGTAAATACATGAGTGTTAATGTCTTTTCTTGAATATGGATTACCTGTAAGATATGGTGTTTTGGTATCAGACCAGAGCATGTAAGTAAAAAATACATTATTAATAATACACGAATAATGATGTAATGCAACAATTACAAGCCCTTGACCCCTTGACCAGATTATAATTGTATAATCTGGCGCTTTTAGAGTGAACACGCTAAATAATCTAATTGAATTTTTTACTCATTTGAAATTGTCTCTCACTACCATAACACACAGCTTCGAGTGAATAAAAATGTATTGTTTAACGGAAAAAACAAAAAAGTTGAGAAAACAGCTAGACGTGATTATTTAGCACTTGATGGGTTGATTGATAGCTATGATCATAAATATTACCCGGAACCCTCTATAATCATGATCAAAACCAGTAACTTCATCGTAATAAGCTAATTGCCGTGTTGTGTCAAAATAATGATATTAATATGTCACATCAGCCATAATTACACAAAGGATGATCATCGGTGCTGCCAATTATTTAAATTATTATATTTACAAAATAACAGGAAGTTATTATTTGAGAACAACAACAACTGAACACCAAATGGGTTTATTAATCCAGGTCAAGTTTGTATATTGTAAGATATACAAGTAAACTATTGTCGCGTTGTCACATGCAAGTAAAATCTAAACAAGTTTGGGTAATGTGTATTTGTGCATTTGGTTACGTTGCAACTTCAGGTGGATTATGAAGTATATTTTTGTATACAGGTGAATATTCTATCGTTGAAGCCTGTATAACGACAGAATATATGGGTAAAACGTCGCAATTTCCTTTTATCTAAATCTGAATATCTGAATAAGAAGCTTACATATAAACTTTTGTCGTTTTAATTAAATCAATCAAGTGGAAATGTTTGTCACGCGCGGAAGCTGGTCTACAGTGCGGTGACAATCATAGAAATTAAATTTTAATTATACATTCACTGATAATAATAGATACTTATTCTCTACGAGATTTTAACGAATTCACAGTAGCTATGTCAACTTGGACAAATCGTGAAAAAAACATTTGAAAATGTAGCTACGGTTCCTGAGTAATTATATAATATTATATCTGAATGAGATGAGCGGATGATAATAATTGTTATTTCGTCGAAGATGAAGATTACGTGAAGCATTTAAGCGCGGGGACAGGCTTTAGACGTCAAAATATGACTTCTACGGACGTCATATTCTGGAGTCTGAAGACGGTCCCGGCACTGAAAGAATTATAACAATTTTAATGGCCGTGGACCCATAGAATGGGTATTAAATGAAGCGCAAGGAGCTAACGAAGAAATTTATAATGATTTTAAATTGAACAAACCCTTTGTTCTGCATGGTTTATACTAATAAATTAATAATCTGCATAATTTGTTTACCGGAAGATGTGAGAAAGGACTGGTTCAAAATACATGAATATAGTGTGCATTCATCGTAAATTAGTAGAAACAGGTACAAAAGTATTACGTGTAGACGCTTGAATGAGTTAAGAGAACATTAAAGGTCATTTATCACCCCTTATATAGTATGAATAATTTTGTGATAAATAAATCAAAGTTGCCACAATTTGAGGCACAAGCGTTTCCTTATATGGGGTGATTGGCTATCATGTGACCCTCTGAGAGGGTCACATGATAGCCAATCACCCCATTGATTGGCTATCATGTGAGGGTCACATGATAGCCAATCACCCCATATAAGGACATAATTATTCATACCATATAAGGGGTGATAGATCACCTTTAAACTTGTGGTCCCCTGTGCAACGGGCATGCCCTGGCAGTTGGTGATCCAGTAATCTGATACTTCACCATCATCGCGGCATGTGGTTTCACGTTCAAAAATGTGATCATCGCAAGTATTCTCTCATTTCAAAACCGAGTAATAATAAATTTACTGAAATAAATGAATCTCTTAGAAATTAGAAGACACCCTAATTAAGTTTGTCAGGTGACATCCGGGAAATAAATAAACATACTCTCAAGGATGTGTGCTCCTTTGATCACGGTCCTGAGGATATTTGGACGCTATAGAAGTTTTATTATTTGTTTTATTGACTGGATCCCCAAATTGTGTATATGTCATTTTCGTATGTAAACTGCTTGATTCGTTCCGTAACAATATCATTACAAATACTTTTCTAAGCTAAAAATCTAAGTGAATATTTTAATTGAAGGTACAGCATATGTTGACATGTTAATTTAGAAAATTGAATTGATATGAAGTTATATAGTAACTATTACTAAGTTAAGATTTAAACCATTGTAGCGAGGAAGGGTTACACTTAAAACTTTAAAGTTTTTTAATTAGGAGATCGTGATACACTAGATCAAATGCTTCACATATGTCTATAAACAACGACCCTATTTGATTGCCTTTATTTAGTGCTGAGAGCCAGGTATCTACCATAAGGGTAAGTGCAGTCTCACTTGAATGATTAGCCCTAAAATCAGATTGTTTTTTTAATAAATAAATTGGACAATGTCATATATTCATAAAAATAAATTGAGACGTGTTTTTCTAATATCTTACAAGCTATTGGTAACATTAATATGGGTCGATAAAATTCTTCCTTTTAATCTTGTGCCTGGATTGAGGTAACTCTTGCCATTTTCCAAACGTCTTGGAAACACCACGTTTTAAAACAAGAATTTAAAATCTTTACTATTTAATCTGTTGTATTATAAGAGGTGTTAATTTTATAAAACTTGCACTCATATCATCATGAACTGTCAATTTGTTCCCTTTCATCTCATTAATGTACTTGAAAAACAACTGGTGACTGATTAAAATAATTTTAAAACTATTATATGGAGGAACTATGTTCTATGAATTGCTCGAGTTTGTGAAAGGACTGTTGCATATTTAGCTCCTATATTTAAAAAAATACAGTTAAATAAGTAGAAAATATATTTTACATTTTCAATAAAAATGTCTTCGTGCCTAAATTTATTTATTTTAGCATGATTGACATTTCTAACTCCAAGGTCATTAAAACATTTTACTAACTTAAGTGTGTCATTCTCAC
This sequence comes from Flabesymbios commensalis, assembly GCA_964017125.1. NCBI lineage: Eukaryota > Metazoa > Annelida > Polychaeta > Terebellida > Flabelligeridae > Flabesymbios > Flabesymbios commensalis. The sequence goes on along the minus strand of OZ024914.1, from coordinate 14,401,108 downwards.
ATTTTTCTATTGTTTTTTTTATAAAATGTAGCCTTACCATTTCGTATCGTTAATTTACATTTATTAAGATAAGCTTTTCATATTCAGTATTTATATTTCCTTTTTCTCAAAGTCTATATGACGCAGGCTGCTTATTATTTCATTTGTAATCCAATTGGGTTGTTTTGTCTTTTAATTCGCTTTTTTTTCCCAGGACAATGATTGGTATTTATTTGATTGAACGATTTAATCCACAGATTTACAACACCGTTTACATCATTTTCTAGTTCACTAGATTGGTTTGAAAAGTCCACAAGCAATGTTTGTGCAATATCATTACTAAAAAAATACTCATTTATTATAATAGTGTTTCGATACGATATTTCAATATGTTTTACATCTCTTTTGTTGGCTAATTTAGCATTTGAAAGAACTAGATAAACTGGAAAATGATCACTAAGTGCCCACGGCAGCACGTCAGAAGATTTAACTAATGACGTATCTGATACATATATATGGTCGAATAGTGATTGTTATGCTAGACTATATAGTCATACCATAGATTAACCATACATTTGATTAATATATAGTCATACTTGGCGTGTTGGGCCTAAGGGTTAGATTAACTAAAACAAAATTCAGCAAATAAAAGCTCTGAGTTTGTATTGAACCAAAAAAATAACAGATGCAACTGCAGTGAAATGACTATTTCCTTTTACTACACAGCCTGCAATCAACTTCCGCCATTTTGACATTGCTGAGGGTGCAGGGGGAGGGGGGTTCCGATACCGAAACTTTCCCGTAGCTATGTCATGATGACGTACACAACCTGCTGTTAATCATTATCCTGTTTAGTTAATTTATTTAAATGTTCAACCACTTGAGGTTGTGTCTCGCTACCGCGATCCACAACCTCACGTGCTTGAAAATGTATCATATTTGTTAAATTTTAGACCGAACATTTACAAATATTGATGTTTAAACAGTCATTTTATTCCCAATAACAGTTGGTTAATCGTCTAATAAATCGGAATAAAATCGACTCTTGTCGTGATCAGCAGGCAGAAGGTTAAATGGACCTCAGTAGTCGTACTTAGGGTGATCACTTCAGTCTGCCCCGTAGGCCTAATCAAATAATATCAAATCATCTGCCCAACACTCCGCATGGCAAACTAATAAGAAATATCATCATGTTATAATGAGCTAAGATAGGAAATAATTTTATATCGTGTACATGCTTTACAAAATAACTTCAATCATACTAACCATGTATTAGATCGTCTATAGTCGTTTATAATCAATTTTATTAGTAGATTAAATCACAATTTTTGGTAATGAAATGACTGTCTAAACATCAAGATTTGCAAAAATTTGGCCTTAATTGTTAACAGATATGAGTAATTTTCACCTACTTGAAGTTGTGGGTCGAGGTAGCGAAACACAACTTCAAGTGAGTAAAAAATTAATTTAGATGACTTGGCGAGTGAGGGATGAAATCACTTACCTGTATATAATTACGATTTCGGGTTGCAATAATCATCAACATATGTTGAATTATCCAAGCGTCAATAATTGATATGATTCTGCCATGTTCACGTGCTTCAATTAATATATTTTATTAATATCGGATACACGCGATATCATTGTAGTTGGACCCCTCCTTTTTTACTTAGGCCTACATAACATATCCGGTAGGTTGATTACCAAAGTACGGTATCCTAATTTTTAGACGTAAATTTGAAACGTAAACATGGTAAATATCGTAAATAAATGATTTTATTTGGAATGTATTACAAATATATTTTTATCTACGAATATAGTTAACAGTTGTTAATCTTGTTGTTTTATTCAAGTTATTTTTTAAATATTGTACCAGGCTGATATAAATACGACAGAATTGGACACTAACCGATGAAGATTAATTGCCCCTTATTATCTATTTATCTGTTTACGGCTTAAGATAGACCAGTTATAAGTGTCTCCTAAATAGGCAGCTTCCGTGTGTGAAAAACACACCCATTACATTTAGACGCAAATAGTTTATTTTTATTAAAAAAAACACGTCCATTTTGTTCAGAAAAAAATAATAACAGGCAATATGCGAAAGTTTGGTCAAAATGTAGGACATTTATAGCAAATTGTAAGATAATTATAAAAGTAAAATATAGACTTTAAATTATATTATGTATCGCAAAGAGTTTACAGGATAATATAGTTGTTTGGGTTGGGAAGCGATACTATTTGAAATTATAAACCGTTGGAAATCGTGACTTTAGAAAAAAACATTGTTTTATTCAAATTTAGCATCCCTTATATATGCATACATAAGATCTGACGCGGCATTACACATGATGATTTTTACAGATGATCATCGTCAACATCATTATACTCTTTGGTTGTTTTTTCAGGATAAATGTAGGACATATAGGGAAAATTATAGTAGGATCGATCAAATTCCTATATATTTATAGGAAATATAGGTAATAGGTCTGTGGGTGGTAATTGGCTCCCTTGCAATAACTGATGGTTTAGAGAGCTGAATCAAATTGAATACAATTTATCAAAATGTTACAAAAATACACATGAAACATGACGATCACCATGGTAACCAAAAATATATTTCTAAGATCGTAATCCATTGATCAATATGTTTTTATTTACCCGATCTTTCTACGGCGCGGAGGTGATAACATTATTACAGATGTCTGGTCATAGATAGTGTACATCATTTCTCACCGTTTCCTGGTAACCACGGGACGTTAAAACAATGTTGCTTTGATGTTTGACCAACGTCGCAGACGGTCGACATTGAACCAACATTAGTTGAGTGTTCAGTGTTGGCTTGGTCTTTGTCATGCTGATGGGAAAAGGCGACTGTTGTTCACCTTCGCTCATGCGTGTAAAAACGTATTACTTTAAAGTCAAATAAAAGAGTGAGCCTTTTCATTTGGATTTTTTTTTTTAAATATAATTGTGCATATAATATAAATATATAAATAATATATAGATATACTTATTATGATTGTGAACCTACAAACTACCTTTAAATACTCCATAAAATATGCTCCAGAGTTTATAATAAGGTATAAAGTTAGCCCTAATGTACGTAGCTGGTGATAGTATTGTCCATTCTACAATTTTCTCCGTGCTCTACGGATTTTTAAATGTGTTTAAATTCTACAGGCGTATTTTTTATTAGGTATTTTAACTAGCGTTTGGCTAAATTCAAGTATGTTCATTTCTGGCATTAGCCAACTTGCCCAATTAAAAAAATTAATTGTTGTAGATATCGTTATCTTATCCCCAGCAATCCCAAGTGTGGCAGGCCTATTTAGCACTCAAATTGACTTGATAGGTGGGGGGGGGGGGGATAATGCAACTTAAATGCTGGGATAACTATAAAAATATAAAAATAGCTTAAATAAATATGATGAACCTGATAATATGCTCATTTTAATGCAATGTTACTGTTGAGCTGGAGATAATATAATATACTTCTATATTACTGGTTTTAAACTAAAACTTTTATTCAAAGATTATGTAAGAAATAAGAATTAAAGTTGATATTTATATTTACAATATTTACAGACATCATTCAGTTAATAAACGCACCCCAAAAATGACAATATGTATATAATCTCGACATTGTTTTAAAATCAACATTTAAATGGTTCCCCGGACTGACTCAAATTATTATATCCTGCTGATGCAACATGCTGGTTAAAAAATAGGCATTGTATTATTTTCCAGCTCAACAAAGAAAGGATATATGTCTTTTAGGTAAGCTAAAAAACAATACATCAACATGTACTGTGTAGCGTAGGCCGGGATGTAAGAACCTGTTTATCATGTTTAATTTTATTTGCGAATGATTCTTAATTTTAGAGTTTTTTATGTTAAAAACGTAAATGTATAAAAAATATTGTTTTATATATTGCACTTTATAATATTATACCCCGTGTAAAAAACTAATCATCTTGTAGAGGGGTTCAAAATGTCAGGCTGTACCATGATGATAACATACAATTTAATTTAATAACTGTTCAGCAAACAAAATTGGCGGAGATGACTTGCGATATAGCACTAAGAACAGTAAATTTAGATTATCAACAAAATAACAAGGTTTCTACCATTTGATGGAGAGGGTATTTGTCAAAATGCATCTGATTTATAATAACAGATTCTAAGTTTTGAGCAGCATTTACAATATTTTTTTGCTACAGTGATGAACAAATTCAGTGAAACTATCATGACAATTTATTTCAATATCATCATATTTGTGTTCTGCTACTGTTTTAATCTGCAACTCAGCAAACACGAGACATTAAACAGATTTTGAATCAATGTTGGCCCATGATCGCCGACTCTGGCCCAACATTGAATAACCATTGGTTCGGCTGGAATTTGAGCTTCAATATCGGGGAAATAGCTTAGTGCATGCGTCAGCGCGATCAGTTATACTATAAATACCTGTTCCGGAGGTAAGTATTTCTTGATGATCATGATGATCATGATTATGATAATGCATGCTGTTCTAACTCTTAACCCTTTAACCGCCGGTGCCGCATATATTCGGGTTTTTCATTTTTTATTAGCTCATTAAGTACCAAATTTTAAATATGTTAAAGATAAGATGTGACATCAACCAGCAAGATTTGAAAAGAGTTGACCTCCATTTTGTCAAACCTGAATAATTGTCACTCACTTGAAGTTGTGGATCGCGTCAGCGAGACACAACTTCAAGTGAATGAAAATTCAGATTGAATAATTTGGCGGTTAAAGAGTTAAAGTGCTACATTACTAAATTGAATTGTTTTTTTTTGAGGTAGTCCTGTAAAATTTACTTATAGTTGCACAATTTTAGCCAAAGTATGTGTCAATTTTGCTAATTTAATCTTTACTTTTCTTTAAATATTTTTTTCGAAGGTTTAAAAAAATAGACGTGATTAGAGATTAGTACTTATAATTTATGCTCATTTATCTTCACCCAGCGCCCGTCTTTAAACGTCAGAATCTGACGTCAGTAGACGTCACATTCTGACGTCTAAAGATCGCGCTGAAAGAATAAAAAAATCTATTGGCCGCAGACCATAACTTAGGTATTTAGATGAAGCGGAAACAGCTATCTAAGACATGCATGAGGATTTTAAATTAAAGAAAAACCTGTGGTCTCCATGGTTTATGCAAAAATATTTCAGCGCTGTAAGGGTTAAATATTTATTTTCAAAAGACTATTAACCCTTTAACCGCCATATTATTCAATCTGAATTTTCACCCACTTGAAGTTGTGACTCGCTGACGCGATTCACAACTTCAAGTGAGTGAAAATTATTAAGATTTGCCAAAATGGAGGTCAACTCTTTTCAAATATTGCTGATTAATGTCACTTTTTATCTTTGTCACATGTTTAAAAGGTGGTACTTAATGTGCTAATAAAAAACGAAAACCCGAATATATGCGACACCGGCGGTTAAAGGGGTGGAAATCAGCTATAGATATAATCAGCACTCTGAGGGTTAACATATAATGAGTCTTTTATGAGTGTTATTACACCCGATAAACGAGCGATGAAAAATATAATCACGATAATACCGTAGTTCAAAATAAAAATGCGCCCATATTTTATATTGTATGTGCCGCATTCGTGCTACTGGATGATAATGTCACACACATGTCCAGTTGTTGAAGCTCTGGTTAAGACTACTCACAATTAAGCGTTGCTAACTACCACAGCTTCTGGTTGTATTTTTTTTATCATTGTGAGATAATTTGAATTGTGTTTCTGACTTATTTTACTGTTCAATGTTCAAGAATTATTGCGATTCAACGCGTCTGCAATCTACAAGATTGACAACAGAAGAGCGATACAAATTGTTAAATTTATATCTGTTATTTTATCTGTCATTACAGGGTTGTCTCATCGTTTGCAAACATTGTACTGTTTTTCTAGTAATTAATTAAATGGTATAATTGATTAGTTTTCATATGATTAAATAATTGTGACACTAATATATTTAATGCCATGATAGACGTGAATATGCTAAAGGACATCCCACGAAATATTACCTGTTAGTAACTTATAGATCCAGTAATTAGTTAACAGGTTAATGAAACGATATATGTTTTTTAACTTTTTATTGATCATGTGTAATGATGTGTAATGCTGATCAAATAATTGCGACAATAATATAGTTTTATGGTATTATAATTATTATATATTATATTATTATACAATTCACAACTATCCTGTCAGCGATGCTAACCACTACCCTAGGGCCCCCGCCCTATTGTCAAATGAAGCAGAAAGGGCTATCTAAGCCATTTAGGATGATTTCAAATTGAATAAAATACACTTTGCTCTCTTAATTTATATAAAAACAATGCAGCGCTTTAAGGTTTAAGGGGGGGGGGGCATATATCTACCACGTCCACTGAAACATTGATTGATTTGTTTGCTGCGTTGGCAAAAAAATAGTAGTATTCTGCTATTGCTTTGTTAAAATGAGGCAAAGTGAGAGCTATAAATCTGTGACTGTGACGCATGTGACGTTGAACCAGCATTAATCCAGCATTTAACTTTGTTTCTTATATTTAATTAAATGGTATAATTGATTAGTTTTCATATGATTAAATAATTGTGACACTAATATATTTAATACCATGATAGACGTGTTTTACACGCACTATTCTACATGTAAAATGACTTACTGCATGCGACAACACAATCAATTACTATACATGTACATGTACAATTAGATAAGTGCTCAAATATCAACCCTTTCTTGCCAGCGTTGATCTTACGAGTATTCATCAATTTATTTGACACCGAACAATCGACGGAATATAGCTTTATTTCTGGAATATACCACACATATTCGACAAAGAGTCGTGTGTTTTCCCGCGGGTTTGTAGAGCCGTATTATAGAAACAGACGTAAAATGGTACTGGTTACATTTCACAGCATGTTACATTATCAATCAATCAATCAATCAATCAATCAATCAATCAATCAATCAATCAATCAATCAATCAATCAATCAATCAATCAATCAATCAATCAATCAATCAATCAATTAATCAATCAATCAATCAATCAATCAATCAATTAATCAATTAGTCAATCAATCAATCAATCAATCAATCAATCAATCAATCAATCAATCAATCAATCAATCAATCAATCAATCAATCAATCAATCAATCAATCAATCAATCAATCAATCAATCAATCAATCAATCAATCAATCAATCAATCAATCAATCAATCAATCAATTAATCAATCAATCAATCAATCAATCAATCAATCAATCAATCAATCAATCAATCAATCAATCAATCAATCAATCAATCAATCAATCAATCAATCAATCAATCAATCAATCAATGTGATCATGTTTCATACTCGAGGCCAAAGCAGGTTCGTCAACAGGGAACCGCGTTGCTGAGGAGCTAGGGTGGGAAAGCCAGATCAAATAGGTGTGATTTAAGTAATTTCCGGAATCTTAAAATTGTTTCGGCATCACGTATTGCCACAGGCAGGGCGTTCCATAAGTTTGGACCAGATATAGAGAAAGCTCTTGACCCAGTCTTAGTTTTTATACGAGGAACAACAAATCTGTTTGAATTTGTGGAGCGTAGATATTTTGAGCATTTCGGACGAACAAGTAAATCAGCCAGATATGCAGGTTGGTTGTCTTTCAGGGTTTAGAAAGTTATTGTGCATATTTTAAAATGAATGCGAAACTTGACAGGAAGCCAGTGTAATCGTTTTTGAATAGCAGAGGAACGACTAAAACATGGGGCCTTAGTTACCACTCTTGCAAGGCTCTTCTGAACGCGTTGTAATCTAGCAATATCCGTTTCTAGTATATTGTAAAATAGTTAGTTACAATAATCTAACTTGCTACTGACCAGTGTCACTGCAATTTGCTTGGCAAGATCGAAGGACAGATTTTTTGGAATTCGACGCAAATCACGGATATTATAGAAGCATGCCCTACATGTTTGTGATATGTGTTTTCGGAAATTCAAGCTACTGTCAAATGCTACACCAAGATTTTTGTCTGATGCAGATGGATTTGTGTCTTTGCCAATTTTGCAAATAAGAAGAAAACCAAATTTAGGCCTGCCCAGATATTCCATACCAATCTGAAAGTCTGTTTGGTAATGTAGCATGGTCAATGGTGTCGAAAGCGGCCGACAGATCAAGCAAGGTCAAAGCTGACGTAACCTCACCCTGGTTCATACTAATCATTATATCGTTATGTACTTTCAGTAGCGCTGATTCTGTAGAATGATGTTTCCTGTAGGCTGATTGTAATGGATTAGATAGATGGTTATTTTTTATATGAGCTTGCAGCTGATTGACAACTACTTTTTCTAAGATTTTGGAAATGAAACTCAAGTTGGATACACGAAGATAAAAACGAAGAATATACCCGGAATTACCGAAAATGTAACATCACATTTTATTGCCCTATCTGAAGTGACAGCAGGCATAACATAAAATGACTTTAAAATTATTATATTGAATAAGATAAGGTATAGAAATGAAGGAATATATGTGAATTAGAAAAAGAAATAATTAGGAAAGTAAGAATTTGACAATGAGTAACAAGGGTTCTATATTATCTAACTGTATAAGTTATAACACGGTATCTATTTTGTTTTATGCAGGAATTTGACATCTTCCTCTGCAAGGCTGGCTATTCCTGAGGTCGTAGACCGACCTTGCTGAAACAGGGTTGAATCCGCCTATTGGAGTGGGGACTTTCAAAAAATATTTTTTCTGTTTGACCCAAGTTTGCCCTCTGGCATGAGTGTTGTTTGAATGTGGGGCCACTGTCTACGACACCGGCCCTACATTAAACAACACATATCTGCTGGCCGAGTAGCTCACCGGATACGTCTCAGACACAGACCACCACATCTCACCGCAACGTGCATGAGGGTTGAATTAATGGTGAGCCAACGTCGCAGACAGCGGGCCAACATTAAAAAGGATTTTTTGAAAAAACTAATTAATATTCAATATCTAAATCTCCCTCCCTACCCCAATAGGTGGATGGTATGGCTAATTCAGCAAGGCTTGGCCTGACGGCCTCGCTGTGTCAAGACTTGCTGCCAGGAGGATGGAATTTGACTGCGTACTGTTGCATGCTTTAATTTGATTCTCGCACTCGTGCTGTTGGCTTTCCTACGAGACGTATGGTGAGATCAGGCCATCTCACACTCTCTCCAAAACGCTTCACTGCTCAGTTTGATTTTGCCGTTTCAAATAAATATTCGTACGAGATTATACATACTGCATCGTTGGCCTCATCTCAGCACAAGTTACCACATCAAGCTCTGGCCTAAAGCAACGGGTGTGAAGTGGTATACCAGAAGCAGTGTATAGTTGTGTACAGTATAGCGATAGCTGTGTTCAGTGCTCGATTCGAATTGATAAGTCGTGGAAAATTGATCATTTTCTGATTCTAATCAAATTAGTCACCCAAAATCCATTAGTGCATCAAATGGCCACACATCTTAACTAGCTTCATACAAATTTAGGCCATGTAACTTTGGCAGAGTTAGCCAAACACTCGCGCCCCGTTTTGGTAGTCAACGTAAAACGGACTCCTGGATCAGTGAAACTATTTATGTCAAATAACGTAACCATTAAAATGCCTGTGATGTATTTATTCATTTGATATTGTTGACAGACTCATACTAATTCATATAAATATTGTTCATGTTGTAAATGATACAAAATCGCCTCGAAAATTTATAATATATATCTATCACAATGAGGTGTATGGTGTTGCTAAGATAGTTGCGTTGCTGTATAGCACCAAATGGTTAGTTGTGTTTAGATCACAAGCGACAAGAATTCGGCGGGCTAGGCCTTCATGTATCATCTTTATTATACGTAGCGCCCAAATAGTTAATGCAACCCTCATGTGGTATGCCAAATGGATGAACTGCGGTAAAGTTATGTTATTAAGTTGGTCCAGCAACACAATGTTTACTTGAAGTTGGACCAATAGTATAGACGCTTGAGCAACATTAAACCAACATGGGGGAAGTGGCCAGCTGTCCAGGTAACATGAGACGTTGAGCAATGCTGGTTGAAGGTTGAGCCACAGTGCGTGACGATCACTCAACATTAAAACTACATGTGCTAAACGCTTTGTGTTTTCCGCTGAAGCAACTACCACTGTGCCCTCGTGTAGCCCATTGGGCGACAATATTACTGTGGACCTGGAGATAATTCGTTCCCTAAATTCGGTTTCGGTCCGAAAATTAATCATTTTGATCTTCCTACGATTTTCACAATAACGCGGCATCTATGTGCAGACTCTGGGCGGAGCTATGTCAATAAATCATCTTTAACACGGCACCAGAGAAGGCATGGGGTACCTATTGCAATGTGATGTATGTCACATACAATGACAGAAATAAGCTCAGGTCTGCAGAGAGACCAAACATATCGGCAAGCCGGTCGGGGAATGCCCTACGTGTAGAAAACCCAGATAGACGTGTTGGCCTGCAGCGTCGCCAACAAAGCCATGCCGGGGAATTTAAATTGTATTGCTCCATCTGCAAACCAAAACAAGGATTTCAAGAAAAACACACGCTGGAGGCCCATATGTGTAACTACCATGATCAGACAAAACAGTATATGTGCAGTCAATGCAATAAAACATGTTGTTCCAAAGCAGAGAGGACTAGGCACATTAAAACATGTAATTTATCAAAGTCATCTGGCACTAGGAGAGTATATTCACCCAGCACACCTATATAGTCACATGTAAGGTATGCCAAAGGGAGTTTAATTGCAAGAAAAACCTCTCGCAACATATGTGACGTGCCATATCAAAAACGGTTCTATGTTGCAAGATATAGAAAATGAGTTAGTAAGTGGAGTTTAAAGAGCCAGCACCAAAAATTATAAATATATCTCAATTATTTGGGAAATCATTGATAAAACAAGATTTGGAAAACTTGAGCCCTAAATATCGCAAAATGTTGAGAAAATGACCTACAAAGTTTAAATTTAATTGACAAATAATTTAAATAGTTAAAACTAAATCCTTTTTTTTATAAAAGAAATAAAACTAGGGTGTCTTCAATATGTTGCACTTATATTGCTTTGAAGTTGTATATCCGATCAGCAATAAAAAAATGTTGTAAATGATTTAACTATATACACCACTATGGTGTCTTCTCATATGATATATACGGCTGCTACACATGTCATTTTCACGTGTTCTGTAAATGTAGCTGATGGTCAGTATGGATATTTGTTTCGCCATACACCAAAATATTATCAATAACAAAATACATCAACGCGAATGCAAAAATTCGAGTTCGCCTTCGCGTTTGTGTGTTTTGGCAATGATAAATGAAATGAAATGAATCGGGCTTTAGGCCACCTTTGTGCACATATAGGCTAAACTGGGCCAGGAGAACCTCCTGAGGATGGTGATATGAATGAGATGACACTGTCCTCCAGATACAGGATTCGAAATTCGAGCCCTGGCGGTCTGAGGCGAGCACGCTATCTCTCGGTTACGGAGGCTCCATATGGATGGGAAGAAACATTTTTGTTTCTTTCAAACCGCCGAGACCGAGAACCGAACCACGAACTCTAGCGTGAAATGCAGCGGTGCTAACCACTACCCTAGGGCCCCTTTGGCAATGATAATTTTTGATCTGCGGTATAAACAACATCATAAAAAATATTAAAACCAAAATTGACGTTGAAAAATTGTCAACATAAGGAGTTCCTTTAACCAGAGCTAACTGGAATTAGATTGTACAACTGTAACATTTCACCGTTTTATGTAGCTTTCAATGGCAGTTGGGTAAACAAATGAAAAAACGAAAGTCCTTGGAGTAGAGTTACACTTAATGGTTTTATTCATTGCCCCTTTGACACGTCACAGCAATTTGCTGTGGTACACTATGACATATGCACATAAACTTACCTGAACACACCTTTCGTGCTGGCGTGGGTTCGCTGCCATAAATGCGGGTGCATTGATGTGACTGACAGTATTTCTGCGTGAATTCATTCAGTTGCACCAAAGGAAACACGATACTGGGCCAATATTACCCCAGCTTGAGTTTGGAGTGTCTTGCTTGCTGATGTTGGTAATTATATAATCTAGAATATATATGAATAATGCCTGGAATGACCACCTTAAATTAAGCACACAGTAGGCTATGTTAAGGAATAATAATAATAATCCTGTAGAGATACGATAGGAATACCCCAGTACAAAATATAAATGTAATTGCTGAATAAATGAGCTGGTTGATGAAAAAAAGGCATTTATTATAGTGCACAAATACACTAGATGTATTTATAATACCATTAACACCATCTTATTATATTTTATTTTCTTTATTGGTCCACACACATGACACATCTTGAGATAAAAAAAAAAATATATATATTTATCATTACAATGGATTGGGGTAGTATATTGGGTGCAACACAACTAGCAGCTTTTGATCTATATACCAACACAACTATCACAACAGTTGTCATGCCATCTACATTTTGTACATTTACTTAACAACTACTCACAAATTTGCGGAAAACTTTGTATGTTTAATCGTGATATATTACATCATAATATTTCAAAACGTATATGTTTTATTGCTCTGTTTAACTGAAATCGTATTCTCAAAGTTCGTTTCACTGATCCAGGAGTGCGTTTTATATCGACTACCAAAACGGGGCGCGAGTGTTTGACGATCTCTGCCACAGTTACGTAACCTAAGTTTGCATGGGAGTAGCTAAGATGTGTAGCCATTTGATGCACCTATTTATTTGGAGAGGCTGATTTTGTTTGAATGAGAAAATGGTCCATTTTCCACGACTTATCAATTCGAATCGAGCGCTGAACACAACTATCGCTATACTGTACACAACTATACACTGCTTCCGGTATACCACTTCACACCCGTTGGTGACCTTGAAACGACGTTACCATGAGCTTGGGATAACTCCCCTATGAAACCAAACACCAACCGATGTCACCATGTGTACTTGGGTTGGGTTCCGACCGAGTTATTGGAAGTGCTGGACCAATAATCTATTTTCAACGGTTTCGAGGTGATTTGACCTTGCTGTGACCTTGAGATGACCTTATCATTACATTGGGATAACTTCTCTATGAAACCCCCACCAATCCATGTCACTATGTGTACTTAGCTCGGAGTGTACCGAGCCCAACGATCTGCTACGCACTAATACGTATGTCGTCCGTACAATTCGAATTTCAAGCCGAATGGAGTGATTCTCGTGGGCTCGGCAACCATGATCGCCAGAGAGATAGATGGGGACACTTAGTGACCGGAGAATGAACCGGATCTGAGACCTAAACTATCAATAAATTTCAATGATATTATGAAACTTCTGGGTGAACTCCCAGCATGCCCGGTCACTATAAACACCATCTCAATTGCATGCGAGCCTGTCGGCAACATATCCCGTACCGTCCCGTACCCCTCCGAACCGCCACGCTCCATACACACGGTACGAATCAAATTCACCTAATTTTCCCGAAACGATTCGGGAAGGCGATTCCTAGAGATTCGCCTCCTGCCGGACAATCAGGGTTTTCAGCGTTGCAAGGGTAGAAATAACATGACAACCATTATTAACAGGGACAATATGGGTGTCTTGTCAGTACACGTCGCTATACGTTAATATTTGTTTCTTTCATTGAATTTGGAATAAAACGTATCTGAACGTACTATGTCTTCAATAACGCATACCTAGCAAATACGACACATCGACCTTATTTTGTTGTAATATCAGGCCACCGTCTGTGAAGCTGGTCCAATATTACTAAATAATTGGGGCAAAGTTTCATTCATTTTTGCTGATTAAGTGAGCCTACATGTGTAGGCTAATACAGTATAATGTACGCAGGTGATCAAACCAGTCATATTTTGTCAGCAGCAGCACCTGGTGAATGCCAGCAGGTGTACATTTCATCCTTAACTTCAAGAATAAATAAATTGACAAGATAATATATTAATCAGATATATACTAACACAGAAGGGGAGAAAGCCTCTTAGAATCTGGTCATTTCGGTAAATCCAACTGTTCAAATTGTATTGGATTATAATGGAGAATTTATCATGTTTATAACACACATGTTCACAATGGAACATAAATAGCAATGTACGCATTGTTACGAAACGATAGATTAATTAATTTACCACCTACATGTATGCATCTTTATTTAAAAATATTAGTTCGGCTGTTCATGTGGGTTACTTAGATATATAAGGCATTGGCGTAAGCTAACGTTTGCAACCGTAATATTGCATAATCTGCAACTGTAACCATTAACATGATCAACACCAACTGTCTTGCTACATGCAATATAATGTTTTTGAGTCAGCCAAAATTGCATAACGCCTAATTCATGTACTATATGTTAATGGTCATTAAATATCTGTCCTAAACATTGTTCTTACTCTTGTATAGAGCGATATATAGAACAAAAACGTTATTATTTCATCATGGCCTAAAACCTCTGATATACTGCTATATTGTCGATATTGTGAATTAACAATAATTTGACAAATATTTGACCAACATAATCGTGACAGTCAAATAATCAATGTATTGGTCCAGTACGTCCAATATTGAAATACCAATATATACACACGTTGGCATCTGTCATCTGAAACGCATTTTTTTACAATCTTTGATAAGATAACGTTATCCATGTTGTTTTGTCATTAACACTCATCCTGCTGATCACGAATATTGTCGTTTTTATTCTGTTTTATTTATTGATCAAATAACTGATATAGGGGAAAAAATGTGTGCTTAAACATATGGATTTGCAAAGGATAGATCTAAAGTTAAACAAATATTAGTAATTTTCACCCACTTGAAGTTCTTGGTCGCGGTAACGAGACACAACTTCAAGTGGGTGAAAATTTTACTAAATTAACTTAGCAGGATAAAGGTTAATCTGTCCATCTACTGGCATTCGACTTTGTTATTTTCGTTGGTTAATTTGCCCATCTGCTGTCATTTAACTTGGTTATTTTCTTTGCATTCCAATTGTTCGAGCTACAATTTGATTATTTTTTTTGGAAACTTGTGTCTGTCGTTCAGATAGTGATGATAACGCGTATTTCACTTAAATTACAGGTATAATGGGCTTAAATGTATGGTTAAAGCATAAAACTGAAGCAATAACGGAAACTTGAGTCGCCTACAAGCCAGGTACACGTTGCTAAGCTTCTAAAATTGTGTTCAATGCCTGTTTTATGACTATTTTCTGAGCAGGTATAACGTACAATCATAATCTGACTGGCTAAACGATGAGAGCACCACCTGGTGATAGCCGGATAATTAGAACTCTGTATTATGTGAATACGAACGTATTGGCATTGAGGTTCTGTTTTAATTTCTCGGTTTACTATTTCCGGATAGTGCACGCGAGGGTGAAATAATAGTTTAAATCATTATTAGGATTGTGATAGTTTATTCCTAAATAATAATAATAATTGTGTATTTATTATTTTTGTTATCAATCTGGCAATAAAACTAATCTCAACAGAAACATCAAACCTCTCCCAAGCGTCCGTATGCAATATTTTTTATTGTTCATGCAAGCGTAATATTTACAAACAAAGCCTTTATCTGTCAATTGATTTCGTCATTCAAATGGTTAATTTAAGAAAAAGTTCTTACTATTTTTACACTTCGCTCATATTATCAAATTTAGACATTTGTTTTACGTACAGTTAATTCCGAAATCGGAAAAAAATTCACTGAAATTAATGCTTACAACCTCTTTTATAATATTATTATCCTACATGCGAATGCTCATAGTCACATCTCCACATAATGTATACCGGTTACACCAAAGTGAAATACATGTAACACGCTAGCATGTTATGGGTGGTTCTCATTGGTTTAATCTTAATCGGCATTAACAGCAACGCAAAATTACCATTTCATACAATTTTATAATTAATTCACACACAATTCTACACTCCTATGACCAATTGTGCATGCAGTGCAATTTTCTATTTTCGTACATTAAATGTCGAAACATGTTTTTACGTCGTCCCCATCGATGCCGTATCTCTATCTTCTAATGAGCATTCGACATTCCTCATAAAACAAAGAATAGTGTGTGATTCAATTAAAATACAATCAGTCATTCAATTTTGTTTATTGTGTGCACTCTCGTTTTTAATACTATCCATGGTTTATACAGTTGAAGTTGGCATTGATGCAACCTCGTCACTGTTCACCTTTTCTGACAGACAACTTTCATTTTCTACTGAGCTAGATCTGGAACTCTCCGGGACAAACCTGACGCGCAGACGAAATCCATTCTTATTCTCCTCTGTGATAAAGTTGTCTCGCGGCCTGTGATTGGTCTGCGACTCGTCTTTTGTGTCACGTGTGACATGTCCACCATTCATCAGGCCGCTTTCTAACATACAGCGCTTCGTCTTCGTCGTACGATTCGCTGTATTAACAGAAGCATAATCTGTCGATGCACAAACAAAACCTGTGGCTATTCTACTACTAAAACGGTTCCGTCTGGTTCTTTCTGTGGGAACTCGATGAGGACAGAAAACCTCGACAAGCCCTCTTTTGAGTTTGATATTGAAACATCCATAGAGAATGGGGTTGAGCGCACTATTCAGCAGAGCCATCGTCTCAGCGAAAACATAAACTGGCTCAGGTATCTTATAGTGATATTCGCTCCAGATATGAATAAGATGCACCACAAAGTATGGAGTCCAACAAGCGATAAAGCTACATATGATGCTCAGAGTCATCTTAATGGTCTTGATCTTAGCTCTAGGAATGGCTGCTTTGTCTTTGATTGTACGTCTCATCCCAGCGCCTGTTTTATCAGTGAGATCCTTACCCTGTCGCCACACCACCTTCACCACATTGATATAGCAGAATGAGATGATAATACTCGGTATAACAAGGATGTAGGCAGCCATGAAGGTAAAGTACAATTTTCGCTGCCACCAATGTGTGTAGCCTTTACTCTGACATTTATACTTGATCTCCCCATCTGGGTAGACACCAGTAGCGACCTGTTTGAAGATGAGAAGCTGTGGTACAGCAAAGGCGAACGCCATGAGCCAAGATATGATGATCATCCTGCGGGCATGTGAACTGGTGGTGCCCAGACTGAATGGTTTACAGATAGCCACATAGCGGTCATAACTCATGGCTGACAGGATGAAGGTGGTACTGGCCATCGTGACAATCTGAATATACAAGAGGATCTTACATCCTGCAGGTCCCATCACCCAAGCTCCCTCAAACACAACAAAGAGCACCTCTGCAACAAAAACACATCTAAAATGCACAAGTAAGCATTACACAGAAAACATGATGTATTGAATCCAGGCTAGTTTATTGTTGGGACAGCATCGCAGAAGCTAGACCAACTTCAAAACAACATTGGCTCAATGTACTTTGCTTATACATTAACTCTGAACCCCATGTCAAACAGGCAATACTAAAAGTACACATGTGTAAAATAAAAAAACTATATAATAAATAATAAAATCTATGCACAATTGAGCAATTTATCATTATGCATCCAGCAGTACGGCACCACCCAAAAAAGACATTCAATACAATCATCGTTAGTGTAGCAAATGAAACATTACATTCAAGTAATCATATCATATCATACTTTGCTAAAGATTATCTCAAACATCACATTGATCAGTCGATCTGCACTACACGGTGTCTAACATTGTATCCTGTCACGCAAAACCAAAATGCAGTAACTGCTTATTTCTCTTTGGGCTTTTCATAACAATATTTGTGTACCTGTAGTCATGGTAAAACAGCAGACCGTCAGATCACCCACGGCCAAGTTCACAATAAAGATGTTAACTCTGCTGTTTAGTTTACGGTATTTACTGCAGGTCAATACGATTATTATCGTCACATTCCCCAGCAACGTCAATGTCTGAAATAAAAGCACATGAGACGGTAATGTTACTTTTCAGTGTATTTTTACATCATTGAGTATAACAATTATGCGATAATATTCATTTGTGGGAAATTGTAATTGCAGGAACAATAACAAGAAAACAAACAAAAATAAATCCTCGAGAATCCATTTATAAAAAAATTCTTCACATTACATGTTAAAAAGTGCATTTGAATGATATACATTGTGGATCACATATATCTTGGTCAAGGCAATCTTTTACAAACCATAATGTTTTTGTCATGTGTAATATCAAATGGCTAAATCATGAAGTGATGTTAGACAGTCAAATTTATTGCTAGATTATCGATTATTATGTTAGGGTATCTCTGGGGACATGCAAAATGAGTTAAGTCGTGGGAACGAGTTAGTAAGTCGTGGAAACGAGTTACTAAACCGTGGGAACGTGTTACTAAGTCGAGGAAACGAGTTATGGGAGCTCTGTAAGTCATTGGAACGAGTTAGTGTAAAAATAATAGTTCGCTGACTGTCTCTTCACTGACTAAGTCGTCTCCACAAGCTACATAACCTGATAACTCGTTCCCACGTCTTAGTAACTCGTTTGCACGAGTTAGTAACTTGTTCCCACGACTTAAAGAATGTATATTATGCATGTCCCTGAAGGGGTTCCGTTGAGTGCAAAAATACCACTAGCAAACATATTTCGTCTCTTTAGATATGAAAGGGTGTATCTGCCACTTCTTAAAGTGGCAGATACACCCTTTCTTATCCAAGGAGACGATTTAGTGGCTGTGTCTTATATTTCCAACATGATGACTGTCAGAGTGACAATACGCTGCAAACATATTTCGTCTCATTAGATATGAAAGTGTATATCTGCCACTTCACAAAGTGGAAGATATACACTTCTATATCCAAAGAGACGACTAAGTGGTTGTGTCTCATATTCTCACCATGATGACTGCCAGAGTAACAATACGCTGAGTAACTTCTGGAGTCCAGATATCTCCGTGATAAACTCTCTCCAACTCGCCCGATATCACTGAGATCACGCGACCGGTACAGTTCGCAGTCTGGTCGCTAATGGCGCTGTATCCAATGCTACTGTTATCTCCGCAGGGGACTTGTTTTTTCAGCGGAAGTTTCCCCATCAGGTGGGCTTTGTCATCCTGAGTAGTCAGGTTCATATTCATCCACCTTCCCTTCTCTCTGCCACAGATCTGTCCTCTCACATTTTAAGTTCACAGACTGCTCACCAGCATCTGATAAGACAGATATAAAAATATGTTTAACCCTTATGCTGCCGGGACGGTATATATCCGTTTCCAAGCAAAACTCAGACCAATATATTCAACTCGAATAGCTAAATATTTTGTGGCAGATGCTATAATAATTACATTTTGAAGATGTATACTTTTTCATTAATATAATTATTTTTCATCATTTGGAGCTGGAAATTGCGTCAGCAATTTCAGCTT
Organism: Flabesymbios commensalis; assembly: GCA_964017125.1. Classification (NCBI taxonomy): domain Eukaryota; kingdom Metazoa; phylum Annelida; class Polychaeta; order Terebellida; family Flabelligeridae; genus Flabesymbios; species Flabesymbios commensalis. The sequence continues at coordinate 14,381,678 of OZ024914.1, read as the reverse complement.
CAAATGATGAAAAATTAGACAACATACTGAGTTAAATTACCGCTATGTTCTGAATTATATTGATGGACATTTAGTTCAGTTTTTCAGAGACAAACTTATTAATCCACATGAATATGCATGGTAATATAAACAGAACATGTCATTCCCACGGTTTGGGAATTCAGCATTGTGGGGAGCCTCTGTGACGGAGAGGTAGCTTGCTCAACCACAGACAGCCAATGATCGAATCCTCTTTCTGGATGGGAGTACTGTCACCGGACTCATTTCACTATCGTAGGCTCTCCTTGCGCAGTTCAGTCTGTAAGGGGACTTTTGTCAAATGCGCCCTAAATCCACATGTATTCATTCATTCATTCATTCATTCATTCATTCATTCATTCATTCATTCATTCATTCATTCATTCATCCATTCATTCATTCATTCAATCATTCATTTATTCATTCATTCATTCATCCATTCATTCAATCATTCATTCATTCATTCATTCATTCAATCATTCGTTCATTCATTCTTTTATTCATTTATTCATTCATTCATTCATTCCTACGAGGTATATAATATGTTTGTCGCAATCATTCACATGTTACCAGAATGCACAATAACACATGCTGTCATCATCATGATTACTGACGTGAGTGATATGAGCATCTACTCAACGGCGCTCAATAAAAATTACATTTATATCTGTCATTTCGATTTGATTGAGAGCTGGTGTCGCGTATTGACTTGGATGTTCAGTATTTCATAACTAAACGGATCCACATTGTGATCCAACATTGGGTTATGCATTGAAACCGGCTTGCACATAATTTTTGTAGTGGGATTTTCAAGGTAGGTTTGTTGATAAGCTAATGGATGTGTCAGAGTTTGATGCCATGGACACCATCGAAATGCCATGATGCTTCGAGTCAGTCAGGGGTACTATTATTGATTACATAATAATCCCTCCATACGGTGGTGCTGTGTTTTGTCAGTTAATTATGATTATCATGATATAAAATATTGTAATATGATTAATTGTACAAATCAGCGGCTCTACTCGACGGACCTAATTTGTGAGGAAAAAGAACTGTTTCGATCATGTAAAATTATTCACTGCATCACGCCTGTACGCTACGTGACCCACTACTACAATCTACCATTATACCAACGAAGTAGTGGCACTACTAGAAGTGTGACTGGAGTCAGCTATGTTTCAATCATAATACAAATGATTTTTGTAAACAAATAAAAAATCACAAGTTGGGTTGAAAATACTATGCCATAACACCAGGCAATGTGTGAGGATTGTCGCTTTCCGGGATTTTATCTTAACCCTCTAACCGCCGGTCAACATTATATTCGTTTTCAATTTTGCTTTATTATCACATTGAATACCAGATTTCAAACATATCAAAAAGAAAACGTGACATCAATCATATTTTAAAATAATTGACCGCCATTCTGTCAAATCTGAATAATTTTCACTCACTTGAGTGAGTGAGTGAAAATTATTCATCATAGCTGACTCTCCAGTCACACTTCCAGTAGTGCCACTTATACGTTGGTATAATGGTAGATTGTCGGAAAAATATTAACAGATCCTTGTGGAACTCCATTTCACATCATAATTTCACATCATTCATATGTCAGACGAGTTTGCATTCCTCTTTATAGACCGCCATGGCCCGAATTTCGAACCCTGTGTCTGGAAGGCAGTGTCATCTCATTCTTATCATTATCCTCAAGAGGTTCTCCTGGCCCAGCTTAGACTTTTATGTGCACAAAGGTGGCCTAAAATCCCATTCATACAATTATTCCTCGTTATGGAGGTCACGAAAACATATAAGTCACTAAATATTTTTTTCATAAACCATGGAGACCAAAGGATCATCATAAGTGTCTTAATTAACTCTTTTTGCTTCATTTTAAGACCAGTATGTTATGAGTCTACGGCTATTATAAATATTGCAATTCTTTCATTGCGGGGACCGTCTTTAGACATCAGGAACTGGCGTCTATAGAGCCCGATGGCTAATGCGATTCGGTTGTGGCTCGAAACTCAGAGGTACTGGGCCCGAATACCGTCCGAGTCGGATGTCCGTCATCGGGGTTGTACATATACATGTACAGTGGTCCAAACTCTTACTTCTGTCGCCATATTGCCATGATTGTGCAAAAAACAACGTAAAGCAATATTCATTCATTCGGCCAGAGCTGGTCAAAATGACCAATGACAAGCCTCATTAGAACTAGATTTGTGCTTCAAGTTAAAAAAAACGGAGAAGACTACACTAGTGAAACAATCTGGTGTTATCTCTTCAACTTTACCTCGCACGGCGAAGGTGTGATGTCCTCATGGTATGACATGTTTGTACCGCTATGCAATATGGTGGATAGACGTATGTGGGAAGTTGCCAGTGAAAGCAAAGGGGCCAAACAAGCTTCTGTGATAACACATGAAGAAAATAATAGAACGTGTAAATGAGCATAATTATTCTGGGAGATGACGCGCTAGTAGGCAATACACCTTTCCCAATAGCAACACGCCACACACTACAGTGACTAAAAGCTGAACTATTTAGTTGGGAGTCCTGTCACACTGCTATTACAACACGCCACACAGTGAATAAAAATGAACTATTTAGTTGCTTATGCGCAAAATCGTGCAAACAGTGTATTTGCTGTAATAAAGAATCATTCAACTACAAAATACGCATGCCTGGGACGGTCAAGTGTAGGCCAACAGTAGCTTATTGAGTACAGATTGACGGCATTAATATAGCCACTGAACTGATTACAAGATACTACTCAAACGAGACATTGATTAGCTGTTTTCATGCTAGGCCAACGTCTGTGACACTGGCCCAACATTGAATCAACATTGAATAAATGTACAATGTTTGAGAGAAAGTCTTCCTGCCCAGCAAACACAAGACATTTGTATAACATTTATACAACGTCGGCCCAACGTCTTCGACGTTGGTCCAACATTGCATAAAGTCATACAAATGTTTTGTGTTTACTGGGTGTCAATACATGCTTGTAGTCAAGCAGTTTCCACATCCCGCAGTAATACAGTCAGTTTGCTTGCAAGCCAACGACCGATTAGGGGCAAGGGCCAAGGGCTTTGAATTATTAACTCATAGATGTCGCTCATGTATATATCAACTTGCTGTGATTAGAGAACTTGCTCTTAATGAGGCTTTGGGTATGCATATTTAGTATTATTATGGAATAGGGCTTTAACCTATCCACGGGCACTATTGCCTTCTGGGGGACCCTTGTCCCGCAAATTTTGACAGTTGACTACACCTCATTCTTCGTGTTGGTAAAGAGCATACCTAGCAAACACAAAACATTTGAATGTATAACATTTGCTCAACGTCGGACCGACGTCTTCGACATTGGACAAGTGCAATACAAATGTTTTGTGTTCACTGGGTAAGCAGTTGAGACACAGTGCCTCAAATTGCAACAATGTCCTAGTAAGTTACATTGTGATTGTCAAATACCAATATTTTGACAATATTGATCGATGGTGGGGCAATTTAGCTTTAGAAAATGGGGAAGGGCGGGAGTGAAATAGCGTCTATCTCAACTAATTGTTTTGAATAGGCCTATACAGGTCCTGTTTTGACATTTGGAATCTGTATATACTTTGCGAAGAAATCATAATGTTTCCCGATCAGCAAAGCCTCTTATCATTTCAAGTTTTGTGTTTATATTTCACAAGTCGGTGTCGATAGCTATTGTCAGCTTATCTTAGCGATACTTTTTATGCAACTATTTTATGCCACAATTACGTAACGCTTTTTTGGACGATTTTTGACCCCCCTCCCCCCTTTTGTAACGCTTTTTAACGTTACTGTGACTACGCTCCGTAACGCATACCTTAACTCCCCCCTCCCCCCTCTAAGCGTTACGTAATTGTTGAACGGCCCCTATCAATATTATAAAAGCATGCAGAACAGCATATGTTGCTGACTTACCCATGCGGCCGATTTTTTTCAAAATGTCTACACTGTACCCATGGGAAATGTTCTAACAATTTTAAAATCTTACCTATTTGATTTTTTTCCCACCCTAGCTCCTCCGTAGTCCACATTCCTGTTGATGAACTTAGGTCTGAATTATATGTTTAGAATCTGTGCGCCTCTGAGCCCGATCCTCTGTCGATTTAGGCGTCATATAAGTTTTATTAATTGGTTGATTTTATAATACTGAATAATTGAAGGCCTTGACGCTTAACCATTGAGCTACAACGAACCCCACGAGTGATATAATGTGGTATCCTGTGGTCATAAACTGTTTGCTACTCTGTCACGCCAGACAATCTCCTTCAGCACCAACAGCTCAATAAATTCCCAGCTGTCAACTCAATCACATCACTAGATATGCCACAGAATGTCGCGGAATGGCTCGGCCATTTTGAGAGATTGCTCTGCCAAATAGAATTTGGCAGCGCAATCTCTAAAATTTGTTGCTATAGTCAGTAACCAGACTATTTGTCAGTAAGAACTGAGTGTAATACATCGGAGCATGTTGTGGTGAATAGCATCAGGATTCAAAATCAAATGTGACCATTAGTTAGTTGATTAATCGGTTTATTTTAATATATAATAAATTGTACTGCAAGATAAACGTAACTAAATCCGCATTTTCCCTTAAATTGCAAGTATATATGGCTCCACTTTAGTTTGGAATTGATATCAATGCATGAGTTATGAAATGATCTGATCACCCAAAAACGTCTTAAAAACTTGCAGAGACTAGAACTACAATATTTATGGAGAGACAAAAATGCAAAGAAATTGCCCAACACTGCCTCCCCCCCCCCCCCCCCCAAGTTGTTTACTATTTCCATATTTGGGGCGTTTCGATATATGCATTTGCTTCAAAATCTAATCAGGTTTCAGTCATTGCATTTTTTTTCATCACGCAAATTAGTTTAACGGCTCAGCCTAAAACATGCTCACAAAGAGATTGGTGGCAACCCTGGAAAATGGCCACCGAATTGGCACAGTAATAATTTCAAATAAAAAAGTTGTTTTCCCATCAAAACAAGACGTTGCGAATAGTTGCCCAGAGCTACTGCTATAATGTTAAACCTAAACCTGCTAAATAAAACAATTTTAATTTTTACTCTCTTGAAGTTGTGTCCGCTACCGCGATCCACAACGTCAAGCGTGTGAAAATTATTCATATTTCTTTAATTTGAGAGGAAACATTTAAAAATCTTTATGTTTAAACACTCATTTTATTCCCAATAACAATGGCTAATAAAATAGATCATAAACGACTATTGTCGTGATTAGCAGGTAAAGAGTTAAGTATTTTTTTTATAAAAAAATGACACAAGTCCGCACTAAATTACCTGTTTTTACTAATCTTATAATCGGGTCACTTTGGTGTATAGATTTGCTCCAAAATCTGATCAGACATCGGCCATACCATAGGTTATCATTTGCTACAAACATCTCGCAAATCGGTTCAGCGGTTCAAGCTGAATGGTCGACGAATTGCCCTGGTGACAACATTCACATCCAGATAAATTGCAAGCCCTACATCTACAAGAAATCATATATGAATAATATAACATCCTAATGGGATAAAACAATCTAGAAAGGGACTATGGCGGCGGAGGCGGCGGCAGCGCACCACACAGCTAAACCAAGGAGTTTGATAACCTCGTTGGTTAAAACATATTCACATTATACCGTGCACACATAATTAGAAACAAATTTGTATGTTTTTTATTTGCCTATATCATATCCGCTGTAACCGTATTCTTGTGCCACCATTACCATGATTATATATGACCATGGTTACCGTTGTTATATATTTTCATGCTGGCTATTTTTGCACGTGCGTGGAGCGGATTAGACAGTCAACGCCCAGACAGTATTACTGGAGGGGAAACAGTGGTAATCTGGGCATTGTCATGTCTGGTGCGGATCAACCTACTTACATCCGCCTTAGCCCTTAAAGCACCGAATTATTTTTGTATAAACCATGGAGACCAAAGTTTTTTTTTCAATTTGAAATCACCATACATGTCTTAGTCAGCTCTTATTGGATCAGTTGAATACCTAAGTTATGGGGCTACGACCATTATAACTATTTTTAATGTTACAGTGTGGTAGACTGTAGACGTCAGACGTTATTCGTGAGATTCTGACGTCTAAAGCTATCTTATTTAAATTTTTATCCACTTAGAGTTGTTTCTCGGTACCGCGATCCACATCTCCAAGTGTCTAAAAACTACTCAAATGTATTTCGTTTAAGACCAAACATTTCAAATCTGGATGTGAACCCACATCTAATTCCTAATAACAGTGATGTTTTATTGGCTGATAAAACGATCTAAAATTACTATATCCGTGTCTAGCGGTAACAGGGGTAGCCCTGACCGAGACCTCACATCAAAAGACCAACATAAGTAAAGCTATTTGCTCACAAGGGATAATTAAAGTTTCACTTCTGTATACCAGATTTATTTAGCATTAGTCTTTAGTGTATCCTGATAACAGTATAGTAATAATATAATTGTCTAGATTTCATTTAGATCACCAATATTTTATTATATTGAGTTTTATCAACATACAATCCACATGGTGGTTAATTCTACCATAGCGAGTGACGCTTTTGTATTTTTTGAACTTCTTTACCACTTGTGATATTGATTAAGATTTGTCACGTAAACACAATTCAATCTCTGCTAAGCCATTTATTATAAACTATAACAAGTCTAATTTAAAAGGTGTAAGTATTTTTCATTCATTTGAAGCCTGCTTCATATAAATGAAACGGTTAATGTCCAGGTATCATTCCTGAAAAAAATCAGTATTCTACAATTTTATTCCAGGTTCCTGTGTATTTTTTCACTATTGCTCTTGCACTACCAATCCATTATTCTATCCATCTATAACATGTATAAAGGTAACTTGGATGTGAAAATCAGATCTCAGGTATCAAGGGTATAACATATAAGTCGCACAAATGGTGATTACCAGTCCAGGACATCACCTGATCACGTGTGACTGTCACTGGAGCTTTCAGCTCTGTCAGAGCCAGCGATTTTAACGGCACCAAGATCTCAGGGAGGACGAGACGTTCATCCAGTGTTAGTTTATTGTTGGGCCAGCGTCGCAGACGGATCCAGGGAATTTAATGCAATATACATCTCAGCAAATACAAGACATTGGTCCAACAATAAATTACCACTGGTTCAACCGCCTGTTTCTTCTAATGAGGTCAGCGTCTTGTATATGTACGTCCTCTTGTCATAGAGTTCCAAGTAAGCACGAGATGGTAATTCAATGCTTCATTAACGTGATTAATGTTAGGCCAGCATCGCAGACGGTGAGCCAGAATTAATCCAGCATTTGATCAACGTCAGGCTGTCATCCCTCCTGTGTTTTGCAGTCTTGGGTCCAGCTTGCCACACATCTATGCGGCTCTATGTATTGAATAATGTATAGATAATGGTTGAAGCGGGGTGATATTAGAAAAGAGAGATGGGCCATGATACGTAGGGTAATGCCCATTTTACAATAGTGAATAATTATCACCCCCAGGCATTTAACCCTTTAACCGCCGTTGTCGCATATATTAGGGGTTTTACTTTTTATTAGCACATTAAGTACGACCTTTCAAACATGTGACAAAAATAAAATGTGACATCAATCAGAAATATTTGAAAACTGTTGACCTCCATTTTGCCAAGTCTGAATAATTTTCACTCACTTGAAATTGTGGATCGCGTCAGCGAGACACAACTTCAAGTGGGTGAAAATTCAGATTGAAAAATTTGGCAGTTAAAGGGTTAACTACATTCACAGTTAGTCTCGTAACAATTCAACCGCTGAGCACGACTATAATCGTTTTTACTAATTCTCGGTAGACATGGCAAAGATCGTAACTTTTCCAACTGCATTGCAAGCGGACGGATTGGCCTGCATTCTGTATTGTGTTCTGCATTCATTTACAAAAAAAAAATAGAATGTAGTGTTTATTTTTATAAATGTGATTCCCTTGCAGCCAAAGTGTTGCATGTGCCATACATTGGAGTGTTATAAGTAACATTTTAGCTGTTACGAGACGGTTTTATTACTTGGTGGGTACGGTGTCTGCACTAAAAGTATACTTATCCCCAAACGAGGTGCAGGGCCATCTTCATCACGTAGACTGGTACACTGCCCCCGCTAGACACTGCATCCCTGCATGTTAAAATTTGCAGACGACTGACGTCATATTTCCCCCACTCTAACTTTAGACTGATAGTAGTAAGCTTGTGATTGGCCGGCTGTCCTGCTAAATGTTCTGTGAGTGGCAAGCGCAGATGTGTACACGTCTCATGGAGGTGGAGGGGTGGGTGAGGCATACACCTGTGATACACCTGTGTCGACATTTACAGATGCGTGTGCCGTCTGTGTCTGGCTGGAACAGGCTGTACACAGTGCTCTGTGTAGTAGACTGGTGCTACAGGGACTAACCCTTAAAGCGCTGATATATTTCTATATAAACCAAGAGACCAAAGGGTTTTCTTCGATTTGATCATTCCGAGCCTTTTCCGCTTCATCTGAATACCTACATGTATATTATGGGTCTACTGTCACTATGAAGAGTTTACGCTTTCGGTGTGGGGATCGTCTTTAGACATCAGAGTCTGCCGTCTATAGACGTCAGATTCTGATGTCTAAAGTCGGGCCTCGTGCGGAAAGGGTTAAAGCGCAATAGTCGTTTTTAATCAGTTGTATTGCCGAGTAAATCACTGTTAACGTGTGTAAACAACATCAAGATTCGCAAATCTTTGGTACAAAAAACAAACAAATATGAGTAGCCACCTTTGAGCACATATAGGCAAAAACTAGGCCAGTAATATTATTGTCACCCAACTGAAGTTGTGGGTCGCCGTAGCGAAATACAACTTCAAATGGGTCAAGATTTAAATTGTAAGACTTATCGATTTAGTTTAAGCCCTGGTAAATCTGTACAGTGACTATACCCCACACAAATTATTTTATCATTGTTTTTATTCGGATTGAAAAGTGTTTCAAAACGCCTACCCGATACATTGATTCAGTGTTGCTTAAAAGTAGGCCAGCGTCGCAGACGGTGGTCCAACCTTAAAACAGTAGTGGATCAATGTCTCGTGTTTGCTGGTTTTATATTGTCCCAGCATCAAACTGGGTTAAGTTTTGGTCCGTCTGTATAACAGATTTTCATGAAATTTCCTAGTATAGCCTAATCCTAACAGCTGTGATAAAATCGCATTGAGTATTTCAAAAGTAGAGCATTTGACATGTTAAGAAATTCTTGCTTCAAATAGAGTTTAATAGGTTTATAGACATGATAGAGGGACGTCGCAATTTGAATTTTACTACATGATAAATGGTCTAACTTTTGAAATACTCCATATTTTATGAGATTTCTGGGCTGTTGGAATTATTAAAAAAAATATTGATTGATTTTATGGAAATCGGGAAAAAATTGCTATGGGGTAAAACACCGACTTAGTATTGTTTTGATGTCGGGTCAGCGTTGTAAACGATGGGCCAACTTTAAAACAATATTGTTTTAATGTCCCGTATTTGCAGCGTAGGCATGACAAGTTGAACCAATGCTGGTTTAATGTTGGGCCAGCTTCGCAACTGGTGGTCCAACATTAAGCCAACATTGATTTATGTATTTGATTGGTAATCGCCGGTGACTTTGTACAGCAACTGTAATCCAGAAAACACAAGGCGTTGACACAATATTGTTTTGATGTTGGGCTGATATCGAAGATGATGGGCCAACATGAAAACAATATTGCCGGATAGGTATACAGTTTAAGATGTGCTTTATTTCAGAATTTTAAACCTAAAACTTAAGGAAAATTATCTGATTTTATTAAAATGGCATGTGCTTGATGTCATCGACATCATAACTTAAAACTAACATTGTTTGCAATATATTGTTGCATAACGGATGAACGCCGCACAGCATTGACCCAATGTTTGTGTAATGTTACGACGCTAAAAAACCCCACTGGCAGTCAGCATGGCATGAATGTTATGTCAAGCTGTGAGATGTGGTAGCCTGGCACACAGTGAATGCCGTGCACATGTATAAGGCGATCAGACGCTACAAGACACTAATTAGATTAGTTGACCTTCAGACGAAATCAAGGCAGCAGCTGGCCTGCATTAGATGTCTGTAAACAAGATTACCATATAAAAAGCTATTTGTGTCAGACGCGGACAACACTTGTTAAATTAACCACCTGGGGATTAAACCAATACAGGATCCACCAAGTCCCGTCTCCTCTAGCCTAGGCATTAAGTTCCATTGACACGTCCTCGTGCGAAGGAATATCCGTGGGCGAGAACTGAGTTGCTTCGACTCGAACCGCAAGCATCCGTGTAGTGAGGTTTCGGTAATTTTAGTAATAATCATTATTTTGAAGTCAGCTTGTCAGATTTAATCTTTTCATATTGATTATTAGATACTGATATCACTTGAACCGTCTTATATCATGTAGGAACAATATTGATATATCACACCCATGTACATATTGTTTCTTTGAAGGCCAGAGTGGGGCTCGAGCTCGTGTTCTCGGACTTTCCAAGCAGGCTGTTTTAACCACTGGGGGGAAGTAGTGTGGTTTGATTGATTAATTAGTTAGTTATTATACACGTTTGCTAGGGTACACAGCAATGATCGGACTCTGTGACATATCTATAATATCTGCTACTCACATTGTTGGCATTGCGATGTGATTAGGGTAGTTTTAACCATGCACTGCAATGAGGGCCTGCGGTATACAACTGGCATACCATTCACGCTAAAACGTCTCATTAAGAGTGTGTAGCCGGTATGAACGTTTTAGTCACATTTGAATATGATAATACTTTATCTCGATCTTTAAATATCTATACAAACTGAGTATACTAAGCACGATTCTTGTATGTTTTGTATTTTATGTGTGAGTTTTGTGAATATTCCTTTTGTGGGGGTAAGCAATTTGTTCCAAAATATATTCCGTTTTTGTATCAAAGCACTGTCATCTAAACCTTGTTTACCATACCCTGGTAGGCTTTGGTTCCGACCTACACTGACAATCCCTTTATCAATCTCCCTTGTATCGTCACTCCGCTGGGAAACAGACCAATTCCTGTTCCCCAATGCGCAATCCTGACGGCCTAAATTCACATAAAGGGGCTTCCTATTGAATTGGCATGCAAGACATCGGGCACAAAACAAACTCAATATCAACATTATGAGTGATGAATAAATAGTGTTAAAAGATAATACAGTTTTTTTATACAATTTCTAGTTGCATACCACATCATAGATAACAACTCACACATGATTATTTACGGCCTTTGCAACCGGCACTCAGTTTTCGCCGTTTTGAGTTCCGAATCGCTACTACAATAAGTTACGACTAAAAGACTTACATGTACGGTACTTAAAATTAGATAATTAATTGTATAATTGTATTCATTTAGTAGTCTAGGGAATGGGAGTTTCACATTTCAAAATAAAAAAACAAAAAACACAACGACACACACTGCCATCAGTTGCCACTTAAGTAATCCCTGCATGCCTGCTACACACAATTAACGGGCAAGGAAATCACTGGAAATAGGGCTAATCGTATTGCTGCTCATTCTAGACGGAATTATTCTATTCAATTATTAGTCAACATGAATCTCAGATAAAGTTGTCGAACATGTTAGATGTAGATTAAAATTACACCTAGTTTCTTCCTCCTTCCTCCCTTTGTCCTCCCTTCTTTCCTTCTTTTAAACATTCCTTCTTTGATTTGTCCCTTTCTTTTTTCTTTCTTGATTTCTTTATTCCATTCCTTCCATAGTGCCATCCGCTCGTCCTTTCTTGCTTTTTTCATCCCATACTGCATACTTCTCTTCGTTCCTTTGTTCCTTCGTCGCTTGCTTGCTTGCCTATTGGATTGCTTGATTAATTTATTTCTTCCTTCTTTCTTTCCTTCCTTCCTACCTTCTAACCTTCCTTATTTCCATTATTCATTGCTTATTTATTTTTTCCCCATCGTTCAGTCTATCCATCCATCCATCCATCCATCCATCCATCCATCCATCCATCCATCCATCCATCCATCCATCCATCCATCCATCCATCCATCCATCCATCCATCCATCCATCCATCCATCCATCCATCCATCCATCCTTCTTCACCTCTGCCTCCCTCTTATACCACCTCCCTCTCCCCCTCTAGTGTTTCTTTTTCCTCTTTTTTTCTTCTGGCGCACTACGATGCTTGTTAGTGGGCCTAGTTTTACTTCTCGATCTAATGAGGTGGAATCTGTCTGCTGTGTGTTTTATAGCATAGCAGTTTTTTAAGTCCAAACATTCAAGAGAATCTTTAGACTCCGAGAGCCCAATGACAATCCTCAATAACCTATACCCTGTGTTACACCCTGATGCCTCACTTCAGCAAGGGTGCCAATGAAGATATTGCATTGAACAGTGATATGTGACTAAAGTAGGACACTAAGGCTAGTGAGAAATAGAGGGTTTCTCGCTACATTGTGAGAATGGATAACTCTTGCGACTCTCGACTCCACAACCTACCCTACCTGAGGATAGCGGAGTAAGTAAGCAAAGGGTCAGTGAAGCAAACACTGTCAGTGCGCAATAATCACACCCACTTGTACTTATTTTTCGTCATTCATTATCCAGATTGGTGACACTGACATTAAACCGTTAATCGTTTCCTAGTTTAAATTTTTACCCAAGCTGTGCCTCACTCGACAGCTTCAAGTGAGTGCAAATCGCTCAAATGTTGCTGTGACGAGAATCATCTATTCTGCAACTAATGTATTTTGAAGTAATAATGACAATGTTGATTATAATCGGCCTCGGCGATTAAATAGTTATAAGTTGACAGAAGACTCTGCATTCGACCTTGAATTACCTGTGATGATAATTCATACACACCTCGCTGCTGATTATATCCGGATGACTGATTGGATAAGTGAGAGGAACCTAGCAAATACACTACGCTGAAACAATGCTGGTTTAATGTAGGCTCAGCGTCGTAGACGATGACCAACATTAATCCAGCATTGGTTCAATGTCTTTTGTCTGCTGGGAGCTTTACTATTGAGATGGACGTGACTATGACAAATTGTGTCAATAAGGTCAGAAAGATTGACCCAGTCCACACTGGACAAGACATATTAGAGGCAGCACCGGCACAGTCATTTGTCACTATCAATTCTTTGGTTTTCCCTGCCAGATGGACGATGGTTACACTCCATAATTCGAATTCTGTGTCTGGAGGGCAATGCCATCTCATTCCTCTCACCATCCTCACGAGGTTCTTCTGGCCCGGTTTAGCCCACATGTGCACAAAGGTGGCCTATAACCCCATTCATTTTATTTGTAAAAAGATTCAACCCGGAATATTTCCTTTCTTTCATGGAATTAATATACGCGCACATCAGCAAAATCATTGAGTCACCCCTTTTAGATCTCCGAAAAGCTGTGTATGGATGAATCTATCCGCTCACTCGTAAAAATTCAATATTGTGGGGAGCCTCTGTTACCGAGAGGTAGCGTGCTCAGCCTCAGACCGACAGGGTTCGAATTGCGAATCCTGTGTCTGGAGGGCAGTGTCATCTCATGCATCTCACCATCCTCAGGAGGTTCTCCTGGCCTGGTCTAGCCTACATGTGGCCTAAAACTGTTCTTTAAAAAGCTTACGTCGTAACCCAGTATATATCTTTCTTTCTTTCAATACCTTATAAGTAAACATCATCATAATCATGAAGTCCTCCCTTCTGAACCTCCAGAATTTTATGTATGAAACAATAAATCACACACATTGTACCAATATAACTCTAGATGAGAGATGAATCAGTACTGATCCATGTAGATGACGTGTAAGTCATGTGTTTAATTGGATTAGGTGTAGACGACCTATTTGTCAAACTGCTGGTCTGATGTGAAGCATCATTTGACGAATGTACAGATTAGGCCGGATCGTGATATGACGGCAGTACCCGGTAAACACATGACATTGACCCGATGGTTGATCATTGTCTTGACGTGTAGCAGCATTGCCCCACTGTTGTCTCAATATCTTGTATTAGTCAAAGAGAGATATAGATGAGCATTTATCAAATGCAGATGTACGATGTTTTGTAGTTACATCGTCCGTTCTGAGAATACAAATATATCAAATTTCTAATATGTATTAGTAAACGGTTCATCTTGCTTATTGGACCAAAACAATGTCAAGTGTTTTGCTATTGTATTGCTGTCATTATTGTTCACATGTTCACCATCCAGCCTATGAGAACAGTGAGAGATTTTAGTTATGCGTCGGGGGTCTAGTTTCATTACAGACTTCGCTGCGATCTTACATTCACGTCTACTTACATGTAAAAGGGAGGGGCTGTACAGGCGACGTTGAGTGAATTTCATACCCTGGAACCTATTTTTAAGTAATCGGATGTTGGGCCAGCGTCGTAAACACCATTAAAAATTATTTAATCTGAATTTTTACCCACTTGAAGTTGTGTCTTGCTGACGCGATTCTCAACTTCAAGTGAGTGAAAATTATTCTAATTTGACAAAATAGAGGTCAACTCTTTTCAAATCTTGCTGGTTGATGTCACATTTTATCTTTAACATATATTTAAAATGTGGTACTTAATGTACTAATAAAAAAATGAAAACCCGAATATATGCGGCACCGGCGGTTAAAGGGTTACGCTAACATAGGGTTAACTGATTTTGTGTTTTTATTGGCACCTGTATAATCAGTTGTTGAAAATAAAATTTATAAAGAATACAATTTGTCCTAAATTTTTAAACACTGATATATGTTGGGAACTAAATTTCACTATTGACATACATTTTCATTCACTTTTCATTCACATTTTCATTTAAGTTGTGTTAATTACCCATTATGTCTCTCCTCTGTGCACAGAGATGGAGATATCGATGGTTGCCTGCAACAACGGGACGAGTAATGTGACAACTACACTTGTCATACTGTTGCGTAAACAAAGACAGTGGTAGTTAGAATACTATTGCAAACAACAACGTGACAAGCTGAGCTGTCACATGAAATAATTTTTAAATAGGGCATATACAAAAAAGTACAAACGTCACAAACAACAATGTGACAAGTGCATTAATGCTGCAAAATACAACGTCACAGGTCCCACTAACCACAGCTAAATCCCTAATATAGTCAAACTGTCGCAAACAACAATGCGACAAGTCAAATTGGCTGCAAACAACCACGGGACAAGTCCAATTGGCTGCAAAAAACAACGTGACAAGACCCACTGACTACAGCTAAATCCCTAATATAGACACCGCAAACAACAACGGGACAAATCCAATTGGCTGAAAAACAACTACGGGACAGGTCCCACTGACCACAGCCAAAACCCTAATATAGACGAAATGTCGCAAACAACAACGGGACAAGTCCAATTGACCACAACTAAATCCCTAATATAGTCAAATGTGTCGCAAACAACAACGGGAAAAGTCCAATTGGAACTTTGTTGTTTGCGGCAAACGGGAGATGTGATATTTAGTCCATGTCCCCTTGTTGTAGGCAACCATCGATATGTTTGTTTATCTCTGTCCCCTAAGTGTTTCTGTGGCGTTCTGTGAGTCTGTGTGTCCCATTCATTTCTGTCCTGCGTGTAACAGTGTTGCCAAAAGACCGTATGTGCTCACTTGTAAATCAAGGCGTCACTGCGCTCTCTTTCTCTAGGGCTGAATAGATACTGACCTGCACCTGCGACGCTGGCCCAACATTTAACATACATATGGTCGGTGTCAGCTTGTAATCGCCGCCAGCATTAAGCACTACCAGACCTACTGCTATTGAACGCAGCTGTTGTCAAGCCACATTGTGTTTTACACATAGGCGTGGTTCTAAAACGGAATAATAAATTGAATTGTCCAATCTGCTATAATGAATTGACCAATCTGTTATAACAAATTGTCCAATCTGTTATAACGAATTGTCAAATCTGTTATGGCGAATTTTCCAATATGTTTTAACAAATTGTCCAATCTGTTATAACGGATGATTCAATCTTTTATAACAAATTTTCGAATGTGTTATAACGAAATATCCAATCTGTGATAACGAATTGCTCAATCTGCTTTACCAGATTGTTCAATCTGTTATAACGGATTGTCCAATTTGTTATAACGAATTGCCCAATCTGCTGTAACGGATCAGTGAATCTGTTATAACGGATTTTCCAATCTGTTAAACGAATTGTCCAATCTGTTATAACGGATCAGTGAATCTGTTACAACGGATGAGTGTGTTAACAGATTGGACAATCCGCTATAACATAACCATCCCTTATAACATATTGATCAATGCGTTTTAAAATAATAATTAACAGATTGACCAATCTGTCATAACATATTGGTTATAACAGACCCATCATATAACAGACCCAAGTATAATATGCTAGGCAGTATCTGATTTGTCGGTATGTTCTGTCAAATTCGCAATCTTTTACACAAATCGCACAGAGAGGATAGAAAAAATTATATCTAACCATTCCAGAGCCCCGCCTGATTGATAGGCTTCGAGTAACATTAGTTGGTCAAATTATAAGTGATTTATCCCATTTGCCCCGAGGCTCGACCTGATATCAAAGCGTTTATTGCCAGATTAGGTTTATGCTCAACGCAAGGATAGCGAAGTCTATTTTAACCATTACTGTACGGAACTATTTCTGTACAAACCTAAAAATCTGTCTTTTCTATTTGAAATCATGATACATTTTTTAGGTATCTTTTTCCGTTTCATTTAAACATCTATGCTATGGGTCTACGGCCATCATATTAACGTTCAATTCTTTCAGTGCGGGGGATCGACGGAATTTCATACAGCACAAAAAAAGCCGCATTACGTATGAATCTATATTCATAGGCTTTGCCAACCGAATGATATCTTTATGATGCAATCTATATCCCTAAGAGATTGATCAAATCAGCGTTTAGTATGTTTGTGACTCTGCATGCTGATGTTAACAGGACCGGTCACACTCTTGGTCACACACGGGGCGCGGGCCATGGTGCAGTTGTTAGCACCTCTGCCTTTCTCGCTAGAGTTCCGGCCTCGGCGGTTTGAAAGAAACAAAAATGTTTCTCCCCAGCCACCTTGACCGAGAGGTAGCGTGTTCAGACCGCCAGGACTTGAATATTGAATGCTGTGTCTTGAGGGCAGTGTCATCTCATTCATCTCACCATCCTCAGGTGGCCTAAAACACCATTCATTTTGTCACACACAAGAGGAACAATCCCCGGTTGGTGCGATGTGTTTCTGAATCTGATTTTATACCTTCATCTGCACCATGACGGAATATTGTCACAGAAATAAATAAATTATCAAAAAGCCAAACCTTCGAGTGAACTTTTAAGTGCACTTTTACAATATTGCTGCCATGAAAAGTAAAACAGCAGCTACCTCCAATCACCCTCGCTGACCAGATCATGTAAGCCATGTCACATGTTAGTGCAAGAGCATTAGTGAAAAAAACACAGGAACCTGGAATAAAATTGCAGAAAGCTGATTTTTTCAGGAATGATACCTGGACATCTCCCCAGACTAATTCCGAAGATGCCCCAAAAATTCCCCTTGTGCATTTTTTTTAATTCAAGATGGCCGCCACCATGTAACGCCATTTTCGAAAAACAGGGGTATACCCTAATTCTTCACCTTTGTAGTTAGGAAAAAAATATTTTGGTGTCTCTACTTATGTTTTAAGGCACAAAGAGTTGATACAGATGATCAGAAATGATATCAGCACTTTTACTCAATACCAAAAATCCAAGATGGCCGCCATATTGTTCCGATTATGTTAAGCGATCTCTTAAAAAACACGAAAATATGAGATATCTATCTCGTTGTTGAACCTAAAATGTATTTTTTGGCCAAACCCATGGAATCTAACACTTATTTAGCTCACCATTATTTTATTATATTGAATTTATCAACATAAATCCCACATAGCAGTTAATTCAAAATAACACCAGGTAACGCCATTTAAAAAAAAAGGGTTATACCCCAATCCCCTCTTTTGAAGTTAAAACAATGATTTTCGTGTCTCTCCCTATGTTTTAAAGTACAAGGAGGTTATCCAGATGATCAGAAATAATATCAGTACTTTTCTTATTAACACAAATTCAAGATGGCCGCCATAATATTTTGTTAAGCGATCTCTTAAAAAAACCCGAAAATATGCGATAACTATCTCGTTGTTGAAACTAAAATGTATTTTTTAACCGAACCCATGGAGTCTGGAACTTCTTTAGATGACCATATTTTATTATATTGTGTTTATCGACATGAATCCCACATGGTAGTTATAGTTAATTCTACCATGGTGGGTGACGCTTTGGAGTGTTTTCGAACTGCTTTCCCACTAGAAATGTAGATTGAGATTCGTCAAGTTAACAAATTAATCTCAGGTAAATAATGAAATTATTGCGTTTCAATCATCCGAGCTGTCACAGTTTCTACATGTTTGGCCAATACAAAAAGAGCACATCGTTGTACAATATAGTCTAGATTTGTGAGACCCCCCCCCCCCCCTTTGAACAAGCCACTCTGCACCCGCAACTCACTCTTTTTAGAACTCTTTCTGGGGCGACTGCTCTTTCAGTTTGCGTTGGTTACAAACGACCATGATATAAAATCCGTTCCCAGACTGTAGATTCCACACCCTCCTGTGCAGCAAAATATGCTCTGTATCATAATGAAGTTTAAACACGAGGCATTCATCCAATGCTGTTTTAATATGGGCTGACCGTCTTCGACGCTGGCACAAAAAGTAAACAGAATTGGATTAATGCCCCGTGTTGGCTGGGGCAGTAGGTGACGATGAAGGGAGGCTTTCTAGCAAAAATCAATTACAAGATAAGGACTTGCGCCTCACACGTTACATGTACATGACATCTTTGATAATCGTCCTGTAACAATGCTCTTTTAAATACTTACTTTTGTCCTTGATCTGCGAATGTCAATATGTTTAATATCATGAAATATATCATTTAAATATCAAGATATTACATTTTGAATATTAGGATATATATATTTCGTAATGAAGTTATGGCATTGTATGGTGTTGTAATGAGATGATTTTACATCAGAATATCGGTATATGACATTAAATTAATTGATGTCACAGTTTATCGTCAGGATATGATCTCTTTATGTCGCGATAATATGAGGACAATAAACATTAACGTCATGATATGGTTTTGTAATGTCCAAATATTGCTCTTTATTATAGTAAAATGACGTTATGATGTCTGGATACAGCTTTATAAATGCAGGATATGGTGGTTAAGCATCACGGTATGGTATTAAAGTGACAGGATCTTTTAGTGTATTGTCACGATATTAAATATCATGATATAGCATATTAACATCACAATATGACATTTTAGTGTAAGAGGAAATGAAAGTAAAAGAGGGCAAGGCCACATGCTGTTCAAAGAGCATGTGTCTTAACGCTATCTAATTTTTTTCCATTTTATTGAATCTTCCGAAGTGCTTTTGTTGTTGGCAGTTTTGGAGTA
The DNA here is from genome assembly GCA_964017125.1 of Flabesymbios commensalis. Lineage (NCBI taxonomy): Eukaryota > Metazoa > Annelida > Polychaeta > Terebellida > Flabelligeridae > Flabesymbios > Flabesymbios commensalis. The sequence continues at coordinate 14,362,087 of OZ024914.1, read as the reverse complement.
CCGGTATTTAAGCAATGTAGAGGCCTTTACTTACTGAATTATATTGCGATATATATGTTGAACTGACATGTGCCAGCCTGATATTGGAATGTTCTATGTCGATTATGTATTACCATATGGTAACGTGCGTCTGTCAATATAATGTTATTGAAATGTTATACTTTGACATGACAATATAATATCCTGACATTAAAATGCCATATCCAGACTTCAAAGTGACAAAGCCTGACATTCTATGGTCACATTAAAATATTGTAGTGTCATATTCAGTCATTATAATGTCACATTAGAATGCCGCCAAGCCCGCCATATCTTGATTTGATAATGTCATATCCTATCATAAAAAATGAAATATCTTGACATTCAAATCTTATTGTGTGATATAAAAGGACAAAATTTGGACATTATAATACCATCTCATGACGTTAAAGTGTCATATTCTGATAAATTACAATCTAATATCCTGGCATAAATATATACTTCGAACTGTTTCTTATGTTTTTCCTATTTTAATGTCATAATCCGACAAGTCTATTATACAATATTCGATATTAAATAGCATGTTTGTCATTATAATGACACACCATCACATTACAATGCTATATTGTGACCTCAATGTGTCATTTCATCAATGTATAAAGTCACATCATAATATTCAAGTACCATATCCTAATATTCAAATGTCATATCCTGACATTAAAATGTCATAGTGATGTTAAAATGATATATCACGAAATTGTAATGCATTTCGTGATAATATGATGTATATCTTTTCATTTTAATACAGCAACGTGATGTTTAGCCACTATATACTGCCTTTATAAAGCTGTATTGAGCCATCATAACGTGATTTTGCTATATTAAACACCAATGTTTGGACATTATATTACATATCATGATATTAAAGTGTCATATCCTGATATCATATTCATATATCCTGACATAAAACTATCATATCCTGACGTTAAACGTGTTCAATCTGGTGTAATATTGTACTTAGCTCTGTTATTATGTACATTCACAATAATAATCACAACTAATACTTAACCAAAATCGAAAAACATTTTATATAGGCCTACTATATAAAATACCTACATTGGAATTAGTCGCTGTGTTTGAAACTGGAATTCCTTACGCTATCCCAAGCTTCAAATGAATGAAAAATACCCTTATATTTAAAGATGAGAGTTGTTAGAATTTTTAATCAATGATTTCTGACATATGATATTTTGTAAATTTGATCAATCTATATCTATATTCCCATATGAGAAAGCAGTTGGACATCGCTTAATCGTGGCATCTGCGCTAAAAGAGCTAACCAATATGGCAGCCATGTTGGATTTTGTGTTGATAAGCACATTCTATTAAAAAAATTGGTGATGGAAATATATTCTAGATTCCATGGCCCTGAAAAAAAAGTTTCAATAACATGATGATTATGGCATGTACGTGATTTTCTGAGGGGGGGGGGGACGCTTCACATAATGGTCGCCATCTTGGATTTGTGGAGATAAGAAAAAGAATGATATCATTTCTGATCCTGTTGATGAGCTTTTTGTGTAGAGGCACCAAAATATTTTTTTTTAACTGCAAAAGTGAGGAATTGTGGTATATCCCTGTTTTTTTTTGGAAAAATGACGTTATATGGTGTTACATAACATTAAACTACCGGTATGTGGGATTTATGTTGATAAATTCAATATAATAAAATATTGGTGATCTAAATAAGTGCTAGACTCCACGGGTTTAGACAAAAAATACATCTTAGGCTCAACAACGAGATAGTTACCTCATATTTTTGTTTTTTTAAGAGATCGCTCAACATACTCAGTATATTAATATGGCGGCCATCTTGGATTTTTGGTATTGAGAAAAGTACTGATATCATTTCAGATCATCTGGATAAACTCTTTGTGTCCTCAAACATAAGTAGAGACACCTAAATATTTGTTTCGAACTGCAAAAGTGAGGAATTATGGTATACCCCTGTTTTTTTCGAAAATGGCTTACATGGTGGCGGCCATCTTGAATTAAAAAAAATGCACAAGGGGGATTTTTGGGGCATCTTCGGAATTCGTCTGGGGAGATGTCCATGTATCATTCCTGAAAAAATCAGCTTTCTGCAATTTTATTCCAGGTTCAACCCTAATGCTCTTGCACTATGTGTGAAACAAAGCGAAATACATTGACATGTCAGTATGCTTCCAATCAACATCACAAGCTGTTTGTAAATCAGTCTGTCGTTAGCAGCTGAGATGTCTGACTTGCAAAGGGCATGTTAAACAGATTATGGAGACACCGGGTTTAAGCATGTGACAGAACAATTTTGCAAGATGGTGAATCCGCGCTGATATAATCTTTCTTGTATCAATGTCTATCTAACAGTAAGAATGAATAATTGAATGAATGAATGAATGAATGAATGAATGAATGAATGAATGAATGAATGAATGAATGAATGAATGAATGAATGAATGAATGAATGAATGAATGAATGGGGTTTTATGCGACCTTTCGGCACAAATAGGCTAAAGTTTGAAATTCTGGCCATGGTGGTCTGAGGTGAGCACGCTACCTTTCGGTCACATAGGCTCACCACAATCGTGATTCTTCACGAATGAGCGTAGCAGAAACGTGTGTTTCCAGTCCAGTGGATAGACATGGGGACCTTGCAATGTGTGGTTACAATCATTTTTTTGCATTTTTCGACGGCATATGGTCTCTGGATGAAAAATCCGCTGGGTGGGAAAATGCCACCCGCTTGACTTTTTCAGAATCCAAGATGGCCGCCAAAATGGCTGCCGATATGACTGAAATCCCTTTTTTGTTTTAACATTTGTTATAATTAGGATAAAGCTATGATTTTGATGTCTAAATATATGTTTCAGATGGCAAGGAATCAGATTGTGATGCTTTTTTTATTTTGCAGTGATGTCAGGGTTAAAAATCAAAAATGGCCGCCAAATGTTATAAAATACATCAAAAATGTCCCAAATGATAATTGATAGGCTACATGAAACACTTGTACTCTGTTTACTATGTTGTAAAACATAATTATATGATGGAATGCAAAAATATATAAGACGAATGATTATTCAAAGGACTTTATGGATGTGGAGTTAAAAAAATAATCCCAACCTCATGCATCGAGGCAATACTTAAAGCCAGCAAAATTCGCCAAGATGACATCAATTCAAGTCCTGAACTTTCTGACGGCCCCTCCCTTGCCTGTGACGTGTCATAAAAATTGCCTCTCAAGATATGTGTCCTCTTCCACTCACCAAAATTTGAGCAAGCGGTTGCCTAGTGATGAGACACCTGATGACGATTCTGGTACTAAGCAACTATGTTCCAGTACTGGTGGAGTGTCATTTAAACTTCCAGAATCATTGTTTGTTCTGTCCGGATATTACTGAATGTATATTGCCTAATAAGGCCAAGCCAATAAGAAGTTCCCACCCAGTGGAATTATGATCTAAATACCATAAACTATTGAATTACACCAAAAAATGATTGTAACCAGATTTTGCAAACTTTCCTAATAATATGGGTCTGTACCACTGGACTATTCTTTGAAATCTGAATTCCAGAGTGTGGGACGAACCATCGAGCTCCAGCGTTGGGTCAGGCACCTTTAATCACTAACCCACTGTTCGCGCCACACACAGCAACGCTATAGGCTATAGGACTGCAGGATTAGTGATATGTCACACGCCTATATTGTTGTGATTATAGCAATTTTCACATAGTAACAGTAATAAAAAATGACCTCGGTGTCTTGGTTTATAGCCTTGATGGAGGGGAGATGGGTGGATAGTGCCCACACGTCATGACTGTTGAGTCTACATTATATGTAGAGGTGAGATACATATTTCGCAAAAATGCTATATCTAGACCTATATATCATTATCTAGCTTGTGGGGTCATAGAAAGGTCAGTCAATTTTGAATAAATCTTCGCTGAGTGTAAAAAATATTTATTATGATTTATTTTACTGCATAGGAAGTACAGCCCAAGACCAGACTGATCATAAAGAACGTGAGAAGAGCAGGCATAGTTCACTAATAAAGACTCTCAGTGGTCAGGGCGTGCTATTTTGATAATTCACTAGAGGGTGCTCAAGTCAACAACCAGGCGTAACAGGACGTGACCGAAGTGAAAAAAATATTGCAAGGCAAACACGACAATTCAACATTAATACAGCGTTGGCCACTCGGTTGAAACACCAGCCTCTGTTGTGTTTGAGAGATCCCAGACAGTAAGTATGGGCTAGAACACCATTATGGCTTCACTGCAAACAGTGTTAGTTTAGCATTGGGTTAACGTCGCGTCTTGTTTCTGCTCATACGTTGCCGCTGTCCACTGTAAACCAGCAAGAAAGAGGTCTTTTCTCTGTTTTATGTTTGATTAGATCGCCAATTAGGGGAATAAAATATCAGATAACATGGCAAAGACTACGCTATGGATGAATGAGGTGTGAAGAAAGGGTATGGCGGTTGGGACAAAATGTGCTCATCCAAGAATATGGCTTTGAATCCGGATGATGATTTAAATAAACTTTGATGTTCTTATGAATGAAATGAATCGGGCTTTAGACCACCTTTGTGCACTTAAGGCTAAACCGGGCCAGGAGAACCTCCTGAGGATGGTGAAAGATTGAGATGACACTGTCCTCCAGACACAGGTTTCGAAATTCGAGCCCTGGCGGTCTGAGGCCGAGCACGCTACCTCTCGGTCACGGAGGCTCCCCACAATACTGTCTTTCACACGTGGCTGGAGAAGAAACATTTTTGTTTCTTTCAAACCACCGAGACCGGGAACCGAACCTCGAACTCGTGAAAAGCAGCGGTGCTAACCACTACCCTAGGGCCCCCGCCTCACTTTGATGTTCTTATCTTTCTACACTTCTCTTCTGGTCCATCTTAATCAATGTGTGCTGCAAAAAAAATCATTATTTGATTTAACCCTTTAACCGCCGGTGCCGCATTTATTCGAGTTTTCATTTTTTATTGGCACATTCAGTACCACATTTTAAAAATGTTAAAGATAAAATGTGACATCAACCAGCAAGATTTGAAAAGACTTGACCTCCATTTTGTCAAATCTGAATAATTTTCACTCACTTGAAGTTGTGGCTCGTGTCAGCGAGACACAACTTCAAGTGGGTGAAAATTTAAATTGAATAGTTTGGCGGTAAAGGGTAACAGTGATTTTTTGATCAGCTTAATATAATTTCTAAATTGAAAGTTCTGCACTAAATTTGACGTCTGGTCTATGTCTTACTCTTATCGAATGACTTCGAGGGTTCTTTATAGTGCACATTACCATAGACAGCACTGCATACTCCATGCCTTTGAACAATTTGGAACAATGTATATGCACATCCTCAATGACCGGCCCAGGATTCGAACCCAGTACCTCTGAGTTTCGAGACGCAACAACATGGTCGTAACAAGGGGCAAAACAGGGGTCAGTTGGGGGGGTGGGATTGATATATGGTGACCCAAACAAAAAATTCACAAAAATAAGGTGTCGTTTGAAAATTCCTGAGGGCGGGGGTGCTTTAGCAACAGGCTTGGCTCGTTTTTAAATTACGTTTTTGATGTGGTTCAACATTGATTCAACATTCCGAATATATCGCGTCAGAGGAGAACGGTCTATATCAGGATTATGTGTTGCTTTATCCAGTTAATCGATAGTCTACGACGCTGGCTCATCATTAAACCAGCATCTTGGGTCATTTCAAATTCACGGACAACCCGAATAAGAAGTCGCGGGAGACAATGAATAGGTTGATATGCTCGAGGACCGGGGCACTTCCTTCGAATCTCACCTCGAAAACTAGATTCGATGACCTCATGAATAGCTGTTCTTATACAGTTTTATCCAGTTGATGGGCCAAAGTCATTCCCTGTAAATAAGGCTTCTAAGCTTATTGGCACAGTAAGGCTTCTCGGGAAAGGTCAGTAGGTGCCAAATGTCTCTGACGCTGGGTCAATATTGAGCCAGTGTTGGTCCAGCACCTTACCCTAGCTGAGAAGTGTTTCTTCCCAGTGTCCCCATTTGGATGTTATGGATTTTAGATCTACCATGTAAGAAGAGCAGATACCTTTCAGACACTGCCCTCCGTTGGATCATGGCCTCTAATTTTTCAGTCTCGCTAGTGGCATATTTGTAATTGAACTTTCCTATAGGGTCAAGAAACAGACACTTGAAACTGAAAATTCAGCCACAGATTGCGCTAAATCAAAACCGTGGGGCATTCCTTCCGGCGATCCCATGTCGATCAATTGGTCTCGATTAATTAGATCGGCAATATAGGATTATTAGAAGCAGTGATATTTTAGCTACATGATCGCATACTAAGCTCATTTGTCGCAACCTTGGGGTGGAAATCGCTCTCATTCACAGCCATGTTGAAAAACGTTGATTTTCTCGAGTAAAACGAATACATCAATCCACTTCTCACGCGTTTAGGTATGGGCTCGTTCACGGCTAAGGGTCAGGGTACTCCAAGAAACACGACATGGTGAAGCAATGCTGGGTTAATGTTGGGCCAGCGTCGCAGACGGTGGGCCAACATCAAACCAACAATAATTCAATGTCTTTTGTTTGCTGGGGCACAGTATCCTCCAAGGAAGTTGATAACTTGGAGATTCTAAACTTGGTGTAAAAATGAGATCCATTCTTATACGTATGACGCCTTACAATTTAAAAATCTTACCTCAGTCGTTTAAGAATACGATACATTAATTGGTTTGTACCTGAAAGGTAAAGAATAAACTTGCAAAATAAGAAAACTCCACTCGCATGGGAGAAACAGCAAAATGACATTTTAACTTCAGTCTCTTAAATGTTTGTTTTAATTTGATAATACAATAATTTTGTTCCACGCCTAAACGGGAATAGTATATTTATTAATATTTTGATTGGCAGTTGACATTAACACATTGCGATATTTGACTTTTTATTATCGTTTTCAATTGGTTGCTCACTGTATTAAGACTGATACCATTTTTGTCTTAGAGCATAAGACACATATTTGAAAGATAGTCAAGTTTACAAGTACTGATGACGGTAGGTAACTGCTTGATAATTATGTCACGTTTCATTCCCCAGTAGTAATAATTTAAAAACAATGATTGTGTAGCCTACGGTATGCATTTGGGAGTAGCAGCATTATTGTATACGGAGCTTCAAAAAATTGAAATATAAAATGCGACAAAACTAAAACATGGGCAGATTTATGTTATTGTTACAGCCCGCCTGGTGTTTTAAACTCCAAACGGACCAAGTATATACAGTGTAACCTGTACATACCGGACCCTGTACAAACCGGAATCCTGTCTATACCGTAATAATTATTTGGTCCCGAATTAATTACACTCAAAACAATAATAATTAACCCTCTCCAAACCGGAACCTGTCTACTCCGAATACCAGACTCATTTTTTCCCCCAAATGTATAGATTGTATTGTATTTCACCTGTCCAAACCGGAATCGATTTTTTTTTTGAATTTTTGAAAATCGCATGCACTAATAAGTGCACTAAGGGTTAAACAGGGGGCGGCAGGGTGACGTAATGTTCATCCTGCTTGTTATCTGGTTATGCAATGGAGAAGGTGCGAAGTTAGTGTTGTAACACCTTTTTAGTGTTAGAAGAGCTATTATAGCGCCTTTACTTTGAGATTGGCAAGATATTTTAACAACATAAGGGATTAATATAATAATTGGTTAGTAAAGTATTGTAACAAAATCTTTGACTAAAAAAATATTAAAAGGTCGTATCAATTCATGAACATATCTGTGCATTAAACAATAATTCTCACATACATTAGACTGTGTTTTGGGATAAATTTATTCTTTTCGTGATATTTAATAGCCCAATAAATACCTAACTAATTAACTAACTAACTAACTAGCGGTAAGTAAAAAATTTAAAACCATTTGATTTATTCTTTCATCGCTCGATTATTCCTATATTATTTATACCCTTAGTCAAAGCATTAATTGTATTAAATGACATAATTATACAGTATCGGAGCATTTAGTCCATACATTCCAGAAAATATACAAAAGTTTCCAAACCAACGAGTGTTGTCGTCATAAAACAGTTGAAAAAAATAAAACTGCTGCAATATGATTAACTCCGTAGCGAAAGCACAACTTCTCCTACTACCGCTTTGACATTTGAACAGACTGATGTCGCTGTTAACAAATCTGCTTCGTGTTTGAAATGTGTGACAGACGATTACAAGAATGTAATGTTATGTTAGATTAGGCGCTGAAAAGTCAATGTTTATAAAATGACAAATGCGCTCCGTGTGTGAAATATGTGGCACACAATCAAAATTGTCTGAAATGCAATCAAACAAATCAGATTACGTCATATCGGCGTTAGAGCGATAAAACCGATGCACCCAAAATATGCATGAATGGTAGCTAAAATCATGTAGCTGTATGTCATAAACATTTGTTGTCCTTTAGTATCAAGCAAAAGTAAGATCATTTTAAAGAATAGTACAACACGAAAACAGCTATGTAGAATAATAATGTTTAAGATATATTTTTACAATCTATCTACACAAATGCATAGTTCGGTATCAGAAAACAATAAACAGGGTGTCTACTAATATTTAGATTTGTTGCCGTAAACAAATTAGGACTAGATTGCCAGCTGGAACGCTCTACCCGTGCCCACTAAAATGCTCAAACAATTTACGTTCCAGAAATAACTTCAATTTCATCTATTATGCCTAGTTGTCCCGCTCTTCGTCGGTCAGATTAGGCGGAAAGACACATGTTTGAACAATTTAAAGGAGGGGATCGACTTTAGACGTCAGAATCTGACGTCTATGGACGGCAAATAGTTATAATGACCGAGGTATTCAAATGAAGCGGAAACAGCAAAACATTTCTGGTGATTTCAAGCTCAAAAAATATCTTGGATTATATAAAAATTATTCAGCGCTTAATTGAGGGTTGAACTTGAAAAGCAGAGCGGGGGCGAACGTGCAAACTCCAGCGCGACAAGCATACAGCGTAGCCACTTAATCTCACCATACTTTGAAGTGATAAACATATTTTTTTGTTTTTGTATTTTCAAGTTTTTTTCAGTTTTAAACATATTACCTGTACATGTTACATGTGGTTCTGTAAATATGTTATGCTTTCTTCGCCCATGTTCAGTACTTCGTCAAATAATGATGTTAGAATCTATGAGGCTTGAAATAAAATATTGAGCGCGTTGACCTTGCCAATAATTGTTACAGACTTCCTGTCCGACTGTATCAGCTTCCACTGTCAGACATATTGATTTCTCAAGGTCATATCATTGTATTTCTTATTCCTACCTGACTGCCACTAATGACAACGATGACACCCTAACTTATCAGTCCCTTCAGCTTCAGGTATACTCTGATTGAGAGATGCTGATTTGACGACGTGCTTTCACACAACAATATTGCGACATAATGAGATTTTGCCCGTGCTCTCACTGCCCGGCACCGATGATTTATTCGGTCCGGTTATGGATCGAAACGCAGAGGTACTGGGTTTGAATCCCGGGCGGGTCGAATATTTGTCATCATGGTTGTGCATATGCAGTGTTCCAAACTGTTCAAACGCCTAGGGTGTGTAGAGCTCTCTATGGTACTGTGCACTATAAAAAAACCCTTTGAAGTCATTCAATAAAAGTAGGGCATAGACCCCGTCACGATATTCCCGTAATTGTACAGAAAGCGACGTGAACAACATTATTTTACTAACTCACTCTTGCTCTTTAATACTAAAGATACTCAGTCCACCGAAACGTTTTCACCAATGCTCTGGGAGAAGAAAACAAATATTACTCACTGGGTTACGTCACAATGCCTCTGTGCAAAATGAGTATACAGAACATATGAAATTTGCTGTTATTTGATGTACCGTATATAATTTGAATGTAGATTCACAATGCATGATCACCTGGCTGGCATATATAATTTATCTTAGTGTTTCCCTTTGTTTTTTAAAGTATAAATTATGTGGTGCTTGTTGTCTGGACTCTAGTGAGTGACTGGGTGATCGGACTCTCTTGTCATTATGTTATATCATTATCCTATCATTATGTTATGTCTGAGACGCTTGTCCACCAGTTACCCTTTCAGCGTGGCGATCGACTTTATACGTCAGAATTTGATTCGATAGACGTCAGATACTGACGTCTAATGTCGATCCTCGCACTGCAAGAGAAAGTATTTATAATGACCGTGGAACAATGACATAGGTATTCAAATGAGGAGGGAAGAGCTAACTTAGACATTTATGATGATTTCTAAAAACAATTGTTCTCTTGGTTCAAATAAAATACATTAGCGTTTTAAGGGTTAACATTAAAGTGTGGTGTTTGCTAGGCTAGACGGTGATTGGCTGCCAATGTCTGTATCTGTTCATTGCAGGTTCTACTTTATGTGTTGATATAATTCTTGGGAATACTATTCAACTACTACCGACATGTCGACTGTGCTATCGAGCTTAAAGTCAACCGTTACCGTTTTTTTTACTTTGCTGTTATCGATTTTGTAGTGCTGTTATCGTAGAACTGTGATAAATGAAAGTAAGTCACATAATATGACATTACTGTAGAAGTACCAACCTCATCATCCTCAATTAACACTTTTAATCCTGAATTTACCTGACCATTTTAAATCACTACAAGCCGCAAATTGCTATCGCAATTTTCTCCTTGTAGTGGATTAAAAGGGCTTGACTTTTTTGACAAATTGGAAAATATTATCAATAATTGATCAAATATTTTCATGAAAATATTGGTTATAAAATATTTATATTTAGGAAAATTGAGTTAATTTTCAGGGATGGAAAATTATGCTTTGATGCATCGTGGGGTCTAAAGGGTAAATATAATGGTTATATAAGTTAAATTACGCTGTTTTTTCATGACCACTGAACAGATCGAGGGAATTTACAATCTTCACTTTTGTTATATTGCAAATAAATTCTTCAATTAGCGCGATCAGTTTTTCACTGACTGCGCGGGTGTCAAGTGTGCTTTCATTTTATAATGTAGTCTGTTTGCATTGGGTAATGTCGTGTAAGTTGTTAAATGATGACACTGTTTTTAATAGCTCACACAGGCTCCGCGCCTCCAGCCGATGACACCTTGAAGTAGATCTATTCAGGAAGGTGGCTGATAGATAGATTCTGTCGCACCGTTCGCAAACACATGGAATGTTCCTGTCATTCCTAATAGAAGAGCTCCAGGCAGCTAGCAGAGAAACACGGTACATCGATTAATGGCGGGCACTTCCGTGAGGTGTGCATGTTCACCTTTTACATTCTACATACTCTGGGTGTCCTACTCTATTTGTAATGACTTCAATGGTTCTTTATAGTGCACAGTATCATAGACAGCACTGCATACTCCAGGCCTTTGAACAGTTTGGATCATTGTATATGCACAACCCCAATCACAAATATCCGACCCGGCCGGGATTCGAACCCAGTACCCAGTTTCGAGCCACACTCGGACCGAATGAACCATCGGGGCCGCCTCCTTTACGATAGTCTTAAAACACTGGATCAGTTTTAATTAAACAAAAGTTTTTTTTCATTGAATTCATCATAAATGTGTCAGTTAGATCTTCATTTGAATACCTATATTATGAGTCCACGGCCATTGTTAATATTTTTACTCTTTCCGTTTGGGAACCTACTTCAGACGGCATAACCTGACGTCTACAGACGTCAGATTCTGACGTCTAAAGTGGATCTCCCGCTCTGAAAGGGCTAAGGTGCTCATCACGGCTATAGCCGTTTTCAGCATTTTCATTTTTTTAAAAAAAAAGAACATGAAATCATTATTAAATTGTCCAGATTGCCATACGTTTTGACGTTTGGGGGAGAAACAATTTTGTTTCTTTTCACACCGCTGAGTCCGGGAAACAACCCCGAGCTCTAGCGTGAAAGGCAGCGGAAGTGCAGGAGGTTCTCCTGGCTCAATTTAGCCTCTATGTGTACAAAAGTGGCCTAAAGCCTGATTCATTTCATTTCATTTACCCCAGGACCCCCGCCATGTAGGTCGCGATGGCGTCACACAACTTAAATTGGGTACAAATTGAAAGTCTAAGACTTTAAGGGTTAACAGAAAACTGTTAACGTGTCATATAATTTAATTGAATTAGCCGCCCAAGATAAAGTTGTGTCTTTTAGCTTTATAACATGTTTTACTTTCAAATATGATTAAATAAAGTGGTACGATAAGGGATTAAGCAGGCTTGTAGTCAATAAATCGTATCATATGTAATTTGACGAAGTAATTTGGCTCATATAAAACGTCAGGATTAATGACAGGCTTGGTGATTAATAATGTGACATTCTTAATGATTTTGAGGATGAGGGTGTAGGCGCGCTATAACTATAGTTATTAATTCAATATTCAGTCATTTTTTTAACACGATATGTTTATAGGTCCAAATCGGTTGTGAGTTTATATTATAATATACTAAGAATGATTAATACTTTATATTATGAGTAATTAGTTTTGCATGTATTTTAGCATGTATAGTTGTTTTTTTAACTATACTTCTAAACAAGAAAACTAGACGACAGTTATTTCAACATGGCTGTTGCTCTTCGGGCTGGTTACGAATGCTGTTCCATTTCATAAAGCTCATTTCATAAAGTACATGATCGATTGTATAGGATAAATTAACGGACCTCCCCTTCGTTATGTTAATACACATGTCTTCAAAATTAAATAAATCGTCTGTGGTAAATAATTGCCTCATCAAAGATTCAAAGTTATATATAATAATTCCTAACAACCCTTATAGTGTTTTCTTGGGGTACAGACTTAACATCAGTGATATACTGTCTGGTTTCTATTCAAAATGTAATACTTGAACGATTGATCGGAATTATATGTTTTTGAATGACTAATATTGACGAAAAGTTTTAATTATGGCATCCGTCCCAACTGAATCTCTAAAATGCAATGTTCTCAACAGTTTGTGTTGTTTTTAACATAATTACTACAAAATTAATTCTTTTTGTACAGAGTATGTATGTAGGCGTACATATTCATTTATTAATTATTAATGTATGACATGTATACTTTTGCTATGCATGGGTATACTTGATAGTTTCAATAAATATCTATCTCGCCATGAATAAATAACATGAGACAGTCAAAAAACAGTCAAAAAACATCGTATCCGATTTTCTGCAGAAGATACATTGCTAATAGATTAGATAATTGAGTATGATGGTGATCTTATATCAGCATTATCGTCTTTGAGACGCCTATTATAAGTGATTGATAGATTATTGGTGCCATATCCGGCTCCTCTCAGACTAGCTGGTTTGGAGATTGGAATACCATTAGTTCCGCTGAGATGATATATTTTCCTTTGGGTCATATCTAAGTTTTTGATCGCACTAATCATGGTAATATGAACAAAAAATAGCATTTCGATGTCATGATTGATGGGATGTGTTGACGATGCTTTATAGAAAAGCACTTTCTGCTATGTCTTTGGGTGCGGTGTAGTCGTTATATTAAGATCCAGTATTGTATGGAGCCTCCGTGACGAAGAAGTAACGTGCTCAGCCTCAGACGACCAGGGCTCGAATTTAGAATCATGTGTCTTCTGTAATTCTTCTGTATTCTTCAGGAAGTTATATTTGCCCAGTTTAGGATGTATGTGGACAAAGGTGACCTAAAGCCGTATTTATTTTTTTCAATTCATTCATCCCTCAATTTCTTTGTAGCCGACTGAGCACCCTTAAAACGCATTCCTTTTAAACGAAAATAGATATACAAAATGAATACCAGGCAATTTTTATATTCCAAATTGTTATATAATCCACGTTTTATACAATTTACATAACTTTTTTTATTCACAAGATATTGAACATGTTAAATGAATTACATCTGCACCGCTGATGGAGGGACACCGGCAAACATTTACCGAATATTGTTTTAATGCGGAGCCAGCACTGCAGAAGTAGCATTAAAACAAACTTGGCTGCTTGTATCGTGTTTACTGATATGCCTCTTGAAGAGAATCGGTTGATAATATTAGAACAATTTATTTTATGATCAGTATCCTCAACTTTCAAAGTGCCGCATTGATATTTCATATTTTTTATTCATTTTCCGTTATTGTTTTTGAGATAATTGCAAACTTCAAATGAAACCGGACCTGTTATAATTTCAATATGTTATCACTTGATGTACAATAATTTTCCTACAATAAAATTATGTTTTTTTTTTCAGTTGGTTTGCATCGAGACGTTTTAAAGAATTTCTTCACTGATATATATGAAAACTTGGTTCAGATTACTCCATGTCATGCTCTCATTAGGCCATTGATTCATCAATTATTCAAACTGATTTTTTTACAACGGCTGTGTGAAAACTATGATTCTTTCGCTCAGCCTCGTTTATCCAATTAACCATTTTTCCACATTTCAGCCTTTTTATTCTCACTTTTGTCTGATCTAAAATCGTATAATTAAAAAAAACAATTATTTTTTATTTCGCTCATTCATTATATGGGAAATACAGTACTGCTACATTTATATTATTTTCTTGCAAGAACATTTTTCTAATTGGATTTACCGAAATGGCGAATTTTCTTTGCTCTATCTATTATTCTTTTTTTTTTACCTTAACCTGATTAGTTAACCACACAAAAACATATTTCTCATACACTGTCGCGTGCCTCGCCCAAGCAAACAATATATAGTATCGGCTTAAGCCCTAAATCGACACAATTACCCAAAAATCATCATATTTTGGCTACTTGATATGTCCATAATACGGTAACATGTCCATAATTTCAGACATGCATGTCCAAAATAAGAAATACAAGAATAGCTGATCAACTGTGTTTTCGGTACACTTGCTACGTTGTCACAGCAACTAAAAATTTAAAAGGCTTCCGCAATTCTAGGCTATGGACATGTTCACATATTATGCACATACTAGGGGGCCAAATTAAAAATGATGATTTTTGTTGATTTTTGGCCTGACAGAGTCACTAAATAAGTGCTAAATTAACTCATTTAAATTTTCATCCACTTGAAGTTGTGTCCCACTGCCGCGACCCACAACTTCAAGTGGCTGAAAATTATCATTTGTTTAATTTCAGACTAAGCATTTACAAATCTTATGTTTAAGCACAAATCTCGTACCCAGTAAAAGCGATTTAAACGGCTAACAAAATGGATTAAACATTACTATAGAGCTTGGCGGTGAAAGACCAAAATTAGTTCAACGTCTCCAGTTTGGAGGTCAGGGGGGCATCCCAAGAATCTTAAAATTAAGATTATTTTAATTTTCTCTCAATCCCATTAAAAAAATTATGATTAATCCTAACTTTTCAAATGGAAATGAACGAAGTTAAGGTGATCTATCACCCCTTATATGGTATGAATAATTAGGTCCTTATATGGGGTGATTGGCTATCATGTGACCCTCTCAGAGGGTGACATGATAGCCAATCGCCCCATATATGGTGTGATTGGCCATCATGTGACTCTCTCAGAGGGTCACATGATAGCTAAACACCCCATATAAGGAAACACTTCTGCCCCATCTTGTGGCAACTTTGCTGTATTTGTCACAAAATGATTCATACTATATAAGGGGTGATAGATCACCTATAAGATAATCACTAAGAATCTTAAAGTTAAAATTTAGCTTGACTTTTCTTCTGGAAATAGGTGAAAACTGAGATAATCTTATTTTGAGGATTCTTAGATCGGATGAGTCGCTGCATTCGGCTTCAAAAAATAGAACACGAAGGACACAATTTAGCGGCACGCTACTATAATAAGCGGTGTCTAATCGGCACGCCACGGTAATAACTGCTGTTTTCAACTGTGACATTTTGTACCAAGCGATTCTGCGTGTCTCTCCATAGGTGGTTACCATATGCATGTCTACACGAGTTAGGACTCGTAGTGAATCATAGAGTAATGCTTAGTGACAGATTGCCAATCAGGTCCTCTGCGATTACCCCCACTAGCGTAACATAACTGAAATATCGCACAACTCCCTCTCGACAACAGCACCAACGTTGCCTCGTCGTTTTCTAAATGGATGTGCAAAAAACAATCTAATAATACAGCTCAGAAAGTATGAAATCATTCGTAAATAGATTAGCACATTTCGTCAGATAAGATACTATTATTGGTAGAATGATCTATATATATTGTGCATCAGCTTCTAATTATTTTATTGAATTAGTTTAGTGTTTTTTTTAATAAAAAAATGTTATATTCCGGGAATAATACATTTTATTGGATCAGTTGTAGTAAATTTGTTTAGAAGCATATCATTCTTATTGCTTAATACATAAATGTTAGATTTGGGGAATGTCAAATAACATTCTGGGTTATTTTTTAAACTGGGTTATTTTTTAAGTATTTTTTATTACTAAGAGCATTATTGGGGTGAGTGAGTGATTGAGTAAGTGAGTGAGTGAGTAAGTGAGTGAGTGAGTGGGTGAGTGGGTGATTGAGTGTGTGTGTGAGTGAGTGAGTGAGTGAGTGAGTGAGTGAGTGAGTGAGTGAGTGAGTGAGTGAGGTGAGTGAGTGAGAGAGTGAGTGAGTGAGTGAGTGAGTGAGTGAGTGAGGTGAGTGAGTGAGTGAGTGAGTGAGTGAGTGAGTGAGTGAGTGAGTGAGTGAGTGAGTGAGTGAGTGAGTGAGTGAGTGAGTGAGTGAGTGAGTGAGTGAGTGAGTGAGTGAGTGAGTGAGTGAGTGAGTGAGTGAGTGAGTGAGTGAGTGAGTGAGTGAGTGAGTGAGTGAGTGGGTGAGTGAGTGAGTGAGTGAGTGAGTGAGTGAGTGAGTTGGCGAAAGAGTTGATGAAAAAGTGAATGAAAGAATGAGTGAAAAAACGAGTAAACACGTAAGTATTAGAGTGAGTGAAAGAGCGAAATAACGAATGAGTTACCGTGTGATTGACCAGTTAACAAAATAATGCAAACGGTACTGAAAAACATCACCCTCATTCATATAGTAATTAAAGTGTGCTACTAAAAACGATAGTCATTCGCCAATTCATATGGAAATGAGAACACGCTATTGCAAAGACACATCCCCTTAATGTGATACAGATAATCCGCACCAGAGAGAAACATTCTCTTTCACTTCGTTTGTTAATAATGGCCTGTTACAGAAAACAAGCTCCCTTTGTATCCACTGACTCACTGATTTATTGACCGACTCATTGAATCACTCGCTCCTTCACCAAGCACGCTGCTGAAAGCACACATCTCATTCCTATGAAAGCAGGCTACTGAAAGCATAACATCTATCCTATGAAAGCGGAGTACTGAAATAATACACCTCCTTCCTATGAAAGCACGCTACTGAAAACACAAACCTCATAACTATGAAAGCAGGCTACTGAAAGCATACACCTCCTTCCTATGAAGGGGAGTACTGAAAGGATACACCTCCTTCCTATGAAGGGGAGTACTGAAAGGATACACCTCCTTCCTATGAAGGGGAGTACTGAAAGGATACACCTCCTTCCTATGAAAGCACGCTACTGAAATCACAAACCTTATTCCTATGAAAGCACGCTAGTGAAAGCACACAACTCCTTCTATGAAAGCATGCTACTGAAAGCACACACCTCATTTCTATGAAAGCACGCTACTGAAAGCACACACCTCCTTCCTATGAAAGCACGCTACTGAAAGCACACACCTCCTTCCTATGAAAGCACGCTACTAAAAGCACACACCTCCCTCGATGAAAGCATGCTACTGAAAGCACACACATCCTTCTATGAAAGCATACTACTGAAAGCACACATCTCCTTCCCATGAAAGCACGCTACTGAAAGCACACACCTCTGTCCTATGAAAGCACGCTACAGAAAGCACACACCTCCTTCCTATGAAAGCACGCTACTGAAAACACACACCTCCTTCCTATGAAAGCACGCTACTAAAAGCACACACCTCCTTCGATGAAAGCATGCTACTGAAAGCACACACCTCCTTCTATGAAAGCATGCTACTGAAAGCACACATCTCATTCCTATGAAAGTACGCTACTGAAAGCACACCTCCTATACATGAAAGCACGCTACTGAAAACATACACCTCCTTCCTATTGAAGCGGGCTACTGAAAGCATAAACCTCCTTCCTCTAAAAGCAAGCTACAGAAAGCATATACCTCCTTCCTTCGAAAGCTGGCTACTAAAAACACACACCTCATTGCTATGAAAGCACGCTACTGAAAGCATATACCTCCTTCCTATGAAAGGATGCTACTGAAAACTCACCTACTTTACATGAAAGCACGCTACTGAAAACATACACCTCCTTCTTATTGAAGCGGGCTACTGAAAGCATAAACCTCCTTCATATGAAAGCACGCTACTGAAAGCACACAACTTCTTCCTAGCAAAGCACGTTAATAAAAACATACACCTCCACCTAATAAAAGCGCTTTACTGAAAGCATAGAGCTCCTTCCTATAAAAATGCTACTAAAAAACACATAGCTCCTTCTTATTAGAGCACGCTACTGAAAGCATACACCTCCTTTACATGAGAGCACGCTACTGAAAACATTTTGAAATCACCCACCTCCTACATATATGAAAGCACGCTACTGAAAGCACACACCTCCCCCTAATGAATGCGGGCTACTAATAATAGACCACCTTTCTATGGAACCACACTTCTGAAAGCATACATCTCCTTCTTATGGTAACACGATAGTGATGGACACACCTTCTTGCTATAAAAGCACGTTACTTGAAAAAGCAAAATACTTGCGAAAGTAATTTATAATTGGAGTATTTTTTGCGATCTCAGTTTTTATGGTTTGAATGATATTTGTCAATATTTGATACAGGATGGGCGGTGGCGTAAGTGATAAACGCTGCCGTCTCTCACGCCGGTGCTTGGCGGTTTGCTACCATGGCTACCCGCTCTGGTATTCAAACGTAAAAAAAAGTCCACACACAAATATATTCAGTTTTCTCATTCATTCTTTTATCATTCATTCTTTTATCATTCATTCATTCATTCATTCATTCATTCATTCATTTATTTAATCAATCAATCAATTAATCAATTAATCAATCAATCAATCAATCAATCAATCAATCAATCAATCAATCAATCGATCAATCAATTAATCAATCAATCAATCAATCAATCAATCAATCAATCAATCAATCAATCAATCAATCAATCAATCAATCAATCAATCAATCAATCAATCAATTAATCAATCAATCAATCAATCAATCAATCAATCAATTAATCAATCAATCAATCAATCAATCGATCAATCAATCAATCAATCAATCAATCAATCAATCAAGCAATCAATCGATCAATCAATCAATCAATCAATCAATCAATCAATCAATCAATCAATCAATTAATCAATCAATCAATCAATCAATTAATCTATCAATCAATCAATCAATCAATCAATCAATCAACCAATCAATCAATCAATCGATCGATAGATCGATCGATCGATCGATTGATCGATCGATCGATCGATCGATCGATCAATCAATCAATCAATCAATCAATCAATCAATCAATCAATCAATCAATCAATCAATCAATCAATCAATCAATCAATCAATCAATCAATCATTTCAATCAATCAATCAATCGATCGATCGATCGATTAATCAATCAATCAATCAATCAATCAATCAATCAATCAATCAATCAATCAATCAATCAATCAATCAATCAATCAATCAATCAATCAATCAATCAATCAATCAATCAATCATTTCAATCAATCAATCAATTAATCGATCGATCGATCGATCGATCGATCGATCGATCGATCGATCGATCAATTAATCAATCAATCAATCAATCAATCAATCAATCAATCAATCAATCAATCAATCAATCAATCAATCAATCAATCAATCAATCAATCAATCAATCAATCAATCAATCAATCAATCAATCAATCAATCAATCAATCAATCAATCAATCAATCAATCGTTCGTTCGTTCGTTCGTTCGTTCGTTCGTTCGAACAGTGGTCCAGGATGTCACATGACGAGATCGGCCAATCACCGCCGTCATTCTGTTGCTATTTAAATTAGGGGGAAGAATGCGAGACTTATGCCGAAAGTATTATAATTATACGGTCTACTGGTTGTTCTGCTGGTCTTATATCAAGAAAACACACCAAACGTAGCGTATGGAACGTTATGACAGGCTACCGAGCAGAAACGTGGTTATTATCAGGGAGAATGATCAAATTAATGCCTTCTATTTTTGAACGAGGGAAACCTAATCATGATCATATCCGGTTTAACACAACAATAATTGGGTAATTTGAAACCGATTTTCCTTAGAAAATAAGGGCCTGGGATTGTAGCATGTGGAATACGGTTATAAATAGAGACAATGCACTTATTATTTTTATGTTGGGATAAAGATTACCGTTCACCATCGATTGTTCTAGTCTGCATTAGATACCTTATTTAATAGAGGAGAAAAGCAACACTGTGGTAATAAAGAAGCTTGTCCTAGCAGACGACGTGACTGTGTGGTAATTTAGTCTCACGCTAAAACGGGATAGAGTGTGTGTTTTTGTCATCTTCATGGCCAAGTCAATCAACCTCATCATCATCAACAACAGCTACAACTAGAAGAACAGGTGGGAAAAGACAGCCACAGACGCAACACAACAGACCGTGTATGAGGGAGTAGCTGCGTTATCAATATCAACAGCATTAGTAACAGCAGCAACAGTTCTGAAATACAATCAATAATTCCATCGACAACAAACGGGGAATGAAACATTCTTTCCGGCACCAAAATAAACCTGATGTGCTCAGGCATATTCCCGAATATCAAAAAATAATTTCAGTTTATGATCATGCTTATCATCACACATGGAAATTTGAGCAGATGTTGCTTTCGATGAATGAATGCATTAAATAATTAATTAGCGAGAAAACGCACAAACGAACTAACGAACACATGAACGAATAAGCGAACACAAATATGAACGAGCGAACGAGCGAACAAACGAGCGAATGAATAGATTGATGAATAACTGAAGGGACGACGCACAAAATAAGGAAAACATAAGGAAAGAAGAAAGCGCTCAAGGATCGACTTTAAACGCCATAATCTGACGTCTGTAGAGGTCAGATTCCGACGTCTGTCCCCGCACTAAAATAGTAGCCTAATGGTCGTAGACCCTGGATACCACATGTATTTAAATGAAGTGAAAAAGAGCTAACGAAGACATTTATGATGATTTAAAATTAAAAAAAAACCTTTGGTTTCCATTGTTTGTACAAAAATATTTCAGCCCTGTCAGGGTTAAAGTTGTGTTATATTATTGTATGTCGCACAGTCTATATGTATCGGCTGGAGT